>VXBN01012213.1:1168842-1392715 GCA_013397395.1 Sinosuthora webbiana
TTTTTTTTTTTTTTTCTTTGTTCGTTGGTTGGATTTTGTGGTTTTGCCTTGGTTTTGGTTTTGGTTTTGGTTTTGGTTTTGGTTTTGGTTTTATGACAGGCTTGTCCAGTTCAGCCTTTCCCTTCCTCAGCAATTTTCAGCAGATGAATTCTCAGGTTATAAGAAAAAAAGAGTTTTAGAGGTGCATCATCTTTTACTTTTAATGGCTTTATTCATTCCCAGTTCTAGAATTCTAGTCCTTAAGGTCACTCAGTTATTTCTGATTTTCTTTACTTAATAATATTCTTGATCTTCTCATCAATATATTTTATTAGCATTCACTCTTCAAGTCACAGTCAGTTTTGAAAATATAATAGAAATTATGAAAACAGAATGATCATCAAGTAATCTATTCCTTCATAGATATTTCTCCTTTCAATTTTACTTTCTACTCCTCCCTCTTTGATCAATTTACTGGTTTCATCAGTTTACTGATTCTGTGCTAATTCCTATTTTTGCATCCTAAGTTTCTCTTATGGCACCATATTAAATACCTGAATGAAATATTTTAGAGACCTCCAAGGAGATTTTAATTAAAATCTCTTCTAGAAAATAATTCACTTTATCAAAAGAAATGGCAATTTATTTTAGTGTAATCTATGTGAGTCCATGTTGCATTTAAGCTCCTTTTACATATAGAAAAATGCCTTTTGATATTATTTACTCTCATTACAGACTCTCATTTCACATTTATATAGCCTTAAGATCATTACTGTGTTTATTTCTTTATTTCTTTAACCCATTCTTCACCTCTCTTTTTATCCAGAAGAAATGCTGTGCTCTCTGTTTCCAGTTATAAAGTATCATACTGCAGTTGATAGATTTGTGAAAAATAACCACTGTCAGACCTGAGCTAGCTTTGGCAGCTTTTCTAAGTTCTGGTGCAGTTTATTGAGGCTCCCTGCCATGAGTGTAATAAGCAATGTAAGCTTCCTTGCTTCCTCTTTTGGTTTTTTTTTTTTTTTCTGTTTCCTTGCCCCTGTTCTCATAAGCCTTCCTGCCTTTCTCCCACATTCAGTGTCATCACCTTTATTAGGAAATGAGGCAAAGTATTAATTCTGTTTGGGAGCTATGTTCAGCTTTTATCTGCATTCAGATAAAACCCTTTTCCTTTGCTATTTATATGTTTGAGGAATTTTTTGATTTTGTTGTGGTTTTTTTTGGTTTTTTTTTTTTGGTTTTTTTTTTTTTTTTTTTTTTTTGTTTTTTTTTTTGGGTTTTTTTTGGTTTTTTTTTTTTTGTTTTTTTTTTTTTTTTTGGTTTGGTTTGTTTTTTGGGGTTTTGTTGGATGATATTCTTTGAACAACATGGCACTAGATAAAGTGAATTAGAAAGAAAAATTTCTTGGTGTCAGAACTATACTTATAATCATTTCTTGTCTGTGATGCTAGCAAATATGATCACACTCTCAGAGTGCACAGAAAGGCCTTTTCTCCAGCCTTAATTTAACACTGAATGGAAACACAAAATGTGATTAAATAAAGCTGTACAAAATACAAAACCTTGGGCTCATGTGGATTCAACAGTCAGCTCACCACAAACATAGCATGAGTTTGAGAATAATTACTTTTCTGCAGAGAAGCTCCTGCTCATTTTTGTGTAAGTGGGGATGATGCTGCAAAAGATGTTAAATATTAAAAGCTGTTATCAGGTGAAGTTCTGTAATTCAGCCTTCTACCTCAGGCAGCCTTCCTTTTTTTTCATGCTGGCATTTCTTTTCTTCCACAAAAGAGCTTGTAAAGGCATTTCTCATTTAAATTAATCTTTAATTAGTGCTCATATCCTTCCCTTTCTTCTCATCTGCTCCTAGAGGAACTTAAAATGTACTGAATGCCCTTGAGTTATACTCCTTCATCCCAGCTGCTTTTTGACCCAACAGCTTTGAAATTATTGATGTTTCTAAGTTCTTAAAAAATAGTAATAATAATCTTAAAAAACCGAAACAACAGAAAACAATTTTTTTTGGATGATTTTGAAATATCGTTAACAAAAGTTATCCATTCCAGTAATGAGACTATGCTGGCAAGGAATGAACAGAGTCACTAATAACTGGCAGATAATGCACAGCACAGGATAAAAACTGGATTCTGTATTCTTGGATAAGTTTATAAACTGTTGTACATTTTTAAGCTGAAGAAAACACAACAACTTTACCAAAGGAAAATGCTAAATTCAAAAATTCTAACAGACGAATCTTGAAGTCTGTGTAATTTTAATTTGTGTGAATAATATACAAAACATAACCAGACATTTTAATATTAGAAACATATAGTATACTATAACATAATATAATACATATAATATTCAAGCCCCATGTTTGCTACATGCAAAAACAGTTTTGTTGTTCATTAATTATCATTTCAGGTTTCACTTCACAAAATGAGATCATTTCAGAAGCTGGCTGACCTTTTCTACCATAACACTAGGACAAAACTTGACTAAATTACATGGGATGATAGGAGATACCATGGGATGATAGGAGATACCCAGACATGGTAACTCAGAATTAATCTAGGTGCAGTTTATTTTCTTTCAGACAGCAAATAGACAATACACGATTTCAAGGACAGTAGGAAAAAGAAAGGGACATCTAAGACACAGTTTTAAAATACTCGTGACTTTTCCTTAAAAAAAATTAAGAAGGATGGGAAATATTATCCCATTAATCAGCTAGTGTAGACTATGGAAGATGGCTAAGCTTTCCTAAGTAATTCCTGTTTACTATTTTTGAATCATATCCCTGTTGATGTATCTTCATCATATTGGACATTTTTCTCTTTAGATAACCTTTTCACATGAAGACCCCATGTGACATTGTAGAAACTCTAAAAAAGAAAACTTGCAAAACACAGCTCTGTAAGTGGAAAACTGAAGTTTTTCCAAATAAAAAAGTCCCTTGAAATATTTTAGTTTGTCCTCATAAGGAAGGAAAAACAATTAAAAAAATTTTTTAAACAAAATTTTTTTTTGAAAAAAGTCCTACAAGTAGTAAGGACACATCCTTAATCAATGGTTATATAGCAAATTTATAGCAGTAGCTCTGAAGTCAGAAGTCTAGAATAGGAGTGCAGGTGTATGCATTGTACCTACAAGGTGAATAAATATAACTATACTGGTCTTTTATTAGTTTCTTCATTATAATCAACATATTAGAATTTAATTGTGATGGACTAAGAACAGCAATTAATTTTTATTTCAAGAAACTATTTCAATGTTTTGTAAGGATTCATTTTGACAATCAGAAGGACCTTATTGCATGTCTTCATTTATGCTTAATGCCGCAGGTAGAAACATATTGTAAATCTGAAGCTTTAGTGTTCATATATTTTAGAACATTTCAAAACCAAGAAGATTTTCTACATAACTGCAGAAATACTTTTACAAAATAGAGGGCTGCACAATGTCTTTTTACTAAACAGTGTTATAATGGCCACTCTACTGTAGTCCAATGAAGTGTTTGAGTGTTTATTCTAAAAGAAAAAGAAAAAGAAAAAGAAAAAGAAAAAGAAAAAGAAAAAGAAAAAGAAAAAGAAAAAGAAAAAGAAAAAGAAAAAGAAAAAGAAAAAGAAAAAGAAAAAGAAAAAGAAAAAGAAAAAGAAAAAGAAAAAGAAAAAGAAAAAGAGTATCTCTAGTGTCTCTGTAGTAGTAACTCACTAAATAGCCCTGAAGACCTATTATAAGCAGTGAAATTAACCCAAAGAGTCAATGATAGAATTAATCTGTAAAGTCATCCTTACAAAGTTATTTGAGGAAAATTGATACCAAGCATTGCAGCTGAGTGCCATTGTCACAATGAACACTGTACAGATTCCTAGTATGCTGTTAATTTTCCTCTGTTTCTCTTACAATTCAGTGAAGAACTAAAAAATTATAAAATCTAAAACAGTGAATTTGTGAGACGGCTGACTTTCTAGACCACCTTGAAAAACACAGAATTAATTATCTCTGAGGTGTTACCATTTTTTAGTGTAAAGATCACATTCAGAGATGACAGGCTTGAATCTGTTGTTTTAGAGCTCACTTCAGTTTTGGACGTCCAAAATAAATATCCAGGGAGAATCCCTCTGTGAGTTTGGTGTTCATTAGCTGGTAATAAAGTGCTTCATATTCTTGTCCCCTTGTGTGGACCTCTTCATTACATTATCTGAGTCCTGTAAATTGAAAACTGTGCCTTGGATCAGCATCCCATAGTTTTCCTGTTCCAAGCTATGTTTGCTATTTTCTCCCACCTTCTGTCATATTTTCAGATTCACGCCAGGACACTTCAACTGTTTCCATGATCTTTTTACTTCATAACATGACACTGTCCTTAGAATAAACATAAGTAAACATATCTCTGGAGGGCAAGCAGATAAGTAGATGGTACAGAAAGTTAAACATGCATAAGGCAAAACTGGGCATAATGGAAGCTATTCCTTGGCTCACCTGTTCTTTGAAGACTATTGCTAACAGCAGAAAAAAAGCTCAACAAGTCTAACAGAAAAAAATGAGAAAATATCCATGATTAAATATAAGCCAAAGAAAATGTAAGAAGAGTCAGACTATTTCCTGGTTTCCAGTGTTAGCCAAAGCCGTGACATCAGTGCACTAAAATTACTTTTCTAACTTACTGTGCTACGAGGACTACTGAAACTCCCATAAGATATCCCAAGATCTGGGGTCATGAGTGTTCCATCAGAACAGTATTAAGCCATCCATAAATACGGTTGAGTGACAAAGATGCCTCAAACAGTAAAATCAGTGGGGTTTTCTGGTATAGGGTTCACATGGATGTGGTGGAGCCATCATCAGTGGAGGTACTCAAGAATTGACTGGACATGACACTTAGTGGTTATGACCTAGTTGCCAAAGTAGAGATTGGTGGAAGGTTGGACTCAAGGATCTCAGAGCGATTTCCAATTTACATGTTTCTATGATTCTGTGCACCGGGAACATCAAGGACTTCCAAGTCCAAGACTGAGAGTGGTGTCAGGAAGAGGAATCATGCTTTGCTTGGTAATACATCTTAATGTGGGCTGACAGCAATCATGGAAAGACTGAATTTAATGGTTGCAATGTTTGAAACATTCTACTTCCACAAGATTGAAGCTTATTATCTAGTTTAAGTACACTGAAACAGCTCCTCTGTCTCTAGGGGCACATTACATGCCTCTTCATGCTGTAGTAAATTGCCCTCTGATTTGTCTGAACCCAAACCTGTTGGTCTGTGCTGGTTTAACTCTGAATACAGTAATTGCCTATAAATCAAAGGGAAGTCAGATGTAACATCCAGTAAAAAGTCTACTAACAACAGAGATCTCCTAAGAAGCTAGAATTAGAAATATTTATCCACAAATACATATGAGAGATCATTTCTGTGTTGTTACCTGAAGCCAATTTGTGGATGACCAATACTGTTCTTTATAAATTATTCAGACTAGACAATGAATTCAGTCTGTTGTTGTGCATTAAAAATTTACACAATTAGTAAAACACATTGTACAAGCAAAATCTTATCTTCCTCCCCTACAAAGAGTCTATTTTCTTCATGGTTGTTTGAAAGGTAGGTATTAAAAATACACAAATCACTCTGTCTTCAATGTTTTTCAGTGTTTGAACTTTGATATGGACACTAAAGTCTTTCTTACAGACTGTGATAGATAATGATAAATATATCTTATTAGAAAGAAATTTAATTAAAATTCAACTAAATCAGAGCCCTAATGCAGAAATATAGGGATAAACAAGACTATCCATTATACTACCACAAACTCACACCCATAAAACATTCTTGACAAGTCTGCAATTTAGGCCAATTTTCTGTCAACAATTTGTAAATCATTAGCTTATTTGGTAGCTCATTTATTAACTTTAGAAAACCTGAAATTGCTCCAATATACTTCCTGCAAACTTTATCAGGTACTATATTTTTCTTTTGCAAGGACTTTTTAAAGGTAGTATTTATTTCTAATTTGCATATTAATCTTTCATTTTCATTCCTGTTTAGATTTATATTTTTTACCTACCTAAACTATTTTTATATTGATTAACATTCTAGTGGGTTTTATTTATTTGACCATCTTGCTATAATGTTCATAACGATTATGATTTACTTTTTCACTGTTGTTGGATCTTAATTTACAAATCAGTTATTTAATATTTAATAGTCTTAGCCAGATACTCATCTCACTCACTATAAATGAAAAATTTACCATCATCTGTGTTCTGCTTTAGTTATTGTCTATTTTAAGTATTAGATTGGTCCCTACTTGTTATCTTCCAGCTTACTTTGAGAGCCAAGTGTACAAGAGATTTCTCACATATCAGTATGAGATTATCTGTGTAAAAATACTCCAACCTGACATGGGAATAAAATACCCACAACATGACCCACATTTAATGTGCAGAGTTCTGAAATCAGTGGGGACAAATCAAGGCAGAGAGTAGCACTTAATAGGACTTATTTCAGCAACATGAATTGGCAGAGCTCCATGGACCTCAATGGATCTCTTCCCAGATTATATTATCTGAAGATCTGGATCAGTAAGTAAAAGGGTGACAGAAGTAAATGCTTTACTTTAGATCTTAGGCCTTGGAGCTTTTAAAATGAGTCTTGCTTGGATCTTGTGAGAGATCAAATATTTCAAAAAGTCTGCAGTTGAACAACAATTTTTTGTTCTGAACAGTGAAAAGGAGTTATTTGACACATGCCATTCCTGCATTTCCATAGAGAACAACAACCATAAAGAATGGATAAGTATTAAAAAAACAACTCTTTTTCTCCAATACTACCACCATGATAAAACAGATATAAGAAATGCTTGAAACTTTTGAAAACTTTAAAACATGGAGAAAATTCTTGTTAAAAAATCCCTTGAAGTAGCAATGGGCTGATTTTAATTTCCTTCATCGTGTTCTTGTGAAATAATATGTTTATAGTACCATTCATCCCAGAAGATGACAAAAGACATCAGTATATATGTGGCTTTGGAAACATAATTTTTTCATGTTTTCCAGAATATTTCTATGCAAATATTTCTGGAACAACTTATTACAGACTCTCCTACACTGCATTATGTCTGTTGGAAAACTAAACATTTAGAGCTAATCATAACAATTATGCTGAACCAAAGCTAATTTGGCACAGCAAGAGAGAGTAGTTATATGGAAAATGAAGACTTTCCATAAAGGGGGAAAAGAACTGCCTAGCCAAAGGCAACCGAAAACAAATCTTTCTTTGAATCCTTATGTGAAGCTAGACTTCCCCTCTTAAGACAATGTTGGAAAGACATATTGCCAGAAAACTGGGTGGGAAGAGGAGGAGTTTTTACTGTTTCAGTCTGACTAACTGAGGTAAATCTCTGAAATTTAAGACTATGAAATCTTGGCACTAAGCTATATTCATGGCCCACAGGACCTGCCTACATATTCATTCTCTCTTCCGTCTTTTCCACTCTGCCCAACACTTTTGTCATGTTTACCAAGGATAAATAAAATAAATAGTTTATGTCTCACAAAAGTTAGTGATGAAAGCTAGTGGGTTTTTTTTAATTGATGGTGTAAAGTCTAGAGCCCACAAAACACTGGGTGACAGTTTTGCCCACAGTAACTATGAGGCCAAGTCTTCTAAAACTCACAGCTGCGTCAGGGCATTTTTCATTTCAGAAAACTAGGTATTAGACGGAAAGGACAGAATTTCATTTTATGTGGAGTTTCTTTTCATCTGAAAGGAATGGATCAAATTACTGTGAGCCACTTTCTTCATACCTTTAACCTACTTCCAGTCTGCTAATCCAAATGTTTATATGCATTGACAAGAAAATAAAGAGGAAGTAATGACTTAAGATATAGCTGCACTGCCAGCAGGACTATAAAAAGGAAGGAATAGCAAATATTTAAAAGACAGTTCCCTGAGCACCCATAGATTGGATTTTTTTTTTTTATGTGTATGTTTTTGTGTGTGTCCATGCTTCCTGATCAGAAATATTAACATTATGCAGCTTAAGTTAGCAATCAAATTCATTGCTATTGCCTCTTGAACTGAGCTATATTTCTGAATTAATTAAACCTTACACTTTGAAAAAAATCGAAGTTCTGAAACTTGAAACCTGATGTATGTGAACCTAAGTATAATAAAAAATGCAAAAATATCATTAAAACTCGTATCATGTGCAAACACCACAGCTATAACTTAGCAAAACCTTTCCATTTTATAATGTCATTTTTAATCTCTTAGCTAAGATCTAAAAATATGTTTTTCTGGACATAAAGATGTTAACTTTTCTTTCAGGCAAGCTTACATTTCCACTTGAAGATTTTTACAAAATGGTTGCCTCATGAATTTTATTTAGTTTGCTTTTACTTTGTTTTTCTTTAGTATTAAAGATTCAACCATCCTATCCATCATATACTGGATTTAAATTATGCAGTCCTACAGAAATGACAATAACTATGGATACTTTTAAAACATTTTACTGCATTATTCCAATAATAATATGTTAGAAAGGACAATTCAATGTCAGAACTTTCTATAGCCTCCTGAAAACATTTTGGTTTCTACCCGTTATTAGAAATTTAATGAACAGATGACAATTTCTCAGTATTAATAGAAAATTGCTTTTTGAGGCCATCACTAGCTGAGCACTTTGTGTGACTGATGTACCAACGCCAGAATCCTGTGTACTCTGGCAGGAAAACCACTACATTTACACAGGAGCACCATTTTCTTGCCAAACTAGAAGAAATGAAACAGAAAACAATATAGGGCTTTTTGTTCAAGTAGCATTTCTACAGTAACATGAAGACACATATGGATACAGATGGCTCCAAATAATTAAATTTCCCAAAAACCCTCAAGCCTTCCAAGTTTAACTTTACCCATATTGACATTCTGAATTATTTATGTTAAAACAGAGCATACCATCAGCTCTTTCACAGGCCTGTGACTCTTTCAAGCACTACTGCTAAGTTCTGAGAAGTGAAAAGGCACAGTTTTCAGTTAGTGAGTTCATTTTTCTGAGTTGAGGTAGTTAGAAGGTATTTGTAATATCCTAAAAAAAAATTCTTTGGTTTTTGTCTTATAAAATTATTTTCTTGGGCGTCTTGTGTTGCAATGCAAGATGTAACCAAAAGTATGTATTCTATTGCCATCTGTTGAAACCGTTTGGGGAGGTGTTTTCTTTATCTCTTGTATGACCCATTCCTCATAACGCCGGGGGGAGGGGGCGGGTGCCTTCTGTTAATGAGCCATCTGTAAAAACAGGGTTCTTATCTTCTCCATCACCCATCCTCCCTCCAGGGTGATATGTTCTGTTAACGGGCCATTAAGGCTCACCACATGACTGGTACAATTACATCATCCCACTGTGAGTTGCTCCACAAGGGGGAGGAGCCAAGCATTCTATCCTGGATAAAACCTAAGATTCAGAACACAGGGACAGCTTTTTTTTCTGCTGGATTCCCAGAGGAAGGCCAGACACCTCTCACCACCACTGGATCTTCAGAGGAAAACTATGCCCTTCTACAGGATCATATCTGTTCCAACAGAACGATATCTGTCACTCCAAGAGGACTTAATTGGACTGCTAACAGGATGTCAGATTGTATTCTGACTCTGTCAGTGTCTTTTTTTGTTTGTTTGCTTTCTTGTACTACTACATTTTTATTTTTAATACCCTTAGTTAAGAACTGTTATTCCTGTTCCCATATCTTTGCCTGAAGGCCCCTTAATTTTGAAATTATAATAATTCAGAAGGATTCGGTTTACATTCTCCATTCCAAGAGAGGCTCTGGCTTCCTCTGGCGGACGCCTGTCTTTCCAAACCAAGACACTGGGTCTCGTGCTTTAAAGCATATCTGTGATAGCATGCAGGGAAATCCAACAGACCCAGCTATTGTCACATATCTTCCTCAAGACAGAGATTTTGCTAAAAAAGGAACAGAGAGTAGCCTGTTTCCAAGGCACCATTACAGCACTTGAAAGCAACTAGCCTTTCTATAAAATTATGAATAACCTGTGGACACAGATAAAAACTGTGTAAGAAACACATGAACACCTGCTCACACACCAAAATTTTTCTCCAAATAAGAATTTTGAAAATCCATTAAAAAATCCTAAAATTTACTGTAGTTAGCGTGAATACTCCCTTAGCTTAAAATGTCATTCAAATATCATAATTTAAGGATTGATTAAGGGATCAAATCTCAAAAAACTTCACTAGAATTTGAACCATCTTGCCATGTCTTGCTCAAATTTACTATTCTAAGAAATGCAACCTTGTTCCTTTCATCTTTCATAATGTTGCTTTGAAGATCTTTCTCTTGGTTTATGAATGTGTCAGCTCTCTCTTTCCTGTTTTCAGTTTCGTAGCCTACTCCTACTCCATCATCTTTCGTACATCACTGAGAGATTAACTTGCCTCTCAGTCAGCCTAGACTCCAGTCTCCTTTCCCCTCCTCAGCAGATTTCTCATCCCACATCTTCATTCCTTCACTCACGTGCTCCATCATAGGTATATTTGAAAACGATTAAATTTATACCCTACAGAAAATATTGCCTATGAAGCTGCTATGTAGCTGCTATGTATTATGCATTGCTTTTCATCCTTTTCAGTTCTTCTGGTTTTATGCCTTGGTTTAAAACTCCCTGAAGCACTTACCACAATTTCTAGTTTTATTAGGATAGTACCATAGTCAGTCTCACAAGTCGAACTTTTTAGTATTCCTGAAGTGCAAATAGAGATTGCAATAACAGGAATAATTAAAATATAATAATGCTAATAATAATATTTACATCAAATCTCTGCTGCTTAGTATTAAGTTACATTTCTGTATATGCTAGGAAAAAAAATGTTGCTTTAATCCATTTCATTACCTGGACTCATGACTTTTCTTAATTATACACTATTATTTATGTGGATACCTTATAAAATAACATATTCCATTGAATATTATCAAATTGGAAGCTTTTGTGCTTGCATGACTTTTTGGTATTAGAATGTAGTGATCCCTGGTTAAATGGTGGATACATACAAGCTGCAGTGAAACACGCATGCTAACAGATGGAAAAGTTGAATATTGTAACAGAATTGTTATGCTCCATGAGGTCCAGTGCAGACATTGAATTTTTCCCTCACTGAATTTCTCAAGCTCTCCACAGCTTACAATTCCTCTTTTCTATCTTTTTAAAATAGATTTCACTGGATACTATTTGTCAAAGACCAAGAAATCTCCCTCTGAATTACATTAAATTCAGAATCCTTACCAGATGGTATGATATAGTGTTGGCAAATGTAAACAACAGAATTTATTTCTTCACTTGAAAAATATGCACAATTACTGCAATTTCAAAGCTCTTGTTAAGTAGGAAAACCTTGGCTTAAATTCAACATGCTAGAGGAAATAGTCCTTCTTTGCTCACAAAACATTCATCAGCATTTCATTCAACTAGAATATTTCTGTTGTGGCTTTTTTATACTCAAAATTATTTCCACGTTTTTCCTGATGATCCTAATTATTCATAAAGATACAGATCTCACTGTCACTGTAATGTAGTGTAAAGGGCATAATTTAATTTGAATTCAATAATTCATTTAAATAAACAGAAAATAATGAATCTTAGGGATCATTTGGCCTCCTTATCTCTCATGTTCAAGTACATATGTTAACAATGTTTAGCTGAGACGAGTTTCTTCTTCAGGAGGACTTTCCTCTTGAATCCAAACCTTGAGTAGGTAAAAGTTAAGAAATACTATAAGATGTCTAACAGTAGTCTTTAGAAGCTTTTTGATGTAATTTTGAACATGGTGTATGGGGGTTGTATGTTCATGTATATGCTCTGTGTGGTCAAACACAAGATATATTTACCTGTGTATATGTCTGTGCATAAAAACTAGGATTTTTAATGGGTCTAATTAAATTCTGCTTTTATAAAAATGGTACTTTTTCCCTTAATATGCTATCAATTTTCTCATGATGGAGGGAGGTGCTTCCCTTTCTTTAACGATTGCCAAGCTTTCAAATATAATTTCAATGTATCGTGGAAAGAGAAAAATTGAGATATGGAAAAAAAAAACCAAAACCAATCAACCCTGAAAACATTAGCTTCTGCAGTGCTATCCACATGTAGTGAAAAATTATAAAGTACTTATAGGTGTGGCAAGTTTGTATACATATCTTTATTGGTCTAATACACTCTAAAGGTTCTTCAGTCAAAAGCCCATTCTTAGATGTTGAGGTGAGATACTCCTTGCTGACTTTGCTATTGCAGAGACTACTGCAGAAATCACATAATCAAGTGAATTGCTTCAAGCAACAACAACAACAAAAAGCTGAAACCTGCTATCTTTCATACCTTTGCTTTACATGTTTAATCTCTGGAAAGATGAGTATAAATACAAGAAAACAGTTGCAGCAATGCTGTAAAATGTGTGAAGGTAAAACATTTAATCAGAAAAGATGAGATTATTACTGCTAATTGTGCTCTACAAGCAAAGTTGAAAAGATAAGAAATTTTTTAGTTTTAAAATAAATTCTTACTTATTATTAAGATGGCACATGCACTATAAAAAATTTAGTTAGGGGACAATTTTCTTTCGTTGAAAATTACTTACTTCTGATAAACTTATGAATAAGGAATCCCATGAAACATGAGGAATAACAGTTTCGCAGGCACCCTACTGTAAGATGCGACAAATGTATCTTTAAAATAATGGCAAAGAATATCAGATCCAAAGAATCTGACAAAGCAAATATCTATTGTCTGACAGTTTAAAGTACCAGTAAAACTTAATCTTCAGCATGAAGTCTGGAAAAAATCCATTCACATTTTATTGATATGTTGTATTTTTTTATGCACTATTAAGGTAGAACTCACTGTCACACTGATATTACAGAAAATGTTTCAAATGCTTTATCTAAATGAGACTGGTATGAATGTTTCTATGACATTTCTATAATGTTAAAATTATATTTTATTTTATTGTTCCTCATATCAGGTCTAAATGAGATATTTATACTTGGTTAATAATAAGAATATTTTGTCAAGCAATCAGGGAAAAAAAAGGTGTTTTATTTAAACAGTGGGCATTTTCTAGTGTGTAGTAAAATTCTTTCTTTCCAATTCTTTGTAGGTGCAGTAAGAAGAGTTACAGTAAAAACTATTCATTTATAACAGTAAAATTCAGGATATGTTTTGAAGAAAAAATACTGAATATTATTTTAGATTGTTCATTAAATAAATCCTGCTAATACTGCTGATATTATCAACCAGTGTATTAGAGAAGTCTGCTGTGGCATGAGGTAGAGAGACAGCATGTTCTCTCCTCTGTCATATGGTTGGAAGGTCAGCTCTTCAAGACGGTGTTAGTGATCAGAAGAGTAAAGACTCTAGCCACCCACTAAGGACATCTTTGAAAATCACCAGCATAAGTGCTGAGGAAAATGGGAAACAATATTCATTTAACTGGAAGCATTTTTGTGGTATATAATAGACATTAAAGGCCTCTTTCCACGGGTCCAAATGACTTGATTATGACCTGTGGCATAATAAGAATATGATAAGAAATTACTAAAATGAGAGATTTCTGAAAACAAACCCCTTTGTAGACAGTAACTTGTCATTGTCACTGTCACTGTCACTGTCTAGAACCCACCCATAGTTTGATAGTTTTTTTGTTTGTCTGTTTTGTTTGGTTTATTTTATTCTGTTTTTAAATATGAGGACTTTAAAAAATGTTATATAATAGAACAACTGTTTTCTTTATTTACTTTTACTTATGTATCAGCACATAGAATAGATGATACTGACATTTCTAAAACACCAGAAGTCCACTTCTACAGCTCAAGAACACTTTTTCTCCCCGTCATTTTTAAAGCTAATGAACACTTTCCAACAGGCATGAAATAGATTTAGAAGCGGTGCTATAGCCAAAGTTACAAAACAGCATTATTGATTTGATAGAGAAAAAGGTAGAAAGCAATAAAACTGGTCAACAACTTGTCTTTTCTGGTAATGGCTCATTTAATGAAGCCAAACCAAGAATAACACTCATGCCAGACACATCCATCCCATTGATAATCCCCAGCAGAGCTCTATCTACAATTCTGGATTTAAGTTTCTGGGAAAAAAAAATCACAGTAGTCAGTTTGTAATGCTTTACTGAAGAAATAAATGGTGCCAACATAAGAAAGGCATCCCTACATGAATACAAATGATTCTGTTTCTTTTGTCCTCAGTAGTCAGATAATTTTAGAAAAACTTTGAATTGCTTTAAAAAAATAATCCCTGAAACAGAGTATTTAAAATACATTGACAATATCTTATAGCTGCCAGAAAGACTCATCCTCTCTTACTGTCTGTAATACAGATTGACATTTGCACAGGAATATAGGAGGGAGTTGTTTATACATTTAATCAGCATTCTTTCAATAATCCACCCTGCTATTGTACATTTGAATCTAAAAATAGAGATTGTGCGTTTTCAAAATCTGCCCTGGTCTCACCCACTGGGGAAAAAAAAAAAAAAGGCAGCTTATTTTTAACATTAATAACTTGCTTAAAAACACATGTGGCTGACTCTCTCCTATGGCTCACTTCTGTTTTTGCAGAATCTTTAGCAAAGAGCCTTTAGCAAAGTACCAATTATAGTTCATTAATCTTTCCTGTCAGGAGAGGGGGAACTTCACCCAAACCAACAGACGCCAAGTTAGTTGTACCATATACGTGTGAATTAGCCCCAAAGAGAGATCAGGATGAAATATGCACTAGCACACCTAACCCTCTAGGGAACCAATACCACTTCAAAGTAGCTCCCTCAGTGCCTATTGTGCTGTCATTATCTGAAAAAAGTTTATTTTTCTATCTCTCAACTAGAAGGCTCTTTGAGCACACACACCCACACACACACATACACATCTCCTTCAGTTTCCTTGTTATGTAATTTCATGCATTTTGAACATGACAGTAATCTGGGTTGTGTTTCTTATTCAGAAGATTAAGAATGCTGCAGAGAAAAAGGAAAGTAAGGTAAACAGTATCGAGAGGACAGTAAATAATACATGTATGGGACCAGACAATGCATTTCTTGAGGAATGAGTATTTGAACCCTTTGCATCCAACCTGACTATTTGGAAATATGAAGGTTTAGCAACCACCTTCTCCTACTCCTGAACTGTGTTTGCATAAGTGGGTAAAGATCTGTTTGGAGAAAACTTTTTAAACTTAATTTTGCATTCCTCTACAACTTGGTAATCCTTGAAATTTAAATACTTTTAACAAAAGTTACGAGAACACTCTTTTAAAAGTGATAATAATTCAATCTGCCATTTCTTTCAAGAACACATTGCTGCATTCTGTTAAATACTAGTTGCAGAGTCTGCCATAAATAACAGAAGAGGTCCTATGGATATTGTCACATGTTTTCTAAAAAACAAATGTCTCAAGTATGTGCTAAAGAACTTATGAAGTTCCATGATATCCTCTACTTGAACTGAAACACTGAAAAGAGAAATAAAAAAGTTTTTAAAATGTTTTTCTATTTTCCTGCTTTGTAAAAGGGACAGTTCTAAATTTATAGTACAATTTGTATTAAAAATGTAAAGGGGTTTTTATATTTTTGTTCCAAGGATCCACAAAATAAGTGAACAAGAAGAGAAGTAATAAATAAATCCAATCATTGATTAAACAGTTTTCAGATTTCAGTTTCCCAGAGTTAATGTCTCATTTTCCAATTGTCTTCATGTAAGTTTTCCATCACTGTCACTCTACAAAGCATAACCCTTCAAAATGTGTTTAAACTCACCTCAACGCATATAGGGATAAAAACACATTGAGTCTAACCTTATTAAAGGACAACAGAGTGTTATTACTCTTGCAGGCTGAAACAAAATATTCATCAGCAGCCTCAAACATGATCTTGTCTTTGGTATTTGCAAATTGTTTTCTCCATTACTGTGTAATTACATAGTCACAGGTTTTTATTTCAGATAAAATATGAAGCACCATTCTTCTGAAGATGTTTTCACACTGTTTTTTTACAGTCAGAATTGCAATGGTGAATTAAATGACAGTTTCCTTTTAACTCCTCACAAGATCTTTCTGAGAATTTTTTGATCATCTCAAATATTCTCTATGCCAGAAAATATTGTTCTAGTCTGAGATCTGGGAATGGTAAACACAAGAAACAGGAGGTGCATGTTGTATTTGATTTCCGTAGGCGCTGAATGTGCTCCACTCACAGTAGAAAGCTCTAGCAGTCTGTGAACAATATATTTCAAAGTGTTAGGAATAAAAAAGAGTAAGTGCATCTGGAGGTGATTGTTGAATGTTCCAGCAAGTGAAACAATCTGAGATTTTTTTAAAAAAATCATACAATATCAGGAAGAAAATGAAGAATATCTGAAGATTCTTTAAAGCAAAATAAGCCATAGAAAAATAATTTAAAAAGCGCAACAATGCAGGGGCCCTTACTGGGCTATATAAGAGACGGTAGAAACACCTTTACGAAATCATCATATTTGACTTCTTGGAGGTACACGGCTTGTAAACATGCACATTGCTTTAGCCGTAATGAACAGCTACAGTTGGATCATCTATTTGAACCCCATGACAGACTCTATAGTCTGTTTTCCAACTCCATTTTCTTTTTCCTTTTGCATATTTCAAGATGAATTTCCTTCCTCTCTTCAGAAAACTAATCTGCACTTTAACAAAATTCAGCTTTGCTACATATAACTGACCACTGCTGAAGATGTAGAGGTATTATTTTTATAACATGTATATGTTTACATTATTTCCTGTGGTCTGGAAAATGAATTATAAATGTAATTCTTATATCAGCAAAGTGCTAATGTGGACTTTAAATACGCATTGATATACTAATTTATATATTTATACATATGTACATGTATGCAGAGCCCGTATTTTGCTTACTAGTTTGAAGTAGTATATTTAGTTTAGTCTAGTTATAGTTGACTCAGTTAAGCTTGGTAAAGATTTTCATTAAGATAAATAATTGTGCTTCATCTGTAATGAGCTTTCAAAAAAAACTTATCATGAATAATTATATCAATTTTCCATTTTACTGTACTTTATTAAATTATCTTTCATATTATGTCCAAGACCAAGTCCACAGGGTTTCCAGCTATTCTTTGTGGCTTTGAGAACAGATCTTTATGCTTAGTCTTTTGGCAGAGATTGACTTTTAAAAATCAGAGTGAAGGAAAGGCATATAGCGGAGAGAGAGACAAAGAAAGAATGGAAATATTGACAGTGGCATCAACAAAAGATAAAAAATATAAGCAGTTCTTTCAAGGCAAGTCTCCAATATTGGACACTTAAATAATATAGAGAATAGATAAGTTATATATTTTCAAAACATTTTGTTCTCAGAAATTAACCCCACCTTGGAAGAAAATTCTCATCCTTTGAGAATTACTTCTGAAATTCTGAGTATCCACCATCAATTACCTTGATAGGCAGAGGATCTCAAAACAACATCCGGCTTACTCAATGCTAGCAGGCAGCAGGCCTGATGTTTGCACCAATTTGCAAATGGAGTGCACATGGAATTTACTACCATGCTGTGATCTCTGTGCTCTTTTTGATCTCTGAGCTTTGATCTTCTCTCTCACAAAAAAGGGAGCTCAAGCTTTTCCATGGGAGTGCCTCCAAGTCTCACAAAACTCTTACATTATCTGGTGATCGTTTAAGTTCATAACCAGGTGGAAACACCAATCATGTAATGGTTTCACATTCACCTGTTTCTGGTTGCCAAATTTAGTACAGTGGTCTGAGCGTTTACTCATTTTCGCTCTGTGAGCTAAGATCAGGAGAAAAGCAAAGCAGGCCCAAACTTAAAGGTATAAACTCTTGGTCAGTTACCACCCATAAAATACTCTCTCATCAGTTCATTTGGAGAGAGAATTCTCTTTAGTTTACCATGGAATTTCCCCACTGACAACATAGAAGAGTTCTACTCTGGGTCTTAACTGTCACAAAAACAGCCACCCAGGAACCTGCTTTTGTGAAGTCTTTCCTGTAGGCAGCTTTCCTGAGCTGCATATGGGTCATGGACACAACTGGGATATCATTTTAGAATGGGTTGTTCAAATGCAAAGGATTTTCTTCATCTCTTGGAACAGAGATCTCCTTTCACTTCTTCACTGGTGCAGAGGGCTTCTTATCTCATCTCTCTCTGTTCAAACATCTCATGGGATCACAGGATGGCAGCTACTAATTCAATATTCACTTGGTCCATCACAAATACCTTTGCTTATCTACAGTCTGAACAAGCATTTTCACCAATCCATATTTCCATTATTTAAAGAGATATTCCAGCATATTAGTCTGTTACCATGGCTCACAGATGACTTTCAGCCTACAATACCAAGGCATCTTCTCAATCTCCTCATCAATTAAGATACAATTTCTCTTTCACCAACCCTGGTATCTTCATACTGTCTCTTTAAATGTCTCCCACTCTGGCCTTTTTTCACACTCTAGAGAGGATCAATGTTCTGCAAGTTTCATCTGTACAATGAAAGGGTTAATATCTTGCCCGGGCCTGAAGTGGCCACATGATCTCTGCCGGGCAGCCACTAGGATTTGAAAGCTGCAGGGATGGGGGAAGAGAACTCACGCTGGGGGATCTCGGAGTGTCCTGGCTGGTAGATGCCTCCTGCCCACCCTGCCTTGGTGATAGCCAAGGGGGCCCAGGCCAACCGAGCCCATAGCTGCTACCAGGGGCCTGGCTGACATCTCCCTGGGCCCAGCTGGCAGCGTGGGGCAGGCCTTAGGGTCAGCTGGATGTTAACAGCCATGGATTCCCCTTCCCTGCCAGCAGCCACGGCCCCGGGGGCATGGCCAGGCCGGGGCTGGATCCGCCACAACAGGGAGGAGCGGTGGGGCCTGGCTGGCTTGGGCCGCTCCATGGAGTGCGCCCCAGGGGCCCACTGTTACCTGTTCCTCTGGCCAAAAGAAAAAAGGCCGGCTTGGACACAGTCTCAGCTTTGTATGTGTATTCTCAAAGTCACATCCAGTTTCCTCAGTGGTTAGACAATATGGCAGTATCTAAAAATTGATCCCTGTCTTTTCCACAGGAAATTAAGAGGTCCTTACAGGGTTACAGAGAACTGGTGCTCCTTTAACTAAAAAACAAACTGTGTTAACCCATGACAGTCTCTACACAGAAATTCTACTACTCAAAACAGAGGATAAACAGAAGTAGGCATAATATTTGAGTTTCCCACACTGTTATTCTCCAGATCTTGGCATTCCTAGCTGCAAAGTCACTTGAGTGAATCTACTGTCCTCCTTGCTATTCTTTGGCTTTTAAGTCTTTCCTCCCAACACTGTACTTGCCAGAAGTTCAAGATTCTGGTGGCGATCAGGTGTGGGAGCTCATGTCTAGGAAGGGTAGATGGTTTCACTTCTCTCAGATATCATATTTCACCTACTACATTTCCTGTTGCTGTGGCTGGCTTTTAAGATGTTTCAAATTTTACTTGAGCTAAATTATACTTTTCAAGCTCTTTGTGACCTGCTGGTTTTGAGTTCCAGTTATACAACATTTTTTCAGTAGTAATAAAACTGGACAGAGACTTTTGAAAGCCATTTTGCTTTTTTGCTTTTTTTTTTTTTTTCCCCCCCAATGTAATTCATGTCAAAACTGTATTTTTTGAGGGAAAATATATTTTAGTATGTTTTATATAGGTGTAGAGTACAATTAAACCCTTCAGGAAACAGTTAGAAGCTAAATAAGATAAATCTTTTATCAGATAAATCCCAAAGAACTAATTCCTTTGGGCTATATCCTTCACAAAAAACCTTCTGTTTCAAATTAAACTTTTCTTCATCAGTATTAATTAGGCAATAACTACGCTTAAGAATATACTAGAAGATCAAAAGGGCTATTGGTATTTCTGACAGCACTGAGAGATTAAAGATACTGGTGGTCTAAAGCAGGAACCTTCATTTGAGCTGTTAATAGAGCTATCTTTAGTCTGTCCATTTGTGATATTGCTGTGCTCCTTCTTACCTCATTACCAAGGTATCAGACTGCTTCAAAACCTACATACATTTATTCAGTCTCCATGGTTGTGAGGTAGGAAACTCAGTGGAGCAATTAAAAGAGGCTGAAACTGCTGTGTTAAAGATTTGTAGGCAGCTAAAGATGAAGATAAGTGCCTAGTGGGATTTTGAAAAGGATTTATGAGTTATGATTACAGCAGCACCTTGTGTCTGAGGCACTAGATGTCTAGCTGTTACTTTAGGTACTGTTCTCCAAAAGCAACTTGAAAGCACATTGTTTATTCAAGTTTTTTAAAGTGGATTTAACTTCTCTTTCTCTTATGTTCTTTAATCCTTCTTTGCTTTGGTTTGTCTTTCCTCATACTGCCTTCCCTTCCACAAGTAGTCTCATTTCTCCTCTCTGTTTCCTACTTAAACCATTACTTTAGAGAGAATAGCCTAACCAATTGTTCCTCAGCAGCAGGAGTTCAATAAATTTTCTTCCCAATGCTCTTCCATGGGTCAAATAATCATGAGGTCTACAGCTGTGGTGTTGATCCCTTGTAAGTTGTCTATCCTGCATAAGCCTGAGCTAGATCCAATACCTGATGGTTCAGAACAGTCTTATTTGTAAACCTGAGGCTTCAGATACTAAGTATTTGGTGTCAGGCATCAGTAGAATTCCTGAAATTGTTTGAAATTTGATATGTTCACTCAGCTTTCTAGTTATTTTTTCCACATATGTTTGCCTCAGGAAAATGCTGTTGTGCATAATCATACAGGTACAAATAAAAATAATACAAATATTCAAACAACATCAAGGTGTAAGAAGTTATCTTGTGTTTTATTTAACCTGTTTAACTGTAATATTTCTATCGACTTTTTTCCCTACTTAGGTGAAGTTAAAATATCTTCTTTTTATCCTTGTCTGCCTGCTTGGAAGTGGATGGTGCTTGATAATGATTCAATCTACGTGATAGTCAAATTAATAATTCCATTGTGAATTCTCTGATCAGCTCATGGTACTTGTGAACCAAATAAGTGATCACAGTCATTAAATGAGTTTTAATTTAAGAAAATTAATGACAGATTCTGAAAGTAAAAGTGCAGTCTCAAATCCCATGGATAAGGTGCTGATTAGCCAGTCAAAACTGGCTTACAGTTCTCTAAGAAAAACCTATACACTTTGCTATTACAAGTACTATTGATAAAATTATTTCTTCTGGAATTAAAAGCAGTGAAAATAAATTGTTAAGTATTCACTTCTGCAGTATTCCTGAGATATATATGCACCCCATAAAAGGTTCTTACACTGAGAGAAAGTTTATCATTAATAATACATTATGCACACAAAAAAAGTAGCCTTATTTAGAGAAATTCTCATAAGGCTACAAAAGCAAATGCTCAAAGGTAAGGAAAAGCTTAATCAAGATTGCTATGCAACATTCTCTCTTTTTTAATAATGTAAGTGTAATAATTGGAATGCATTAGAGAATTTTATTCCATGATACCTCTTAAATTTTGGCAGTTGGGTAATAATGACAAAAATACAGTGACAAAAAATTATACAATTAGAGCAAAAATCTGCTGTAAAGAATTATTTTTTGTGGTCAGATGCTTGGGGTTTTTTTCTTTGCTTTTTTCTAATGTTTGTTCTTCTAGAATTTAATAGCCAAAAAAAACCAAATATTATACAATTGTTTAGTGAAAAATTCGGGCTCCACTTGGGGTTGAAGAATACCATAAATAAATACAGTCTGTGCTGGAGAAATTATCTTTAAGACGTTCTTAAATGTACATATAAATAGCACTTACGTTGCCAAGAATAAACAATCCTTTGCATGATTGTCAGTTTGATCAATATTTTTTCTCACACCTTTCCTCTAAAAAAATCCTTAGAAAAAGAACACTGATGCCATGAAGTGAGTTTCAAAAGTAATCAGAAGGGGAAAAACAGTTCTGTCTCCCTGCATTTTTTTTTTTTCCTTTGAGAAACATATAAATATCATCTTGGAAAAGTAAAGGTTTGGTTGTACCAAAAATATCTTTGGTTAGGTAACAGGGCTGTTAAATTTATTATTGATAAAAGGTAAAAGGGCTGTTAAATTTATATGATGAATTTTACATCATTTCATATCAACATTGTGTTGCACTGATGTTTGTTATGGTAAAAGAAAAGTCTCGTCCCATTACTAAATATCAAATCATGTTAAAGAATACCAGCTATCTCAACATAGTGCAAGACTAATAAGATATGATAGAAAATTGCTGTTTGGATAAGACTTTCAAATCACATTAGACAAGTAACACCACTATTCATGTTCTGGTTGCACTGAAAACTGCCACTCAGTAATCATTTTTGCTGCATTTTTCTACTGGATGGGAAAATAAACTTGAAAAAAATAGGAATAATTTGACTGGCAAGCAAGCACTCCTTTAGGATCTCGTGGTCTATATAACACAAAGAGTGGTATATAACACAAAGAGTGGTATATAACACAAGAGTTTATGGTAACAGAACTTGATTATTTCAAAGTCCAGTCTCTATCTTTAATATTTTATACTCAAAACTGTGCTTTGGAGACAAAGTTTCCTTTTCTCAGCAGGGCAAAATCTGGTGTCTCAGAACCAAATTTTTAAAAGTCTGACATGACACAGGTGGTGAAGAAAAAAACTTTGGAGAAGGATCTGTTCTAAATCCTTCCCATTCTGTCCCACCTTATGAGACATGTACCAAAGCAGAATGTACCAATTCAAATGCATCCTTAAATTTCAGCATAGAAGTATTATTAGTATATTACTTTTGACATAGTATGGTCAAAAGTCTCATGGCATCCTTGTATAACCCTGCAAGTGTGGGTGAGATGAGTGGAGAGTGAGGTGGATTGAGAACAACCCCAGAGAATCATAACCATTGACACAGGCACTAGTTCGTGGCCTATCACCTATGGTGCTCCCCAAGGTTCAATACTGGGCCCAGCTTTGTTTAACTTGTTGATTAATGACCTGGATGAAGGAGAAGATACCTCCTCAAGAGGTTCAGTGACAACACAAAGCTGTGAGGAGTGGTGAATACCCCCAAGTGCTGTGCAGCCTTTCAGAAGGACTTCAACAGGTTGGAAGATGGGCAAAAAAGAACTGCCTAAAATTCATCAAAGGCAAATGCAGAGTCCTGCACCCGGGTAGGGTTAGCCCCATGGACCACTACAGGCTGGTGGCAACCTGCTGGAAAGCAGTTCTGCATAGAAGGACCTGGAAGTCCTGGTGGATAACAAGCATTCATGAGCCAGCAGTGTCCTTGTGACCAAGAAGGCTCCTGGGATCCTGGGGGACATTAGGAAGAGCATTGAGGTAATCCTGCCCCTCTAATTGGCCCTGGTGAGGCCACATCAGGAATGCTGTGTGCAGTTCTGGGCTTCTCAGTATGAGACACACGTGGAGCTCCTGAAGCAGGTCCAGCAGAGGGCAACAAATTTAATTGAGGGACTGGAGCATCTCATCTCTCTTATGAGGAAAGGCTGAGAAAACTGGCCTGTTTAGTGTGGAGGTGATTGAGAGGGGACCTGGTGTCTGTCAGTATCTGAAGGGAAGGTGTCAAGAAGATGGATTCAGGCTGTGTTTGGTGGTGCTGAGTAACAGGATGAGGCAATGAGCCTGATTCACAAGAATCTCCATCTTAATAAGAAGCAGAACTTCTTTACTGTGTGGTACTGTACATGCTGGGATAGATTCTCAGAGGGATTGTGGAGTCTTCCTCACTGAAAATATTGAAGAACCAGCTGGATGCAATCCTGTGCCATGTGCTCTTGGATGACCCTGCTTGAGCAGGGAGATTGGACCTGCTGTGGTCCCTTCCAAACTGACCTATTCTGTGATTTTGTGATTAGTATATGACAACTCACAAGGTGATCTCATTGTCATCTTTTAGGCTATAATTTCAGTATAAGACCCATTCAGACCTTAAAGGAGACATAGTCTGTTACTTTCAACATGTTTTTATGGTCAAAAAGGAAACACATCTTATAGATACAACTGTTAGTGTAACTGAAATCCTAACAGTGTAATCAAAGAATCATTATTAATTCAGATGCAGTTATGCGGTCTAAAGAATAACAGAGTCTGACATGTTATAAAACAAAACTCTATTGAGGCAGTAGGAAAGATGAGCAACAAAAAACCCATACAGCAACTCAACCAATCACCAAGAGCAAATGTGGCATGGTAAAAGAGCTATGCTGCAGTGGGCAGCCAGGGACACTTGGTGTCCAAGACATCTCAGCAACAGCCAGTTGTGTGAAAACCTTTTGAGTGTGGGTAAGAATTATGGTACTCTTTGGCTCCAGCAATGATGGTGTCATTTGAGCGGATCCTATCTTGCAGGAATAATATGGACAGCAACCTGCCTACACTGCCTATACTGGAAAGGGGCTAAGGTTTTGTGTGTTTATGCAGCCAGTGCTGGTCAAAATCAGGGTGTCAGCAGTCTATCTGTGCTGCTGATATTGGTTAAGGGGCAGGGTATCAGGAGGCAAAGTGTCAAATTATTAAAAGAGAAACAAAAAAAAAACCTCACCCTACTACAGAAAAAAGTAATAAAAAGCTGGTCTTGAGGAATTTAAGGCAGTCAGAGGAATTTCTTGTAGGAAAATTGCCCAATATGCCAGTAGCAACATCTTCTGCCCACCCTGATCAGCTCACTTGAAAGCAGAACGGACAAGTTCCAAGAAATATGGTCAGCTAAATGGCTTAATTATTCCTGGGAACTGGGGATGGAAAGAATAGAAATAATAGTTTTAATAGAAAGAAAAATGTTCAGGGGAAGCAGTTCATGCAGCCTGTAGAAGACAACAGGAGTGTGGTTAAAGCAACGTGTCTCATTGAAGTTTTAACCTCTGTAACCCAGCAATTGACATTGCTACTCCCAGGACATGAGCGAGTCTTCAAGGTCTCTCAATTGAAATTTCTCAGGCTTACTTTTTCTAAACTTCTCTTGATCTGCCTGAAGCTTTGCTTTCTGATGTGCTTTCTTGATTTTTTTTGTTTGTTTGTTTTGGTTGGTTGGTTTGTTTGTTTTGGGATTTTTTTGTTTTGTTTTCGGATTTTTGAAGGGTTTTTTTAGGTTTTTTTTCCTGATTACTAGGTTGCTATAAGGGCCACATTTTTATAGGAGTCATCCCCCCCACCGCCCCACCCCCCCCTTCCAAAACCCAAATAAAGTAGATTTAAAATCAAGGAAAAAGAATAAAGAAAAAGGCTTAAAAGCACTTTGGAAGACACATACAAATCAACTCTGGTAAACTGCCCCCAAAAAAGAGGAAAGGTGAAACGAAATAAGAAAACAGTAAAGAACCCAGAAAACTCGTTGTCTGATCCAACCATTTGCTATGCTCACCAGCAAAACTGTTGCTGTCAGCCTTATAATTGAAAGGGACATCAGAAGAGTGAGCATAATAGCTGAAAAGGGAGCAGATACTAAGAATGAGCATGCAACAATCTTAAGTGCATAACTATTTTATTACAACAATGATGATGATTGATGATGATGATGACAAAATCTGCTTTGAGACTTTTATTCTAATAATTAAATCTGGACAAATTGTTTTGACTAGATTCCTGAGATTTTAGTTATGCTAATAATAAATTCTTGTCTCTACTCTTAATTGTGTCCCTTTTGCTATTTTGAAGATTTTTAGTGTATCAGGTAAAAAATAAGCTGAGCCACTTGTGAAGAATTGTGTCATGGGTGAAAGATGGAGACATTAGATATTCCACCATACTGTCTTCCAAGCACATCTATGTGCTGGCAGATTTGATCGGTTTTGAGCAGGACACCCTCATCTGTTGGATCCTACAAACTCCTTGCAGCTACTACTTGCCATTGGCATTTTTACAGGCGCTCTTTCATGACACAGCAGGTATTTTGTGGAATCAAGTTACCATGAAGAGTAAATGAACAGTATCTCAAACACTCCATATCAGGAAAGTGGATACGGCTATACTTAGTAGTCCACTGACAACATTTTAAGATAAATTGAATTCAATATTGTAATTATCATGAAGTATGTATGTTGTGCACTTTTCTTTGCTCCTTTTGGGGTTCCTTCATTCATTCCTTCTTAAAGAGAAGGAATTAATCAATCCTATAAAAACATTAGATCGAACATTTTCAGTTTGAGTCTTTAAGTCTGAAAGCATTTACAACACTGTCTCTCTTGTCTATTAGATACATAAAGTATTATTCATCTTCAAATTTCCAGTTAAGTTATTAAAAGCTATTCTTGTCATTGGAAAATCACAGAGTGAAATAAATGCATTTCCTGCCGTTTTCCTTGGGAACTAGTAAATGCCATATGCACTTCTGAATGCTGACAAGACATGAAACAAACTAATGTATTTGAATAATTAGCTAAATGTTTGGGAAAAAAAGAAAAAAGACAGTCAATACCTGTATGTTTATTAACTGTGCAATGCTGTAGCTTTTTGATTAAGGGTGTTTCCTACTTCATACTGTTGCCATTATAATGTTAAGAAATGTAAGTTAATTGCCCATAGTTAAAGGCTCATAAAACCATGTAACTTATTGTTTGATTTCTTGCCATGTTCCTTCCTGAGTGATCATCTCATTAAGATTACTTCTGCAGTTTGTAGTCATAAAGTTATTCTTAGTTCTAAATTTTCCTTTAAAGCTGCCACTGAAATAACTTTGAAACATTTCTCATCTATCAATTTGATTATAGATATAGGATGACGATAAAAGATATATAGTTTTTCTATTTCCTTGTTGGATTTAGGTCTTTTCTCCTGTTGATTTTGATTTTGGCAGCTGTTTATTTCATGGTTTTAAAGCTCATTCATAATGCATTTGCTGCCTACTAGGGTGTGAAGCAGTTCTGGGACCACCAATCAAAACTTGGCTATTTTAAGTGCATGATGCTGAATAAATAGATTGAAAGAAATATCATTTGACTTCCAACTATATCTGTAAGCACTTTTTTTTCTGCTATTTACATATTGCTGTAGAAAAGAAAGAAGTTAAAATAACCAATAACAACCACAACAACGAGAAATAAAAATAAATTGTATTTCTTGATAATTCTTCTCAAGTAATCAGTGTTGGCACCAACTCCTCTGAATTACTTGAATTTTACTGTAAATTACAGTAAATTTAAAATATTCATTAATAGTCAAATTAATGAATTCTATTTTGTACACGTCTAAATTGCGTTTACACTTTGTCTGTTGCTGATAAATTTCTCAAAATAGCTGCTTTTCTACATGAAAGCAATCAGGCATGTTTTTCCAGTGCAGAAAGTGCTTATAGGATTCTGTTTCATTACTCATTAATGCTCAGACAAACATTAGATTTCCTGGTCAATCAAACCAATTAACTACTGCTACTGAGCTTTATAGCTACAAAATAAGATGCAAAAATTCGTTTCCCTTTTACAGTGTTGGACTGAAGTTATCAGAACATTTATAGCACTCTTGCAACACTCAGATCTCTTATTTGAAGAGAACTAGATGGCAACAAACTCATTAGCTTTCAGGAATACTATATTCACTATTAAGTGAAGGAAGAATAATTAAAATGATTTGACCTTGATCATATGATCAATGAAAAATGTGGTTGCTGAATGCTGAGAAGGGGGGATAATAATTTTCCTCAGTATTCTGGCTTCATGCTTACAGCCCAGTACTAACTTGCAGTTAGCTCTTCTCACACTTGGCTCAGTGATAACATGCTGTTCCAAGAGAACCTCATGTCCTGATCTACAGGGTTAATTTTTATCCATGCAGCTCCTATCTTATACTGAAGCACAGTTCCTGATACCTCAGGTGCAAAGCATTGAATTTCCTTTTACTGGCCCCCATGAAAATTTTGTAGGGTCCAGTTGTACATCTGAGTGTTTCCTGGCATTTTACTTTAGTTTGCAGAGGGTGTATTTTGGTCCATCAGTCTGACACTAATGATGTCTTTAAAAGGCATCATCCCTTTAGTGTCACTTGAGGCATGCTCAGTATATACATGTCCATCTGGACTTTTTCCTTTGGACCTCTATGTTTTCAGTATGATGATCTGTTTTCCACCAACCTGTACACATCTCTGTAGCTTCACAACAAGCATGGTATGGGTAGAACACATCAAAACCCTGTCTATCTCTTAGCTCTTTCTGCCACTGCTCTTTGCAAGCTGTATGATCCCATGACACTCAACTAGGTTGTCACAGAGATGTCCTGAGCATGTGTAGCCAGACCCCTCAGGGCAAGGACAGACAGAGCCTGTGGGTGCACTTACTGCTCTAATGTGCAGAATTGGGGTTTTTTGAACAAGCTGGGGTTTTCTGAAAGCTGAGGAAGTAAATCATGCTCAGTATATAAACTGGGGAAAGCTGGCCAGAAGGGACTATTCATTGTTTATATCCAGGCAGAATTTCAGTGATGGGTGATGAGCAATTTTATTGTCTCTCTTTTTTTCTGTTGGGTTTTATCCCTCTGTCCTTTTAATTAATTAAAATAATAATAATAACTTGCAATAATAATGGCCATATAATATTATTAGTAGTATATTTATTAGTAGTATATTTAGTTTCAACTGTTAAATTGTTCTTAACTCATGTGGTTTACCTTTCGTTTCCCATTTTTCACACAAGGGAAAATATCTGACATTATTTGAAAAATGGGGTGCAACTGCATTTAGACATCTAATTAAAAAGGGCTGCTGACAACTATAAAGAATTGAGGGCAGCAGTGAAGCTAAAAGCTCAGTAAAAGCAAACTATTTCTAATGCATTTTCCTGAGGGCAAAAATTAAGTTCAGTTTGTCTCTGACACAGTGGTCTAAAAGTGCTGTCAGGTATGACCACATCCCCAAGTGACACATCCAGACATCTCTTGAACACTTCCAGAGAAGGTGACTCTGCCACCTTCCTGGACAACTTATTCCAATGCCTAACCACTCTTTCAATGATTTTTCTTTCCTAGACATTTCTTAGATATTTCTAATCCAAACCTCCCCTGGTGCAATTTAAGCCAAGGGTTAAAGCACTTCCAGAGAATCTTTCACTAGTGTATGAGTTGCATTTCATCTCTCAAAAAAAATCCCCCAAAACTTGAGTTAGCACTGGGGTTGAGATCTTGTCTTTACTATAACTTAATTCTCTGGAGTTTTGCTCATCTTTCTGGATTCCTATCTTGCCAAGTAAGACAGTTGCTACTTTAAACCCTCATCCCATGAGAAGGCCGAGATAACCAGCTAGAATATTTATTAAGAGCATAGGGTGAAGTTTTCTGCTGATTTAGCATGTCTGAATGCTGAAAGCTGGGGTTCAAAATGCATATCTGCATGCATTTTCTCAAAGTATTGATGTAGGATTATTATTTAAAATTGAGGAGAGGCAATATCAAATAATCTAACTCAACAATTATTTATTGCTGTGGGATATTTTTGACAACATATTGGGAATATATGGGAATAATAAAGGGAGCAGATGCACATAAACACGCACACCCTGAGTTATTCTTTGAGATATATTTTATTGGAATTCACATCAGGGGCATCACAATGGTAATCCGTAACACACAATGTGCCGTTAGTCAAGCCCATGCCCAGAGGCTGCATCAATAGCCTTTGTTGCTCACTCACCCTGATAATGTGAAAATGAGAACTGCGGGGTGAATCCTAATAGCTCCTGTCAGCCCTCTTAGGATGAGTGTTTGTATGACTGCATTGGCTTCTCATTTATCCTTGCTATCACTACCTATTCATTTCTCTCTTGGCTTTGAAGGTGAAATCCCTTATTCTCTTTCATCAGAGTTGACAGTAGCACCAAAGCTTTCTCTCCTGTGTTACAAAATTCTTCTTTCTCGAGCATGGAGGCATTTCATCAGGAAAAAAATAAACCAAAACAAAACTGACTTTTTGTATAGGAATGCCATTAACACACTGTTTTTCAAACTGATAAGGTATTTAATCCTTTGGGTTTTTTCTGCTGAATTGACATAGACATAAATGTTCACAATGATTAGTTTATATGGAAAAGTTAGAAAGAAAAAATGATTACTTCTAATTGATGGATTCTTATTTATTCAAAGCTTAAAAAGAAATTGGTTAACTGTGTTATCTTTTTTTAAGTGGACTTTACACATTTTTAAGCACTGCCCTATTTCTAGGAAGACCTATGGCACACCTAGCAGCTTATAGGATAGAGATGATCAGATTTAATGAAAACTGGAGTTGCATTTTGGCTCTCTGAATCAATGCACTCTGTGAGGAATTGCTTACATTTATGAGACACACAGTCTTCTGCTTGTCATCCTTGCAAAACTGGCTGTTTGAGTTGTGGAACATACGATATATACCCTTCCTAAACTTTGCTACTTGTCATTCCGCTTGGCTGAAAATTGCTTGTTGAGTTTCTATGTTGCTCTTTGCAGCACACAACTGGGCAAAAAAATTACCTGACTTACCAGTAATGCCTTATGACCTCTGATAATGATAAAGAGCAGACAAAAATATTACTTAGTTGCTGGGCTAAGTTTATTTGTAGTTACTTTGTCTCACTAGAGAGGCCTGTAACTAATGCAGTCAGTAAATGAGATTTTTTACAAAGCAAAACATAAATTAAAAAGTTAACAAAGCTTTCATTTTAAGAGTTCTACAAAGTGAATAATATGAACATATTTTTGATATGCAATATAACAATTCAATGCAATACCACATCAATTAAAATATTTCCTAAGAGTTTTTTTAACACAATCAAGAAGGATACAGAAAATCTCTATGCAAATACTTTTTCTTGTGATGATTTTTCTGATAAACTAAAGGCTTTTTTTATTCAGGATATAAGCAGAGGTACTATGTTTACCACCAGTAATGGTGGCACACATTCTTACAGCAATCACATTTTCCAGTCCATTGATCTATTCCTACAGAAAAGGAAAGAATACCCCTACTGACACATACTGTGGACCAAGAAGAATACAAAGACAGCTCTTCTGCATTCCTGAAGACTCAGAGTTCATCAAAAGGAGAAGGGGGAAGCTATGAAGATAGCTAAAATGTCTGTATTTCCCTACTCCAAGACTTCAAACTTGACTTCTGTGGCACTTAAAATTGTCTGTCTTTTATATATTTCCATCTTACTGCAGTTGGTGGATGTTCATCAAACTTTTGTGCATAGAAATGCAGCAATGCTTAGAAGCAGGGACAGAAAGTTTATAACTTGGCTTTAACCATGAAAATAAGCAGAATATATGATGAAAATCATAACTTTTAACTTCAAAATAAGCAGAAACTCTGACCATAAGAATAACAGTATTAAAATATATTCTTTAGCCTTTGTATAAAATATCTGAATAGGGATGCCCTTCAGTTAATAATATTGTAACTGTAGGTGCTCTCATGAACAGAATGGGAGCTTCAGAAAAATTTGTTAGGGAAACCCTCCAGTTCAGTCACGAGGTCCAAAAAAACCTCCCTTGCATTCTCACAGAGGAGTCTAGTTTGGATCCAATCTTAGCCCCAGACTTAGTCAGTGGTTTATGTTTTAAAGATTATACTTGTGCAATTGAATATTTAAACAGCTTTGTCATGGAGGATTAAGGATGAAAAATCAAATATAATTATATGGATACAATTATTTGTTTAAATTGATTACCATAGTGATAATGCTTAGACAAAATACCTTTATAAGAATTATTTAATAAACAGTATGGATAGTTGTAACTACTAGTTTAAGAAAATATTTTTGAAGCAATATTGCAACAAATATATTAAATTAAATAAATTATATTGAAACAATTATATTACAGCTAGCAAAACAATTAATAGGTAGTGATTGATATTACTCACCTATGTGAACAACTGTGGATAAAACTGTTTTGCTTGTCCTTGAGAAGTAACTTTGAGGACTGTCCCCACTCAAGGGAATAATTTTCACACACATTCAAGAGATATGCTAGAAGTCCTTACCATGAAACAGTGGTGTTTTATAGTATAGTGATTAAATGTCAGTCACATACCTTCCAGGACTGGTATTGTCTGGTTTATTCAGTAAAATATGCTTCACTGCTGAAAAACGTGTTATCAGCTGTGGTTTCTTCTGCTCTACATTTCCAACTCTCACTTTGTATCAGGGACTGCACACGTCTTCTGGTTCCAGCCTCAGTCAGGGAAATCTGTCTTGCACGTCCTGTAGGTGGTCTGATAGTTTGGTCAAACTGGTCATACAGTTCTTCAACATTAAAACAGGGGATCATTTTTGCTCTATCTTACCACTGGTCAGCAGACCCTCCTTGCTCAAGCCATCATTGATAACTTGTAAACAAGACAGAGTTTTGGTTGCTTAGGCAGAGTGTTCTGCTACAGATGCAACATGATGTTAGTCCATTTATACAGATAGAAATCATATAAATAATAGAATAACAGAATGGTTTGAGTTGGAAGGGACCTTAAAGATCATATAGTTCCAACCTGTCTGCCATGGGGGCAATGAATCATTTAATTCAGTTTTCTATCTGAGTAACTGCCATATGAATATAACTAAAATGGCATCCCTAAAATAGTGCTTAGTTACAAAATTGTCAGAAAAGTTAGAGGTATGAAAGACCTATTACAGTATGTAAGACATTTTATTGCTACAGTGGGATTTTTTTTTTTTTCGCACTGGAATTGTATTTTTAATAGAGTGAAGGATTAAAAGTCTTACTTATCTCTCACATATCAGGAATAGCTATCTGGAAATAGTATTTGTTTCTCAGATTTAATCTTTCTTTCCTTCACTTTATCCTCTAATAGTTCTTTATACTTGTGTATGTTAATAATTTATTCTCTGTTCTGGGTGTCAGATTAAAACTATGTTTCTCTTTTGCCTTTGCTCTTTGCTCTTGCTTAAAACCCCAAGACATATTTAGGCTGAGTTTCTTAGAGGAGCTTTTGAAAGATAGAGGTACACAACCACTGATCTTCAGACGATTAATGGGAATTGGGCAAAGAGCATCCAGTCTTTATTCTCTACTTTTGAGGCAAAGTACTTCTTTCAGCACATTCAATCCATATTAAAATTTCTTGCCAGACTAATTATCTTTCAACATCATGCAATATGCAATTACAGTGATATTCCATGTTCATATGAATCATAATTACCTTCCTATCTATTATCTTGCTATGACTATGTGCTTTTGCATATACTTATCATCATTGGAAAGGACGATTTTAGCTGTTATATGTGCATTTTAATGCTGTGTCAGTATATTCATTAGGAGATATTTATAATTACTCCCACACAGAAATAATTGCATTGATACATTATTAAATATTTTCTCAGAAGAAAAATCACATCTCTTTTACAAGATGAACCTTAATATGACCATACTCCTTTGTTTTACCTTTCCAGAGTAAGTTTATTAAACAACATTGGTATTTTCCCTTCATTGCAGTGTAGAGTTGGTTGCATACTACTAACTGCCTCTTTTTCTACATATTCACATACTTATTAAAGAAACTTCAGATTTAATGTCAGTCCTTCTGCCATCATCTCTGGAAGTCAGGTCAGTCTTCAAAGGAAGTTAGAGTGCCATGGCCATTGTGTGGGATAACAAGAAGAGCTTTTGTAAGTTTGTTAATATCAAGACGGGGTCTAGAGAAAACATTGGACCAATACTTGTTGAAGATGGTCATTTAACAAATATGCATGGAGAAAAAGTAGAGGCCTTCAATGCAGGTTTGAGTTTCTTTCACCCCAGTCTTTAATAATACCAGTAGAAATTGAGCCACCTGGTCCTGGATTCAGTTCATGGGAATGGTTTAAACCTGTGTCAGAGGAGGTTTAGACTGGGTACCAAGAACCATTTTTCTACCTGGAGAGTGGATAAACCCTAAGGCAGACTTCCTGGAGAGATGGTCAATGTTCCAAGCTTGCCAATGTTTAAGAAGTATTTGGATAATGTCCTTAACAGCATGTTTAAACTGTTGGTCAGCCCTGAACTGATCAGGCCATTGGTCTGGATGCTTATTATAGTTCCTTTCCAACTGAAATATTCCAGTCTATTCCACAAGTAAACTGCGTATGATTTAGTTCCATTATGTGATTCCCCACATTTACACAGGACTTATATATCATATTTCATAAGAAAAAAATCGCTGTAAAATTCTCATATTCTCAGTATGGTTATTAAGGTTATATTCCTTATGCCACGGTTATCACTTTCCAGAGACCATTCATCATTCATAAACAGTATATAAAACAGATGTATTATTTAACATATGTATTCCAAAACCATCTTCTAATAATTCCCAAAATATTTTTCTGTTCTCATTGTCTGCTCTATACTAGCTATTTAAACAATTCTTTGAACTACTTGGCTGGGATGAAGCCTTCTCATTTCTCAAAAAAGCATATTCTACAGTTTGAGAGTAGTTGATCTCATTATTTTGAAGCTTAATATCCTTGAAAATGTCTCAGCATAGATCATGAGCAACTCCTTGAGTTGCAAAGTTATATCCCTGAAAACAGTCTATATAACCCTGGAAGCTAGCTGATCCTTTATTACAAATGATGTGCGCAGTCCCTGTTTCCTGGCTGGTTCATTTTCTTTTATCACTAGTCTCTCTAGCATTCTGATGTCCTCTGTCATCTGTGAACATTTTTAAGGCTTTTGCAGTGTTTTACTTGAGGAGAGAAATGGATGATACTACGCAGGTACTTGAAGAAAAAATTCTGGAAAAGGATCTACAATAGGCAAGGATTTAGTGTTTAGACAGAGCAGGAGCAGATGATCTATTAGCCCTTCTGTCAAGTCATAATATTTTTTAGGCTTTTATCTGCCAACAAAAGTCCAGCTGTATCAGTATGCTCAGGTAATAGGAAAGGTCAATGGCAGTGAAAACCAAGAAAATATCTTCCATGACTTTGCACATTTTTATGAAGACAGGAAACAAGTAGGTTATTTTGGGTTTTGTTTCACATGGCAATCATCAGTCAACAATGACAACATCTTATTTCATGAACTTCAAGTCTTAACCTCCATATAACATTATTCATCAAAAGAAGCTAACAAACATTACAACTTTCCAGACAAAAAAGAAAACAAAATAATCTTTCATAAATAATTTCTCTACAGGTTATGAGCAGATATCTTTTGTTCTGAGCCCTAACACCAACTTTTTTTGAATCCTCTGCCTTGTGGTACTTGTATTCACAGCATAGGGAAGAAGTAGAATTAAGAAGTGTGGCTTACCATTGGTAACCTCACTTTCTTTTTTATAATGGAAGTATCTTCCCAAATACCCTGAGATTTTTTTTCAATTCCTGGATTAAAGTCAGTGGTATAAATATGAATAATAATAGGAATATTTCTAAATTAGTTATTGCATCCCTATAGTGTGCAATTCTGGGCTTTTCACAAAAGTCCTAAAGACTCTGTGTGAATCACTCGCTCTCAACTAAAAACATGCACTTGACGCTTGGGAATCTATGTGTACTGATGTTATGTGTTAGGGGCCTTGCAGAAGACAGAGTTAAGGAGGTAGAGATGTACAGCAAGCCAAAATAGCCATACTAGGTTTTGTACTTAGGGCTTAAGAAACCCATATATTCTGATAAGTCACCACAGTGTGTGTGTATATGTGTGTATATATATATATATATCAGACATCCAGAGATTGTGCTGAAATATGTTGTACACTCACTGTGATGAAATATAGGTTGTAGATATGTGCAGCTAATATTGCTGTAGTGGACATTAAGAGATAACATTCCTCTCTGTCAAAACCAGCTGTGTGGTTTTGTTTGTTACACTACAGAAACCATTGCATAGGGAAAATGACAATTGCCATGGGTAGGGTCTGCACAGCCTGCTGTGGCCCTCTGCCTGAGGTCCATCTAGTGCTACATGAAACAACCTAAAGGGATGGAAGTACTCATTATTTTTATTTCTTTCTTTTCAATACCTTTTTATTAAAGCAGTTTTATTATAATATTTTCTGTCATGCTTTTTGTTTTGGGGTCTGAAAACAATCCTGTGTTTTTGTCCTCCTGGTACAAGACATGGTGGAAGATATCAGGTAGAAAATTACTTGATAAATGACGCAACAGTTGACATTCATGAAACCTTTCACTATTCTTTCTGTGTACACACTGACTGCCTCTTTCTTTATGTTACTGTGGCCAGCAAAATTTTATTATGAGGGAAAAGATGCTTTTGTTTTCCAAAACTTGTGGAAGAACAATGGCAAAAAATAAGTTGAAATTGCCAGTTCAAATTTAGGTGCCTAAGATGTTGTCATTTAACTTACTAAATAAAAGCAGACAAATCTTCTCCATCTGGTCTAAAGTTCTTTTGTAAGTTACAGTGACTCCAGTAGGATAATAGAATAGTGGTTAGCATTCTGTTCATGCTATAATAGTTAGAAATGTTCAGTACTTCTGTACAGACAAAGCTGAAGTACTCTACCTCATCAGAAAAATTATGGCATCCTCTGCATAGTGCTTGTACAGGGACTTTACTATTTCAGAATGGACTGTGATAATCTGATTAACATATCATTAGGTGAGGTGCTGTTTGCCTGGCCCACTTTCCATTGATTTAAAAAAATTATGAGTAGTATGGTCTCTCCTAAAACCAACTACTCCAATCCTGCTTGTTGAAGAAAGTAATAAATTATGGGATTTTAAGTGTTGCTAAGTAAACATTTCTTTTTCCTTTTTTCCTCACTTTTCCCAATGAAAAGCTTGCTGCAGAATAATTTTGTGAGTTTGTCAAATAAATCTACATTTTGTCCTAATGTCCATAGGTCCTAGTTTTTTTGACCTTTATAAATAGCTCACTCTCACTTTATTAGTCAAAGGTGATGAAGAAAAGGCTAATGAGCTACGCTGTCATTCTGCCAGATGGAAAAGTAAAAAAGAAGTTAGATGAAAATCTGCTCAAGCATTAAACATTCTAAAGCTTTTATTGTCATTCATTTAGCTCATAACAAACAACTTAATGTAGGATGACATGACCTGCAAATTTGTTCTTTGCCAACTCTGAACACATTGTCATTAACACATTATAGAACACAGGCTATTTGCAAAGTCAAGTGGCTTCCAAAAACACATTTCTTACACTGAAGTAGCAATTATATTAATTTTGTTTTATTGTTGTCCATTGTTTACTTATGTTCTGTTTTCTCATACTTACAGACCAATATATAATGTTAGAACATGTGACACATGAGGGCATCCAGTATTGTTATTTTCACCTGCAGATATCAGTATGCTCAGTAATTCTTTCAAAACTCTAAATTTGCAGTCCATTTTTGGCTTTCAATTTTTTTGTTAGTGTTTGGGCTTTTGTGTGTTGTTGGTTTGCTCCCTCTACAAATTTATATAAACAGTCAGATTCTCAGAAACTTTTTAGGTAACATCACTTTTGAAAGTTTGTAGATTCACAGACTCATAGAAAGTTTGGGTTGGAAGATGCATTCAAAGGTGAGGTAGTCTAACTTTCCTGCAAAGAATAGGGACGTGCTTAATTTCAATAAGGTTGCAGAGCCACAATTAACTTGATCTTGAATGTTTCTGGGGATGGGGCATCCATCTCTCTGGGCAACTTGTGCCAGTGTTTCACCATCCTCTGTAAGAAAATTCTTCCTTATAAATAGTCTAAACCAAGCCTCCTTTATTGTAACACCATTAAGCCCACTAAAACATCTGTTCTCATCTTTCTTAAAAACTCCCTTCAAATACTGAACAGCTGCAACCTGTCACAGTGAAAACTTAAAATAACCAAAATAGTATTTTAAGAATCCTTTGCTTTCATTCTGATAGTCCTAAAACAATTAAAAACTTCAAACGTCTTCAGGTTTCATTTTTAGTAGGAGGCATTATCGTGGCTCAACCTGTCCATGAAAATGAGTGTCATCTGCAAACTCTCCTTCCTTTGGGAAGTAACATATTTTACGGGAAGTTGTTTCCATTTTCTTCTTTAATCAGCTGCAGTATAATTTTGGGGTGGATGATGATTTTACTAAGTTTATGTATTATTTCCAGTTTAAATGATGCCATTAACAGTAGAAGATAATTTGCAGTCTAAAGTCTTGCCCAAGTCCAGGAAGTATATAAAATCCAGGACTTGTATATAGATAAGCTGTAAAAATTGAATTATTATACTTATTAAAAGGAAAACATGCTAAAAATTCAAATATAAATTTAAATTGTCAGAACGAATTCTGAATAACCCACAAAAAATCAAATAATTCAGTTGAATTAAATCAATATTGATTAATATTTTATGACAATTTCTTGGATTTTTCCAGCTGAATATAAGTCTTTATCAAATGACTTGAACTGTTTAACCTTTTAAATCAAAGGACAGTTTGATATTGCAGAAATTCAAAAGAATTTTTATGGAGAATGTTCCCTTATCTTGTTAAAGTAAGAGAAAACTGGTTAAAGGGGGAGAAAGGGCTTTATTTAATAGTGAAGTACTAATAAAAACTCTGCTTTGGGAATTTCATAGTCTGAGAGTCTTTCTCTATGAAAGGCTAGAGCAATAAAGCAGAATGAACACTTGATATTGTTAGTCAGTATTAAATGAAAGTTGTGCCAAAACTAGATTAAGCTAAATTATGTTTCTCTCCCAAAACAAGCATGGCAGCTGTTAAAGAAAAATTCAAATTAAAAAATGCAGAGTCTTTATTTATGCTCAATTGAATATACGTAGTCTTGGTGAAATCTGAGTGATCGCTAGCTTTGAGTGTAATTTGTTTTCACAAAATGATCTCATTTATTTTAACTAAGCTAGACTTATTTTTTCTTTAGCATGATTAGCTGTTTATCTTTTCCACTGCATATTTAGCCTTCATTCATGTGTAAGTTTTAAGATAAAAGCAGATATAGACAAAGTGAGGATGTATTTCCTATGGTTTCTATCAAACCCATTGAACATAATTTAAAATAATTGGATTAATTAATTTCTATGATATGTAATTTATTATAAATATGATTTCTAAATATACCTATTCCATTTAAGTGCAATGAGTGTTAAATTTTCTCAAATAGAAATTATTGTTTCATTTCTGAACAAAAAAAACCCAACAAGGCCAATGTGGTTTAGTGTTTTGTTTAAAAAATTGCTGTTTTTTTTTTTTCTTTTTTTCTTTTCTTTACTTCTTTTTTGTTTGTTTTTCCTAGTAAATAAAAGAAAGTTACAGAAAAGTGTTGGCGGGGGTGGGGAGAGGTGTCCCTGTGACCCCAGTCCCGGTTTGGCTGGGTTGATTGTAGCTAATAAACAAGAAGGGTACAATGGATAGCCCAGATATGTCCTGTTAATGCATCAGACTGTAGGCTGCATCCAAAGACCAGGGGATGTGGTTAACCTGGCATTTTATAGGGTTTTACCTGGTGCCGGTGTCCAGTCGTATTTACAGGGCAGAGGCTTGGCCCTATAAGTCTCAGGTCTTGAACGAATGGGACTTACTCCATTAGCATCTTCCTGACATCCCACCGCCCAAGTTTTCCACAGAAATGTACTTGGAGGTTAATATAAACTGGAGGTTGTTAAATTCCTACAGTGTAAAAAGTTTTGTTCTCGTCACATAATGTAGTAACTGTGATAATTATACACAATTAGCTCATGAGATAGTCCCCGTTGAAGGAACCACGATGGTATTCCACAGCTAGGGAGCTGGAAAGTGAGAAATTTTTTCTATTGATTATTCAGTGTATTCAACAAGTTCTAGAAGGTCACTTTTTATTAAAATGAAAATTATGACATTTATTGAAACTACCTCAGAAACAATAAAAACTTTCACCAATGAGAATATCTTATTGGCAGAAATTATTTGCATGGGAGGCAACCTAAAGTAGGCAATTAACAGACAGAGTGCTACACCAATCAAACAAATATATTTGATTATTAGACAGTAAGAACTAAACTATGGACATTTTTCTTTCCTATTTCAAACAAACCTGTTTTTTTCTCCTACATTTTTCAACTTTTTCAAAGGACATTGATACTCAAAAGAGTGGGCAACGACCCTTCTTTTAGATATATGGTACAATGTCCCTACAACATCTTAAATTTTAGCCAGTGAATTCACTTGAAGAAGCGATGTAATTGTAGAATACTTTGGGTTAGAAGGGCCTTTAACAATCATTTTAGTTCCAACCCCTGTGCTGTGCCCAGGGGCCCCTCCCACTAGGCCAGGTTGCTCCAAGCCTTGTCCAACCCAGCCTTGAAAACTTCCAAGAATGGGCCACACACATCCCATGTCTCATTGTCCTCACTGTAAAGAATTTCTTCCTGATATCTAATCTAGATATTTTTCCATTTGAAGCCACTCCTCTTTGTCCTATTACTATATGCTCTTGTAAAAAAATGTTTTTCCACCTTTCGTGTAGGCTCCTTTCAGGTACTGGAAGGCCATAATTATAAACCTTAAAAGAGAAAGGTTGCAATGGTAAGATGATTAATATTTATATCTAAATTTGCACATGGATATTGTTCTATATTGGAAACCAATGTTTTTTTCATTCAAATGTGATCTATCATTAATTCAAATGTGCATTGTAGGAGCATCCGTGGATGGCAGGGAGAAGGAACTCTGACCTGAGATATTCTAGAATATGTGGTTTTATTGCAAGGGTCGTGGGTAAAAAGGGCCTTGCCTTCAGCCACCAGCCTCGGCTGGAGGGAGGTCCCAGAGAGAGCGGGAGAAAGAACAAGAGGGTGAGAGTTAAGAGAGAAGGGACTGAGGGAGCAAGGTGGCGGGGGTCAGAGAGCAGGGGCAAGAGGTAAGAGCGAGAGTAGGGGGCAGAGAGGCGAAGAGAACAAGAGGTAAGAGCAGAATGAAGAGGAGGTAAGAGAGAGAGGACCTTTTTACAATACATTATATCTTCTTTTGTGATGAATATTCTAATTTACAGTGACCAACCAATACAAGACACAAAATCCTATAGAATCTACATACAGCCTATAAGAACTACTACATTACCATACTATGTTATATTTTAAACTCTAAAAACTACTCTTTAGACTTTTCTGTTTTGCTACATAGACCTTTGGATCCCTTAGCCAGCAGAAAGGTATTGGTTAATCAAAAGGGATTCTCCTTCAGCTGGCTAGGCTATTGTTTTCAGGTTATATAGTAACTAAGACTCGATATCCTACAACTCAAAGTAAGCTTCCATTTCTATTTCGATTATAGGTTTCATATTTTCAGAATCTTTTCCTAAGCAATCATATTTATAAGGTTTCCCTGATTCATCTTCCCCAACAGTACATGAAGTTCAAACTGGAATCTTAAATCTCATCATGTCAGAAGTATTTGAAATCTACTTCAGGTATTCAGGTTTTGTGCAGTTCAAAGTAAAGACCTTACAGAAATAAAAACAGAGAGAAAGAATATACTGCTTCTCAAATGTTTTCCTCTAGGATATAATTTCCGCTTCTTACAAGATTTTGGATCTGTCAAAATATGAAAAAAGAATTTACTTTGAAAAGTTTTTGAATGTATATTAATATTTATTTTAATGACAGCTGTTTATTAAGGACTTCTATTTTTTCACTGTGCTTTGATGTTTATTTTCAGAAATGTTGAGCAATAAAAATACAATTCCTGAACATGTGGCCATATAATATTCAGAACAAGTGATATCAGATATCTATAAAGCTATCAAGACAAGTAAGTAAATAACTTTTCAGTGTCTAAAAACTCATATGTCATTTCCATAGTTTTTTTTGTTTTCTACTCACCCCCTCCTCCAGACATATCTTCCCCAGTTAAGATGGACAATGAAAAGAAAAAGTCTGAAAACATTGCAAAATTGAAAGAAATTGATCATATACCTCTCATTTAAAGCACATACAAATTTATGTAAACATATAGCAGACTGGTACTGGCACTGGCAAATTCCCACTGTCATTCTCATCAATGCTTCTGACTCATTCCATTAGTCAAGAAGGATGGCCTAAATCCAAGCCTAATCTCTGGTCTGAAAATCTACATTTCTTCTTGAGAGAGGATTAGATTTCCTTTCTAGCCTGTCATTCCCTATTGCAATCCCAATGTAACACATAATGGTAGTGCAGAATAGTTTGGAAGTTAACTACAAAAGAAATTATGTCATCTAAGTCTTTTCTGAACATCTGAAAAAAAGAACTTATTGCCCCTACAATATCACATAATTAATTTGTCATCCTATGAAGAACCATTAAATGATATATTATGGCTAAACCTTAAAAGTCTCCAAGAAAGTTGTGGAAGGATCTTCAATTCCCTCATAAACTGTGGATTAAGCTACAAAATGGAGTAAAGGTATAGGAGAAAGAGAATGTTAATAGTGGCAATTGCAAAGTGAACAATGTGATTTATCTCAGCTAAAACAGCAGAGATTTTGAGGAGACAAGAGTGTGACTGCCATCCTACCTGCAGTCCACCATTAGCCATTTTAGTCTAGTAAGTGAACCAACTCTCCAGGTATTCCTCTAAGACACAGCAATCCTGAAATTTTTCATTACAGCATTCTATCTGAAAACAGGCACAAAACAAAAGACTAATCAGTTTGAATATCATAATGTTTCACTTTAGAAACAATTGAATAGTAGGAGTTTCACTAGTGAAAAAGACCATGATTAAATTAATGTATTGGTGACTGCGTTTCAAACATAGATACCTATTTTTCTTCTGTAAACATTGATATTGAAAGCATCTGTGTTACTTCAGAATTATAGTCAATAACTCAACATTTCAATGTTCCTCAATGTTCAGTGTAATCTCCTAGTCTTACAATCAGAAACAATTAGTAACCTGAGATATCTTTCTGCAACAAGTAATGTACATGACAGATTGATGTCTGACAAATTTTGATCACACAGCCTCTGATTTTTATTAGTGTTAGTGCTTAGATGTTACCCATTTAGATAGGTTTACACATCTCAAAGAAAATACACCCTCGCTTTCTATATTGAAAGAAAGTGGGAGTCAGATAAAAGACATTACAGCTATCGAATCTCAGGAGTTTGGCAGAAATTGCACAGCATCTTCTGAATACTAAGATGCCAGTACAAATAACTCTTCAAGGTAATTCTACTTGGAGGTCTAGAAGTGTCAGGTACGAATATTGTAATTACTCCAGCTAATGTGGATGATTAAATGAAAGTTTCTCTGGAGTGGACTCTGAAAAATCTATTATGGCTTTGGTACAGCAGAGAAAAATATTATGGAGGAATATCATATATATATATATTTTATAATATGTTACATACATTCAGGTTTGACTTGATACTTTTCCCAAGGGATACTAAGACAATTGTGGGAAGTTTTTGTCAGATTTTCAGAAGCATCTGTCACTTACTCAGCATTCATGGTCACAATAGCAACAATGGATATGCAATTTTGTGAAATCTGCAGATTTGTGACATAAAATATTGTTCACTTCCACTTGCACAGTTGTAGAAGCCCAGAAGATAAGGGGCTAATAGCTGTGGAGTCAACCAAGGACTGCTGCATACGAACATGCTACGGAAACAGGCAGAAAAGAACAGGATGTGGCTGGAGAAGGGCGCCATATGGAGGTGGGGCAGCACTCTCTCAGTGGCAAGTGGCCTGTCCTGGCTCCTGGAGATAGGCACCACAAAGTACATTGCAAGATCAGGAAAGAGTCAGGTAGTGGGCAAGACCAGTAAAGGAGGAAACCAGGGCACAAAAGATCCCTGAAGCCTTTCTATTGATTTCCAGAAAGGTCTAGAAGAATGGACAGTGCATGCTAACTCTTGCATAGAAAGTGAGAATCTTAACCCCGGGACAGGGAAAACTTATCCATAAAAAAGCTTCCTCACAAAGCCTGAGGGGTGACCCCCAGGACCCTGGACACCCTTTTGGCTAGATCAACATTGCACTCAGGACTGATGATCTCCTTTCCTCTTTCTCTCTCTCTCCCTCCTTTTAATATGGCTCTTATCTTTTTTCCTTGTATTTCTCTTACTACTAGGCGATAAGAGACTATCTTGTACCAATTTCAAAGACAAGTGTATAATTTACTAAAAAATTTGCAAGATTTTTTGGGCCTCTGATATTTTTCTTTCTTCTTCTATCATGGGCTTTTATGAAACTTGGATGCTTCATTCCTCTTAGGAGTGGGACATCACAATAATATTTGAAAAAAATGTCATTAACCTGAGGAATATTTCTATGACTACAGGGAAAAGGCTGTAGAAATTTTTAGGCCTGTTTTTTTTTTTTTTTTTTTTTTTGTTTGTTTGTTTGTTTGTTTTTTGGTTTTGTTTTTGTTTTGTTTTGTTTTGGTTTTGGTTTTTGGTTTTTGGTTTTTGGTTTTTGGTTTTTGGTTTTTGGTTTTTGGTTTTTTTAATGAACGTTCCATAAATTCTGATTTTATTAACATTTTTCCCCTGAAACCCTATCAATACAAATGTTCAATGAAGGAATCCCCAAATCAATACAAATGTTCAATGAAGGAATTGAACTTCTTCTTTAATGCATTGAAGGCTACACTTGAAATTTATGCAACTTCTGAAGAAACAATTTCATCATCAGAAAACATTGGAATATTTCTGGAATTTGAAGATTGTAAAGCTTCAACTGTAAAATAGTGAATAATGTAATGGATTTTTTATTTTTCCTGGCTCCGGAAGCTCAGGGTAGGTGCTTTTTATTCTGAATTGGAGTCAGATGCTGTATTATGGGTCCCTAACTGGTGTATTGCAATTCCTAGGCAGCAGAGTCTGTCCTACTTGGTGAAGTCATAGCAAGCAGTAATGATGCCTTACACTCAGTAAGGAAAATTAGATACCTCCAGGGAGCAATTCAGAAAACCTGGGCAAGTTATCAGTCTTTCTGTATTGGCAGCATAGAAAAATGCATTATTCTGCAATGATTCAGTAATTCTGTGCTCAGAATGAAACTTCCCCAAAAGCAAAGCCTTGTGTTGGAAAAAAAAGGTGTCTCTAGTCTTTGAATTTTATTCTGCAATATATAAAACTCAAAAGACAAAAAAAGATGAAGACAGGATTTATTCTCCAGAACATATTTTCCCCAAGTGTAGTTCTTAATACTCTCAAATAGTCTTAAAGAAATAAAGATTTAATTAATGATCCTTTGCTGATTAATCTCTCAATTAAAACTGTTCCGTATTGTACTCACATAGAATGCCTCTCTGAATCTTAGGTGACACAAAGTGATTTGAAAACCTGGTAGATGAGCCATTTCCTTACAGATGCACTGCAGAAAGACAACACAGGGACTTGTACTTATAAAATAAGCCTATAGCGTAAACAGTGTATTTCATTAAATCAGGTGTAATAAGATTTCACATTCAAATGTTAGAGCCTTAGCTATGTTTAGGAGTAGTGATGAGCAACTCTTTTGCACACACAAATTGAGTAGAAAAGAAACAGTGTCAGTGGGATAAATTAACCTCTCCTGGCTGCTCTCAAGCTTGTCAAAGGAGGACCACCAGACCATCAAAGGCCCATCTCCACAGGTACAGGGGAGCACACAGGCAGGATGAAAGGCAAAGGAACACAAACTACAGAATCCTGACAAGCCACATCTGGTCCAGACTCCTCACAGGACTTTTCCAGGACCAGCAGATCCACTATTCAAGTGTAAAACCCATTAAGATAATGGCAGCAACCCTCTGCAACACCTTTTTGGACTAAAAGATGGTTATTGCCTGTAGGTGTTAGATACACTGTAGGTTGCAGGAGAGCAGCATTTTGGGATTACATGAGCTCTTATGGGATATATGTGGGAGGAACCAAAGGCGACATAACGGTTTGTGGGGCAAATTAAGAGATAAGGAAATAAAAAGGTCCAGTCATGTGTAAGTAGGGTCTTTTCCGAACAATCTAGAGACATCCTATACCTGATCACTGCAGTCTGTTCTGTCTTCTCATTAGGTTCTGCTTTCAGTTATTTTTCCAGTAATAGGCTCTTAAGCCCATGTCTGTATGTGTTTATGAGGGATCTGAGTGCCAGCAAGTGGAGTTAAAACATGGGTCCAGATGACCTGTGTGTCCATGGTGGCAGCAAATGGAGAGACTTAAATGAGTGAAACCTAGTGACAGGCACCAGGGTGGTTCCAGGGGTCAAAGCCTCCTGTGCCTGTGATGCAATACCTGGAGTGAATGCAGGAGTACAAGTGTGAGGGCACTTGCTAAAGAGCAAGCCAGGTGAACTGGTGGGAAGGTGGGGTGGGCTTGGTTTCAAGAATTCTCTAAGATCATGGGGTTGGAGGTTGCTGTTGGGGATCAGAGGAGTCCCAGACAATGATGGCTGTGGGTGGGTGCGTGAGGTTTTGTGTGTTTGCAGATGTGGCAGGGTAAGACAATCCTTATCAGGAAAGCCCTTATCAGCAAAGAGATATGTATGTCCCCTACATGCCATTCACTGGGGAGACTGGGTTATGGGTACAGCTTCTGGGCATACCAGAAACCTAAGTCTAGCTGCTGGAGGGATCTATGCTGTACATATAAACAAACATGCACAAATATATATATAGACAATTTTTATTTTTATACATATATTCCAGCTGAGCAGGATGGAGGTGAATTATGACACCTGAATGACATATGAATTATGGACCTGAATTGTGACAGGTGAATTCTGGTCCCTTCTCCTGCTCAGCCAGAGGGGCTGGTACTGCCTGTGTTCATGAGTGCTCTGTGGGTGCACCTGTGCTAGCTGCATGGTCAGCTCTGTATATATGTGTATATATTGCATACAGAGTAAGCTGTCTATTACTAATACACACTCAACTTGATGCTGGAGAGACCAGCTCTTTAATTAGACTAGAAGGAAATGAAGACTGGCATAGTTGCCCAAACAGAGGTAGGAGGAGCAATCTCCTACATTCCCAAAAGTTTCCAGATCCAATAGTCTCGCCAGATGTTAATCAAGGTCAGATTCATAGTTTACTTCTGCAGTGGTACCAGATTGCAAGATCCAAATCAGAGAATCCTGACCCACAAATCACCATGACAATTTCTATAAGCAATCTAAACTGGACTCTTAGGTGTTAGGTAGGCAATGCAAACTAAGCAGTTTGTTGGTTCATGCTATTTCTCTGCAGTTCATGAACTCTTAGAGGGGGAATGCAGAAGCTCTTTTTCTGCTCCCTGAGTATATCTTCAGAAATCCCCATGAATCTATGAACACAATTTAGACTCAGAATTTTGCCACCACTGTTCCTCATGCCTTTCCCTTCTTGTGCAGGTCATGTGTGTATGACTGTCCATAACAAATGTGGGGGAAAAAAAAGCAGAATTTGCCATGCTGAGAAGGAAGCAAAAAAGTTAAACTCACTGCAGAACATCATTACAGTGTTAGTTCCTGCTGCAGAGTAGTGGTATAATATGGTTGATGAGAGTGGAATTCAGAAAGAAAAAAGATACAAAAGTAGTGGGAAATTTCATTTAAATAAATAGATGTGCTAAAGAAATCTCTTTTACTTGCAGCAGTAGGAACACTGAAATCCATCATGTGAGGCAGAAAGAAGGGACACAAGACAAAGCAGCTGAAATTGGGGTTCTACCCAGTCACTAGGAATTTCCTATTCAGACACTGCCCTGTGGACAGGATGAGGGAAATCCTAGGAAGCTGAAATTGGATCCTAGGCTGTAGGCAGGGTAGATGCAGCCCCAAAGCCCAGCTAGACAGGGATAGTCAGGACTGGTGACACCCTCAGAACCCTGGCAGTGAAGTAATATCATGACTGCTACTGATAAGTAATAGAGTACTAGCTAATTCATAGGTCATATAATTTATATGGATACAGAAATGAATGAAAATGATTTTTTCATCTGGATAAATCTGCATTTCTTCCCCATTAATTCTATTATAATGAATAATGCAGCAGGAAAGATTCTAATTATAGAATGCCTTTAATTTGGATAGATTTCATACATTTTTTCCATCTTATTAACCCCAGCACTCATTTCTTGATGTGGGAGGATAATTTACACTCATTCTTTTGTTTAATTGTGCTACTTACACAACAGGTGCTCTCTGTAGTAGTTCGTACCGTGTGCAGATCAATGCTGTGCCACTGTTGAACACTTCTATATTTAAATTCTTAATAATGCATACTCCCTTGTTACATTAAAATGTAGGAAGGAAGAAGTCTGCCTGCAAATTTGATAGGATTTGGTTGTGAAATGTTCCCCTTTTTCCAGCTCATGAATAATCTTTAATTAGATATCATTTCATGATGCACAAAATTGTAGGATTATTCCTGAGATAATGAACATGAAACTACTTTATGTGTCTAGTGCAGAAGGACAACAGTTCCTCAAACTCTTGCAACTTATCTTCTCAGGGATTAAGTCAAGACAAGTAATCTAGAAATAAATTTTATTTTAGAGCACCAGAATGGTTGCAAATGCAGCATCCATTGCTCAGAGCATTGCAGCCTTTGACTTTAATATTTCTTTTATCCATCCTTTTGGTGCATCCTGCTGAAAATATTCATATTGTTACTTTGTGACACTAATTTGTGGTGTGAAGTTATTGATTGGCTTTGGAAGTGTTTGTCTACTTTTTGTCAAGAGTGCTTACAATAGTGTGGGAGAATGTAATAGCTCAGCTGGGGTACAGTGGTCCTAACCCAAACACTACTGTGCATCAAGGAATGAGTGATCCCCTGGACAGCTGATCTGAATATGTGCAGGTCTGTGCTGTGTTGTACACCCTTGTAGTCTGCAGATGAACCTCATTGATTAATTGTAACGTGAGGTCCACATGCAGCTCCCTCTTGGCCCCTTGCCTTTGTGCCACCTCATGTATCTTCTTATCTTGAGGGTAATCAGGATGTTTACATAGATTGTTCCCCTGCTTGACAACAGAAATGATGAATTGAGCTGCTTTTGCTAATGAGGAAATACTATAAAACCTCTAAAGATAACAGTGCTGGCAAACAGCGCAGAAAGGATCTGTGTAGTATGCCATGCTCTGACTACTGGGGTACAGTTCAATCCTATAAAACTTGGGGTTCTCACCATTTGAAGGAATGTAAGATTATTTGTGTTATCCCTTTTTTCCTTCTCCTGTTATGTCCAGTAAATGACATTTTAATCAATATCTGACAGAGCCTGATTGCCCTTCTTACTGGAATGCATAACAAGCACTTGCATCAATGTATTATATTAAGCATTTGCTGAATGTGCAAGTCCAGTACCAGTGCCAGAGGCTGGTTCCTTGTCAGCTCGTTTCTCCAATCTGTCAAAGTCACACTGAATGGTAGCATGGCCCTCTGGCATGTCAGCCACTCCTCACAGTTTGGTGTACATTCTGTCCCATCATCCAGATCATTAATGTTGATGCTAAACAGGACTGGACCCAGTGTTCACTCCTGGGGTACACTGCTAGTCATTAGCCTCCAACTAGAGGTACCAATTGGTCATAAACCTCTGGGACCAGACATGTAGCCAATTTTCAACCCACTTTAGCATCTTTACATCATCAACTCCTCTGTGGGAATCCTGTCAAAAGCCTTACTGATTTCCAGGTAGAGAATATCCTCCATTCTCCCCTCATTTACCAAGCTTGCCAGATTTTACAGAAAGGAAACAAGCTTGTCAGTCATGACTCCCCTTTGGTGAATTCATGCTTTTTACTCCTCATCACTTTCTCATCTTTCATGTTCCTGTTATTTTCTTATTCTGCCATAATACTTATTTACATGTGTCTATTAGTTATTTATAGGCTAAAGTACACCAATTTTAAATTTAACATGATAGCATTGATTTTATTCTTAGTTATTTTGATCACTGAGAGTACATGGTGAGAGTTCTGTTGGAAACACTGGGCCACGACCTCCTATATTATACCATAGCACTGCAATAGACACAGGGAAATTAACAGTAAGAAATAGCACCTGATCAAATATTCCAGCTCTGAACAAGGGTTAAAGCCTTTCTCCAAACATTCCTACACATGGTCACATGAAGATCATCTCACATTATCTTTGAGTTATTGTGTTTGCAACCAAAACTGAGAAGCAGTTTTTTATTTTTTCACTCTTTTTAGTCTAGGAAAATAACCCTGGGTTTTGACTAGGCCTATCAATAACCTTTAAAAACGAGTGAAACATAAAAGATTTTACTCAAAATATGCAAATAGTAATATTTCCTTTATCAACAATTTTAGGTGAAACTAATATTTCATTAGGTTAACTTTTTTTAAAGTACTATCAAAGGGAAAACTGTAATTCTGGTGTGTCTTATGGGAGAAATATTCTGTCATCTTTAATTCAACACCAATTTATTAATGTTCAAAGAAATTGTCACCAAGATGTTTTAACAAAGTCAGTACGATAATGAAAAATTAAAATAAAAGTCATTTGGAGGGAGATCTGGTAAAGATATTTTCTCTCCTTGAGCAGCCCATTGATTTAAAAATCAGAATGTCATAAGAACAGTCTAAGATTTTAATAGCCACAGCCACATGGTCAAGTTAATTATTAGTGGGTGCAACAACTGACAGCACACAGCAGCTCTAATAGGGAAATTTACTTTGGTAGAAGAATAAAAAAAGGGGAAGAGAGAGAGGAAAAGGAGGAAAACTGGGCAAAAGCGAGGACAAAGGAAGATGAAGACTCATCAATAACTGGCCTGGAAGAGCACTGACATGATCCCAAAAGAACATCCTCTAAAGGAGGTTTTCTTCAGTGAAAGAAGTGATGAGGAGGAACATGACAGCTGTGATGATGATTTCTTTGCCTTACCTTTAGCCCCTAGAACTATATAATTTTTCCATGACCCTCTCTTATTTGCTTTAATCTGTTCTTGTTTGTGATTATGTTAGCAAGGTTGACATATACCAGTCATGTGTGGTCATTGAATATTCATTATGTATTAAAGCCTCTGTGCACAAGTATTGTTGGATAATGACAGTAAAGTATTTAAGAGACTATTGTCTATTTTATTCAGAGCTGCAAAGAACATGCCCTTAGCATTAATATGACCAGGGTACTAAAGCACCTCAGGCACTGCAGTACATCATTATCATATTTCATAATGATGTATATGATTGTCTTTGGAGCAAAAAGATCAGCTATGTCTGTACTTACTTTGTCCTGTTAGTTTTTCTACTTATAGGATAAATCACACATAACTTTCTCTATTACAGCCATAATTTTGCAAGTTCCACATTATAATATGGAAGTACAGAGGAATAACAACTATGCATTTCATTCAGAGACTTAATTATAATTCAGCCTCACATTCATGAAATCTATGGAAGTGGTATCATCTCTACATGTCCAGAATATTAAATATTACTTAAGGACAGCATTTGTAATACTGACTTTAGTTTTCCTTTTAAATTGGCTGTGGATTAAATCAGTACATTAACATGCTGAAATAAATAATAAAAACATGACAACTGTTGCATTATACTGATTATTAATGCCAGAATAATCACAGTAACCAAACACCTTGCTCAAAGGCTTTGAAAAATGAGTTGCAATTCAATTAATAAGGGCAAATTTATTGCTAAGTCTGAAGAAGAATACTTTGAAATGCAATTCTTGCATAGGAAACTTCATTTTAATAAATTGATTGCGATTTTTCCTTCAACTGTGTAATGAAAAAAAATAAACATTTGCAGTTCAGTTGTTTGAGAACTTAAACCAGTAAACCAACAAGTGGCTACAATTCTAAAATGGTTTTCTTTTTTTGGTTTATCAGATCCATTATTAAGAACTGCTGTTTGGGTTTTCATTACATCTCTGTTGATGTTCAATATGATGAGAATGAATCTTAATTTCTGTGATCATTGAGAGGTTTTACTTTAATTACCAAAGCCAGTAAACATTTTAAACATATTTGATAATTCTCTGTGTACAAATTTAGGTGAGATTCATTGTTTACTTTATATCCCAACTGTTATATCCCAAATTTTCATTCCATATTATTCTGAATCTATGTATGCCTCATAAGCTTTCAGTTTGAAACCTGAGTAGCTTTTGTTTGAAACTGACATCTAATGCATTGTTTGCGTGTTCATGTGTTCATGTGCTCTGTTGAGATATTCCTTTTATTAGTAACAGTGGAAATGCAGACCTTACAAACTCTACAGTTGTTTTTTGCAGCACATGATAGCAAAATATTCTCTGAAGTCTACAGAAAAAGCTCTTATCACTTTACTCCCACCTGGTGTGAGTTTTTTTGGTGGCAGAGTGCACTGGGCTATGTCAGATGTTGGTAAAACACACTTAGGTTATTTTTAAGAACTTACAGGGCACTGCCATTCCCATTATTCTGGATGATGATTTAGGTTTATATGTTATTCGGTGTTATTTTAACTTGTGTAACACATTACACATGGAGGCTGGGTAGATTTCATCTAAAGATGTGTTTAAAGCAAAGTTTTGCTTCCTTTTCTTTTATCCTCACCTTCCTATACGGTGAATTAATATGGGAAATAAAATGCTTTGCAAATGAGGTTCACTAAAATAAAATTGTTATAAAATCAATTTTTGTGCATAATTTTTGTACCAGCATATGGGATTGACAGAGCTGAGGGTTGAGTACCTCATAAGCCTTAGCCATCAGGTCTAAGAATATATCATCTCAGATTTTAAGGGAGAAAAAAAAGAAATTGTAGTCTCCAAAACTATGAATACAAACTTGAAGACATTAAGCAGCAAAACTGATACAGGTTGAAATTGTGATTTTCAGAGAGCCGACTGCTCTGTTCTTTGTATCATATCAGTGTCATAACCTAGTGGGTTACCCAGCCCACAGGTGTTCCAAGATTGTGACCGTGCATTCATTTTATTCTGTAATACACAAGACTTCAGAGGTTTTTTTCTCCTAAGTTTCTCTGTTTTATTTCAAATTACAAAAAATGCCATACAATTCACCAGCAGCAAATATGTTTTCACAGAAATCACCATTTGCAAGTTTAACTATGGCTAATAAAGTGAATATATATTTATCAAGCTATTATAAGTTACTATAAGGAATCAATAATAGAAATAATCAATTTTATACCAACAATCAATGTAAAAGCAATGTCCAAATACTGTAACTATTTACTATAAACTTGTCTCTAGTGAAGCAAGCTTATAGAAAATACAACAGTGGATATACCTATGAGAGATATACAGTATCAGTGTCAAGAAAATTAGACAGATTTCAGAAAGGACCAAACTCTCTCAAGGAGCAGGATAACTCATTCCCAGAAGGTGGGGCACAACCATCTCAGAAATGGGAGAACAAACTGAACTAAACCCAGAAGTATGAATGCAGAGGAGGACCGGTAGAGTAACACAGTCTCACTTCAGAGATGATCACAGACTTTGGAGTCAACCATGAATTCCCAAGGGACAGTATCCATTTTGGACAAAAAATAAGTCATTTTTGGATTATAGACATATTAGAATGCATAGGACTCCAACACTTCAAGCAGCCAACAGGTGTGGTTAAGTTTATCTGGGGCAGCATAGAGATTAAGTTGATTTTTCTTTTCAGACCAACTTTTGCTTTTCTAAACTGTTTTCCTGCTCTAGCAATTTAGACAGCCCATGACAGCTTCAAATTCTCATTCTTTTAGAATGTTTTCCCCTCTTTCCAGACTGTTTTTTGGTTTTTTTTCTTTTAAGTTTCCATTGCACTTGTATTTGCTGTAACTGATGATATCTCAGTATGTCAGTGGTCTCCAAGTCCCCATCTCTACTCCAAAGATGTCAGCTGCACTTCTCAAGGCTGCTTCTGGTTCACAGGCCTAGACAGATAGTTCCCAGTCTGGCAGGTGTTTTACCTGTCAGTATTTTAGCAGAAACTTCTACTCAGCAATTTTCTCCTTCGAACCCAGTCACCTTCCTGGCTGTTCACACTGTTCACAACAACTGCTAACTCCAAAGATCGTTTTCCTACCACCACTGTCTTTCTTCAGGTTGTGACTCTTACTGCAGCCCTTGTGGTTTAACTAGTGACAGTAGAATAGGTTTGAACCATCTCATATAGCATTTTCCAAGCTACTGTGTTTCATAATTGTCTTCCAAAATCAAAGAGGTAACCACAAACAGAAGTGTTCCATTACTATGAAGCCTTTTTTCTCAACCCACCTAATCTCATCTCCTTCGCACAGAAGGAGAGGGAATAAACAAGGCAAGAAGAAGAAAAGATAAAAAAAGAGACACTTTTTCTTTCCAGTTGAAAAAATTCTGAGCAAATGGAACAGCCCATGGCATCTTTTCTTCCAAAGGCACATGTCAGTAAACCTCAGAATGGTCTACGCAAGACTAGCTGAGTTGCCTTAGGGCTGAAAAATACAAGGACACGTTGACACAACAGTGTGAGAACAAATCATTTCAATGTCTTGTAAAAGTATGAAAAAATAACTTTCCTTTAACCTGAAATGCAAAATTAATTCAATGTCGTATGGATATAGCACTCCCTGATAAGGGGATCATGGGAAAACCATGCATTATTCTGTGAACTGGATAAGGGGATCATGGGAAAACCATGCATTATTCCTTCTCCCTTTCCTTTTCATAAAAGTAGGTCCAACAATGCATGTTCTCATGAGAATCAAATATCTCTCAGGGTGCTTCCTAATGCGAGTATGAATTTCCCATCCATATGCCCCAGCTTTTTCAGTCTGATGCTGAAAATACAGTAAAAACTAAAACTCATGAATAAATGCATATATTTTGCTTTTCTATAGGCTTATAGCTATATTTACTCTTTAACATTTGAAAAATCATTATAGAAGCTTCCCTGTCTACAAAGAAGATTCTAAAGGCTTAGTGTTCTAGCATATTTTCTTTTTGGTAGCAGACTGCTGGACTAAAAGCCTTCCTAAAATGTTTTGAGATTTAAAAAATTGGATCCTTTGTAATGCGGAATCAGAAGTCACTGTTCTTTGCATTTTAAAGCTCATCAGCAAGGCTTTGATTGATGCCTAGAATAATTAATGGGCCTTTTATGAATTCTGTGGCTTATATTTCTTTATTTTGTTTCCTTTTTGCAGATGCACTCACTAGTCTGTATGTAAGTCTTCAGTATTTATTATGTTTGTCACTAGTTTTAGCATGATATGTGAAATTTTAACATTTGTGCTGTAATTTCTCAACATTTATCTTGTTTTAATGTTTTATGGCACCAACATGGAATTAAATTCTGCTTTCTTGAGCAAGAATTACTTCTGGAACCATCTTGAATATCATCCTAAAAGTAATGAATAGACACATGAGACACTAGAAGGATAAAGTCCTCACTACTTAGCACTACTTTAAAATAGAAAAAAAAAGGCGGGAGGGGGGGGAAGGGGAAACCCTATTTCTTTATCTTGTACTGTACACTTAAACAACTCAATATTGAACTTTATGGCAGTGCAGCAATTTCTCTCAATCTTGTATCTTCTTATTCAGTTTTATGTCAATTTAAGAGTGGAAAATAATAATTGGGAAAAAAATTAGAGTTTCTTCTTGACAATTAGTCTCTTGACAGAGTCCACGTATGCTTAGAAGCATAGTTAATTTCTTAGTCCCAAAAATTCAATCCATTCACATTCTCTCGGCAATTTCATACAAAGTATTGTTTGTTTGGTATTTTGGGTTTTGTGAGGGGAGTTTCCTTTTTGTTTCCTTTTGGTTTCGTTTTGGTTATTTGGTGTTTATTATTTTTTCTTTTTTATAATTTATTTTTATCTCAAGTATCTAGCTCTTTTTTCATCTTTTGTCAGTGAGATGATACACCTGATAGAGATTCTTGTAGAAGAACTGTAACATTTCTTGTGAGGAGCCCAGGTAGAGCACTTAATCTTCTCTCTTTTTCTTTGGAGATTTTTCATCTTCAGGAGGGAAGAGCAAATGGAGCTGTGATAGGGAAAGTCCAAGATTAATATATTTTTCTTTAAAGACCACAGATTCAAGACATCTCAATCAGGTATTAAATACAAATAGCAAGTAATCAAAATAAACTAAAAAAAATTTAAATAGAGGTAGAAGTAATCAAAGGGCAGAAAGTTTGCAGATGGAAGGTACCTTTGGAGGTCCAGCCTCCCTTCTCAGGCCATCCAAATCCAGTTGCATGGTGCAGGGTTATGCTTTTCTTGAGCTCCATGAGGTTCCTGCTATCCCCTTGACTCCAGCCTGTCAAGGTCCCTCTGGTTGGTAGCACAGCCCCCTGGTGTATCAGACTGATGCCTTAAGTTTTAGCTTTCATATTTTCAGATTCTGTGTTGCCCAGGGCTGTAGTTCTGAGCCTCATATTAAGTGCCAGTAAGCTCTCTTCAGAGTAGGTAAACAAAACAAATCCTTTCCTGCTGAAGACCAAAGACAACTTTCAGCCCAACAGTATAAACAGTGGACTGAAGAGAGAAAACAAGAAGGATGAGACCTCACAACATGAGGATGTAATTGAACAGTTAATATGCAAATGGACCAAAACTTATAAAAATGTAAGGTCTGGTAACTGGTCAGCCATTTTGTGACCATTCTTGGTCCACCCTGGGTGTAGTCCTGGTCAGGATCTTGTCCTGCCCAAGGTGGATCCTGGAGGCCTTTCAATAAATACCTACTTTACTCTCTAGCTTTGTCCAGTCTCTGTTTCAGGTCAGCCTTCCAAGGCATCGAGACAGTGTTCCTGGGTTTGTGTCTTTAGCACAGTTGCTGAGAGTATAATCTAATCCAACATCCAGATCATTAATGAAGATGTTAAACAAATGTGGACTCAGTACCGACCCCTTGGATGTACCATTAGTCACTGGCCTTCAACTAGACCTTTACCTCTGGGCCTGGCCTACAGAAAAAGTAAAAATCACAAAAACCATCAGAGCTCCTAATATGATTAAGTATACTTTTTTAAACTGAAGAGCTTTCCACACAAAATGTGGGATGAAGTCAGTTCATGAGCATTCCTAAGGCATGTTTATGGGGTTGTTTTCTTATGTACTATTGGCTTATCACCTTCACTTCTCAGTCCTTGACAAGATTTTGGGAATACATGCTGTATATAAATTAGGAAGGCTCACCTTGAGTTTCTGGACACTTTATTTTGGACTTTTCTGCTTTGGTTGTGCCTTCTTTTAAACCAAATATTTCTTTCCCATATACACACCAAGCTTGGAAGTTCATATTCTGTGGACAATTTTACTTGGCAAAATACTTTTAGATTGGCAAATTGGTAAGCAACAAATACTGATTTTTTGTCTAAAGCATTGTCTGCAAATATAGTATCACCATCATACTGAGTTCTTCATGGCTGATGGTGTCTGTCAGTGCTGGCATGTATCTATTAAGCCTGTGTCCTGGTTTCAACTCAAATTATTTTCTTTTTAGTAGCTGGTGGGGAAGAGAATCAGACAGAAAAGGTACACTTTGTGGTTGAGATAAGAAGAGTTTAATAATTGAATAATAACAATACTAATAAAAATTGTAATGAAAATAAGAGAGAAAGAGAGGGGGGAATAAACCCCAAGACAGACAAGTGATGCAGAATGCAATTTTTCATCCCCCACAGAATGATACCTGGCCAGTCCCTGAACAGTGATGGTCAGTCCCCATAGAGTTCCCCCAGCTTACATACTGGGCCTGATGCTCTATGGTGTGGAATACCCTTCTATGGTATGGAATATCCCTTTGGCCGGTTCAGGTCAGATGTCCTGGCCATGCTCCCTCAGCAGCAATTTTGCAGCTCCTCACTGGCAGAGTATGGAAAGCTAAACAGTCCCTGGCTGAGGATAAGATATTCTCAGCAACAACTGAAACTTCAGCGTATTATCGATATTATACTTGTTTTAAATCCATATCAAAACACTGTACTAGCTACTAGGAAGGAAATTAACCCTGTCCTAGCTGAAACAAGAATAGCCTGTTGGATATATATATAGTTACGCAAATAAACACAGGTAACATAAAATCTGCTTCTCTCTTCAGCAAAATCATTCACTTACCCTTTTCTGTGCTCACCATATAAGAGCAGCTNATCCAAATCCAGTTGCATGGTGCAGGGTTATGCTTTTCTTGAGCTCCATGAGGTTCCTGCTATCCCCTTGACTCCAGCCTGTCAAGGTCCCTCTGGTTGGTAGCACAGCCCCCTGGTGTATCAGACTGATGCCTTAAGTTTTAGCTTTCATATTTTCAGATTCTGTGTTGCCCAGGGCTGTAGTTCTGAGCCTCATATTAAGTGTCAGTAAGCTCTCTTCAGAGTAGGTAAACAAAACAAATCCTTTCCTGCTGAAGACCAAAGACAACTTTCAGCCCAACAGTATAAACAGTGGACTGAAGAGAGAAAACAAGAAGGATGAGACCTCACAACATGAGGATGTAATTGAACAGTTAATATGCAAATGGACCAAAACTTATAAAAATGTAAGGTCTGGTAACTGGTCAGCCATTTTGTGACCATTCTTGGTCCACCCTGGGTGTAGTCCTGGTCAGGATCTTGTCCTGCCCAAGGTGGATCCTGGAGGCCTTTCAATAAATACCTACTTTACTCTCTAGCTTTGTCCAGTCTCTGTTTCAGGTCAGCCTTCCAAGGCATCGAGACAGTGTTCCTGGGTTTGTGTCTTTAGCACAGTTGCTGAGAGTATAATCTAATCCAACATCCAGATCATTAATGGAGATATTAAACAAATGTGGACTCAGTACCGACCCCTTGGATGTACCATTAGTCACTGGCCTTCAAATAGACCTTACTGCTTTACCTCTGGACCTGGCCTACAGAAAAAGTAAAAATCACAAAAACCATCAGAGCTCCTAATATGATTAAGTATACTTTTTTAAACTGAAGAGCTTTCCACACAAAATGTGGGATGAAGTCAGTTCATGAGCATTCCTAAGGCATGTTTATGGGGTTGTTTTCTTATGTACTATTGGCTTATCACCTTCACTTCTCAGTCCTTGACAAGATTTTGGGAATACATGTTGTATATAAATTAGGAAGGCTCACCTTGAGTTTCTGGACACTTTATTTTGGACTTTTCTGCTTTGGTTGTGCCTTCTTTTAAACCCAATATTTCTTTCCCATATACACACCAAGCTTGGAAGTTTGTATTCTGTGGACAATTTTACTTGGCAAAATACTTTTAGATTGGCAAATTGGTAAGCAACAAATACTGATTTTTTGTCTAAAGCATTGTCTGCAAATATAGTATCACCATCATACTGAGTTCTTCATGGCTGATGGTGTCTGTCAGTGCTGGCATGTATCTATTAAGCCTGTGTCCTGGTTTCAACTCAGATTATTTTCTTTTTAGTAGCTGGTGGGGAAGAGAATCAGACAGAAAAGGTACACTTTGTGGTTGAGATAAGAAGAGTTTAATAATTGAATAATAACAATACTAATAAAAATTGTAATGAAAATAAGAGAGAAAGAGAGGGGGGAATAAACCCCAAGACAGACAAGTGATGCAGAATGCAATTTCTCATCCCCCACAGAATGATACCTGGCCAGTCCTTGAACAGTGATGGTCAGTCCCCATAGAGTTCCCCCAGCTTACATACTGGGCCTGATGCTCTATGGTGTGGAATACCCTTCTATGGTATGGAATATCCCTTTGGCCGGTTCAGGTCAGATGTCCTGGCCATGCTCCCTCAGCAGCAATTTTGCAGCTCCTCACTGGCAGAGTATGGAAAGCTAAACAGTCCCTGGCTGAGGATAAGATATTCTCAGCAACAACTGAAACTTCAGCGTATTATCGATATTATACTTGTTTTAAATCCATATCAAAACACTGTACTAGCTACTAGGAAGGAAATTAACCCTGTCCTAGCTGAAACAAGAATAGCCTGTTGGATATATATATAGTTACGCAAATAAACACAGGTAACATAAAATCTGCTTCTCTCTTCAGCAAAATCATTCACTTACCCTTTTCTGTGCTCACCATATAAGAGCAGCTGACTGACTGTCCATGTCACCTAGTTATACCATACCTCTGGCTCAGCACAGCTGGGTTGAACTAGCATAAAATCAGAAAATGTGTAATCAGCAAGTTTTGTGCCCTCATCCCTGGCTAATTTGACACACCACTTCAGGGAAAATTTGGCAAAAAAATGACTGCAGAGGACTTTCTCCAGATGACAGCTATGACTTCATGGCAGTTTCCAGCTTTGTCAATCTTCATGAAGTCAGATTCAGTTAATAGGCCTGTACAAAGGGAGTAGCGCTGTCTGTGGGAGGGTGAAATCCCTATTTCTTGTATAAAAATGATGTTGAAGAAAAAATGCATTTTATTAATAATTGTGTGTGAAAGCATAGTTGAATCTTTCAATTATGAAGGTTTCCTCTCATGGGTGATATATCAGCACATTATCATATCAACCATCAATTTTTCAGAAACTGTGAATGACTGCAGAATCCAAGCTTTTATTCTACTCAAACTCTATTTTCAGTGGTAGACTTTTACACAGCATTTTGTGCCTTTTATAAGATTTTTTTTTTTTACAGAAAGCAATATTTAAATTCTGTAATTTAAACACTTAAAATCCCCAGTCCAGGGAAAGTGCAAAAAATCCCACAAGCCAAAGTCAGTGGATGAGCCTCTGCAGAGGTAGCCAATGATGTTTGGAAGGACTTCTGAGGAATAAAAAGGATTCTGGAAGTGAGGCAAACAGAAATAAAAGGAATGTGTGAAGCAAAGCCAATGCTATTGAATGACAAAGGTGTGTGTTTGATGGACTCTGGCATCAAAAAATGTTCACAGCTGCTGGTACTTAAAATTCTCATTAGAAGTCATGCCTTGTTTCTTTGGCAATTCACTCCTTCAGAACTCAAAGCAAAAACTTAAGAATAATATTTTAATTTCTTTTGCCTTTCACCCACTTCCTAATGGCAACTCTTTTGCTTTATTTTCTAATTTGAGTGCTTATGATTGTATTTCTTCAGCTAGTTTTTATGCACCGTATTGAAAGAGAAGTATGTCATTGATGTCCTCCCATTGTATAATCTCTAAACGTCAATATTAGGACATTTATAATTTCAATTATGTGTACCCATAAAGCTGTTATCTTGGAACATACAAATTGTACATGACATCTCATCTTTTAAGCTAGTAAATCAAATAATTTCCTTCACAATTTCATTTGGAAAGAAAATGTAATTGTTAGTCCAATGAAATCTACATTAGCTTGTTCTAAATTCAATCTGGGGGAAAAAAATAAAAAAGGAAACAGCAAAACTCTGCTGCAAGAAATCACTTTATTATAATCTCAACTATTCCAGTAAACCACTGGCAGTACTAAGCAAAATGCTGCTGAAACAATCTTCAGACAATTACTAATTCTGAAATTGCTCGGTTTTTAAGCTATCTAGTATTGGGATTTATTATTTGTTCCTTAATAAGCAAACCTGCTTAAAATAAGATTATTTTTTCTTCATTATAGAACTTCACTGTTTACCTTTGGCCATGGGTATTATTTTCTTAAAGTCTGTATAGGTGCTTGAGGATGTAAATATAAAAGGGAAAGGAAAACAGCTGCATACAGAAATACTTAAATCTTTGTACAGAGTTAAACTGAGATTTGTATGACCTCAACCTACTTTGAAGTTTAAAGCTGGAAACACAGCTTTCAGCTACTCCACTTCCATTTAATTTAATCTTGACTTTTTTTTATTTTCTTTATAACTCGGTGTTATCTAATCTTTCTGCTATGCTCACACACACGGAGGACCCCCTTCACCACTAGATGAATTCATAAAAGTACTGTCTAACTGAATTCTTTCTCAAGAGTGATGAGTGCAGAGGTGCCTACCAGAGTCTAATCAAGAAGGAATTTTTAACATTTACTTTATTTGATGTTTTTATTTTTTTACTTCATGTTTTATTGTTGACTACATAATTTTTCCTCAATTTTATTTATAGGAGTAATCATTATACTACTCCTCTTTTCTTCTAATGTTTTTTGTATTTCTTCTCCATTTTTTTTTTCTCTCTACAGTTCCTGGGGGAGGGTGGGGAAACAAAGAAAAAAAGGAATTCTGTATTTTGAGAATATAGTATATTAAGGATCAAAAACATACTGCTTTGATGGGGAATGGTTCATAGCTGTAAACTGCTTGGTGAAATGGAATCTTTTACAATTAGATTACAAATACTTTTTAAAATATGCTATTAATTAAAATGTACATATAAAAACCATTTTGTTTCTTCACAGCTGTGGATAGATATCTCATATACTTGAAAGATAATTTGACTATTTTCTTTTTAATATGATGGAATACAAGAAAAATATGAATACTTGCTTAAGTTCCCAAGATGAAAGCCAACGTACAAGATACAGAATGGCTTTGGCAAAGTGGTCAGTGTTTATTTTCATCATTGGGTTTGGGTTTTTTTCCCCTGTATTTCAGAAAACAAAAGTAACAAGAAAGTTAATTATAGTTATCCAGTTTATAAACTAATCAAATGTCTATACTGATATCTATTGTTTGAGTTGAACTGTTCTCTACAATATTTCAAAGCTTTCATGCCAGCAGACCTAAGTGAAGTAAAAATTTGGATGGGGTCATAAATTAGCCCTGAGCAGACAGCAAGAAAACTTGAAACAGAGTTAGATCTAGATTCTAGAGGGACTAGAATATCTAGAGCTCCAACTGTATGACCACCCATTACCTGAAAGCAGGTCAGTTCAAAGAATATGCTTTTTGTCTTGATCTAACTCTATTTCATATATGATACCCCTCTGAAGATAAACAGGAACGTGAGGGGTGAATCTTTTCTGGCTAGGAAAAAAGATATTTTATCTCTCTTATCTGTAAAATAGGTTAAATACAACAACCCTATCTGTAGGACAAAATCCTTGACTTTATGTGCACAGAGGGTACCATACTTTGATTGTTTAAATATAAAGGATGAAAAACTAAGAAACTGGAGTTGCTGTACAAATATAAACTTTTTTTTATGTTAAAGCCTGTGGGTATGTTTTCTTCTCTTCATGTATATTAATACTAATCTGATTTTAATACTCTTCAAAGTATTATAGAAATGCTGCTGTGACATTCACACTCAATTTTCATGCATTTTATCCTTTACAAGAGCATGAACATGCTGACATTTAAGAGACTTATAGAAGCCTATATATGTCAAGAGAACTAAAGTGAGTGCTATTCTACACAAGTGCTAAGACAGAGAGAAAATTCTTAAAAAAAAAAATTAGAAAAATGAAAACAGGAAGAACTCAGACAAGAAATGGAACATCATATACTGGATTTTTATGAGGCTTGAAGCTGTTCAAATGCACTGGAACATTCAGGGAATATCTATAGCTATGTATATATTGTCATGATGTCTTACACCAAACATGTAGATCCCAACAAGGAAATATTTCCATTAACATTGTAGCTCATATTTAATTTTACTTTAAAAAATGGAGATCATACAGAGTGAAAAATCAAATAAAAACATAACTATTTATAAGGCTCATAAATAGTCTTCAATGGAATCAATATGGTCTCTTGCTATGGAGCAACTCTTATATAAAAACTTTGAGTCATTCATTTCAAAGGACTCTGACAGAAAATTAAAAAGATCCTGCATCTGGAAATTCAATCATAAGAAATTCAGTGTATAAATCCAACACTGTATTTGACATGTTAAATATCACAAGTGTCTTTTATTTCAAAATACAAGACTCATAAGAGGTGGATTCATAAATCATTAAATAGTGGTAAGCTATTGACAAGAAACTCCAAGAAGTGTGAAGACAATCTAAATGAATAGAATAGAATAGAATAGAATAGAATAGAATAGAATAGAATAGAATAGAATAGAATATTTCCAGGTGGAAGGGACCTACAACAATCTTCTAGTCCAACTGTCTGACCAATTCAAGGCTGACCAAATGTTAAAGCATTTACTTTAACTAAGAACATTGTTACTGAGTACTGTCCAAACGCCTCTTACTTCCAAGGCAATCCTTGTATTAATTCAGGCTGCTTTATATTCAAGAACGTAATATTTCTGAATACAGAAGAGAATCTGACAGTAGCATAATGAGAAAGCTCCCTCAGCTAGAAGGTGAGAGTCATATGATATGCCTAAATTAGTAATTTAAATGTACTCAGGCTGTTCTCTGGCACTTAGGTCAGCTGACACTGAATGGCATCTTTCCACACTCTTAAACCCTCAGACTCCCTAAAGAAAGGTGGCTGACTGCAGACCAGGAAATGTTTTGTTCAGCCTCAGAATATGCTGTGCACCTTTGGGCTGAGCATTCTCCACTGTGGAAAGCATTGTGGATTAATCATTCTTAAATACTAGTAGGGATGCTGTACTCCCCACCCTGAGAATTAGGTGATACAACATCTCCTTAAAACTGCAGCCAAAAATGGGGCCCCAAAAGTGAATAGAGCAGAAAAGTGCTTTGCTTCACTTAAGAAAAAGAAATATGTAATTTGAATATTTCTAAAGATTACAGTGAAGAAGGCAAGACCTGAAGCAGTTATTTGCAAAAACAATTTTAAAGCCTATTTTAAAAACTAAGGTCTACTCTGTATTGAAATGTTTCACAGACAAGAATTAAAATTCTGGGTAACAACAAAAGATAAAAGTAGACTAGAGCTTTCATAAATCTTCTTTATATTTTCACTTCTTAAAAATTAATTTCTTACATTTCTGTTGCTTGTAGACTCTCCAAACCTATGAATATGACAAACAGCTCACAGTAAGGTTGTGCACTTTCTGTGTGCATTTTTCACAAGAAAAATTTCTTTCATCATTTCTTTCTTTCATCCTAAAATAGAAGGTGAGAACAAAAGTCAGGGAACAGCAACAATTGAAACCTTGCTAGTCAAAAAATATACATAATGAGGAAGAAAAAAAAAAAAGAAATAGACAAGTCTTCACAACAATTATAAATAGAGATATTAAAGAAAAAGTGATTAATATAAAAAGACAACACTTATGAATAACCTATTTGAAAATACACAGAAATAGATCTTTTTAATGGCAGTGATCTGATTTTTTCCATGACTTTAAAATATTTTGCTCTTCCTCTTTGCAGGATAGGAATGGATTGGAGAAAAAAAATAAATCCAGTATAAAACACACAGTAGTTAATCTCTCTATTTAAACTCTATGTGCCATAATCCATGTAAAGACATGAAAACCTGTCTTAATATTTGCTTCCATTGTGTTGACCACAAGAAATTAACAAACTCAGCTAGAAAGAAAAAAAATCTACACTCAGAAATCAAGTATATCTGTTTTAGAAGAACATACTACACATCATCCTGGGCTGCCTTTGGCTAGAGGGTAAATAGAACATATGAAATATTTGGTAAATAGAAAATACGAAATATTGCCTGAAAGTACAGTTTTTGAATATCCTTTTCACAAATTTCCAAAATATCTGAGTTAAAAAGGATCAGGCAAATTTTCTTTTTATAGACAGCAAAATTTATAAATGACATGAGAAAGAAAAAAATATTTCCAATGCAATATAGCACAAACCCTCTGAAATAGATTTAGTTGTCAGAAAACATAATAGGAGCTTTTGGTCCCCTCTCTGATCATCAAGATGATTCAATAGAGTTACATAAACAAAAAGACCAAAATTTAAAGACAAAATTTTAAACAATATTCACATTTATTTCAGCCATCCTCTATACAGAGACCATTAAATAATAGTGTCAAGTTGCACCAAGGGAGGTTAAGATGAGATATTAGAAAAAAAAATCACAAAAATCACAAATGTAAATCATTTCAGCAGACTACCCAGGTTAGTGATGGAGCTACTATCCCTGGATGCATTTAAAAATGTGTTGATATAGCACTTGAGGACATGATTTAATGGTGAACATGGTGATGGTGCTAGGTGATGGTTAACCTAGCAGACAATTGAGACATAATCATATCTTTAAATACTTCCACTATTCAGTGATAGTGTGTTTCAAACCAAACACAATATTTTTTCTTTATGTAGCAAACTCAAATGCAAATAAAAAAAAATACATTATATATGTATATCATAGGCAGAAAACTTTGTTATTCTTTTCAAAATAGCTGATATGTTTTTAAATTCTTCATCTAATATCAAAATATCCCTTTGATCCAATCCAAATGATATCAGTTCTTATTAGTCTATTCGTGTGTTTTTCTTCCATGTTCATAATTAAAAATTTTATGGCCGTTTTATAGCCAAAAACTTTTTTAATACAAATGTTCTTCAAAACTAGTAGATTTTGATAAAACTAATAGAGTCCTCTTAATTCACTAATTTTTCATGGCTTCCAAAGCAGGACCAGGCAATCATCTGGAAAATTCCCCCTGAAAATAGTTGTTTCAGGAGTTTGTTACCCATGCTCTGCTTAGGAGTTCATAATAAGTTAAAGAAATAGCACCAGCTTAAAATTTGAAATAATATAAATATTCCCAGATTCATAAAAGGTAAAAGCCAAAAGGAATAGGCACGCACCAGTCTAGTATAGAATATATTTATGTGGTGCTCTTAGGCAGTGAACATAGGAAATGTTCACTTTATTGAAGACATTTTGAAGTATTAGAAGTATTCACATACCTGCAGTCAGTTAAAACAAATGCACACTCTCTACGAGTAACTTCTCTTCCAGACTGTATCAACAGATTGTGGTAATTCCACTGTTTCATATTCTGGGACTAAATACCAAATCTGAAGTTTCTATGACACAAGAAAGATAGGAGTTACACTGAAATTAATAGCAAGCCCACCTACTTAATTCATGTGTTTTTCCAAATTCTTTCCTAGAAAGGAAAAAATATTAGAAATCAATATTTATCCAGTTTGTGATACCAGTATTGGGACACTAATGTGAATTTATTAAGAATTTTATATACATGTTATATTTTAGAAAAAAAAAAATAATTACATAAATAATTTTAATTTTGTGATTCTATGAATAAAGTGCTGCCTGCATTTAAGTTTACCTGAACACTTGGATTTCACCAAAATAAAACAACGAATTCCATCATATACATTAAAGTGGTTTAAGTAAATGCTTTTTGTAAGAGGAATGCAAGATATTTCAACTGTTTTCTGTCTTATGACTTGACCTTTCTGGTTCAAAAAAAATACATGCTTCATATTTTACTCATACTTTAAACTTCCCTTTATTTTTCCCACCTAATGCTCTGCTGCAAATTCTTTTTAAACTTTAGATAAAACAATATTCAATTCATTTAAGTGAAACACTCTTGCAAATCGATCCCCATGCACCCAAGAAAAAGCTTTGAAAACAGGAGGGGGCAGAAGGGTATGAAGACGGGAAATCAAAGATGATTAAATATCTTAGTGTACATTAAGACATTTTCAGTTGTTCAGCTATGAAAGGATAGAGTTTCACAGATCATTTCATAAGTAAAATCTGAGAACAGTTATTTTGAACCACGTAAGGAGGCAATCTCTTTTAAAGTCAGAACTTCTATACTTCATGAGTACTTTTTTTGTTATTTTGAAGAATATCTATAGTAGAAATGTTCTTCTGTTTCTCAATCTCTTCTTTAAAATTTGTATTTTTCTTCTTTGTATTTAACTGACTTTCTCACACCACCTAGAGCCACCTCAAGATACTTTACAAGTGTCTCAGTAACTTAACATACCTTCCTCTTCAGGTGTACAATTCAGAAATTATGCATTCCAAACTTGCCAAGTATCTCAAATTCAGAAAAAAAATAAAAACAAGGGAAAATGTCATCAACTTCTTTCCAAAGAGTAAAGCCAAATTTTAGCTAGTGTTTAGAACCAGAAAGCTGCCCACATACTACCATATTCAGGTGCATTCAGTAATGCATTTTTGTAGGATTTTATAGTCATACAGACTAAATAACTACAGTGACTATGATTTATTGAAGTTTAGAATTCTGTGATCAATTTTCCATTTGCAACGCTTTTAGCTGCAGTGATCTCTATTTTAAATTTCATCTGAGTCAGCCAGATGTACAGCATAGAGGCAAACACTTGCTTCTCCTCTGCTGCTGGATCCTTAATTCAGTCTTGATATTGGAGCTGTTGAAACCATTGCAAATGCAGAAAGAAAAGAAGAAAATTTTTCCAGACCCAATACATTATCTTACACTAGAAATATAAATGTACTTCATAAAAGTATTTGCTTTTACTTCTCCGCAAAACTCCACAGATGATACATGATGTATGACAGAAAAACTTGCCTTAGCAAATTTTCAATAAATCTTAGAGCAATGAAAACTTGTCCTCTTACAGTATATCGATGGAAACACATCTAGCACATTTTGTAGAATGACAAAAGACAGTTCTGACGAAACTTAAGCAAATACAAATGCTGATGCCGTCTCCTATCAACCTAAGTTCACTATGGACTTCAGGAGTATGACTTGGAATAAAGCCACACGTGAGCTAGTGGTGATGAATCTACATTTCTGTATCTGGTCTTGATACCAGATCTGCTCACAAACTCTCTCTATAAATATATATCCTCCATATAAATAGATAGTATCTCTTGTATCTCTCTTAAGACAACATGACAAATTTTTTAAATCTCGCATAGACTGATAGTTAAAAATAAAAGATTCTTACAGTTAGATCTGAGGGAAAAAGCTTTTTAAAAAAGTAGTTTCAGAAACACCTAATTGATCTGAACCTCAACTTCCATCCTTGAGCTCAGAATTTTTGTCTACGAGCAGAGTGCTTAGTCAAAATCTAAAGACTCAAATGTTGCATAATTTCCATCCCAAGAGTCTATATTGCTTGCAAACTGAGGATAGCTCAGATTATTGAATCTGAGTGTCCTATCCCGCAGAAGAAAGCTGCCTAGGAAGTAGCAGAGAGCTATTAAGTTGTGAACAAGATTCCTTTGTCTTGGTGAATCAGGATAGCTACAAAAACTGTCTGCTAAACAGACTTTTACCTCTGATGTCAGACATGCTGGGTGGTATGACCTCACCGTGAAGGTTGGCTGCTATAGTACGTTTCCTTCTGAAATGTGAATGACTGATGATGTATGAAAATTTTATTCTTGCGTAATGAAAGATATGCCATCAGCCTTCATAGATGAAACAGTCAATGATGCCTTTTCTTCAGGTAATAAGAAAGTCTTTAATTTTTCAGTGTACACTTTTAGAGATGGAAAAATCTCAATTTTCTTAGTGTACAAGATGGTTATATTTGGTGAATACTGGTTATAGCCTTAAGAATGAAATTATAAAATGCTATAACAAAACACTACTCTTGTATCTGATGTATGAGGATATCATATTGTAATGATATCATCAGCCACATTTTTGAGAGACTGAGACTGAAAGGGATTGATGTCTCAAGACAATTTGGGGTACATGTGCATGGAGCAAGGGGCAGACTTGGGCTTTGCCCTGGCAAGGCAGCAAACTGCCCCACATCCTCCAGCCCCCTAGAGCCTATATCCCAGCCTGGCAGTGGCTGCCAATCACTGGCCCACAGGAGGCAGTGCTCCACACCTGCCTCGAACTCCTAACCCAGCTCCTGAGTGGCCAAATTACCAGAAGTCTCAAGTGGGGAAAGGGCCGCGGAATGCCAAGGGGTATTTAAGGCCAAACATGCAGCAAGCACACATCTTGACCCTGCCTCCTCTTGGGATTTCTATCAGCTGAATATCACTGGAACCCAGGAGCTAGTAGCTATGTATGTCCTTTACTATATATTTTCTGCCTGTTTCTCTTTCTTCCTCTTCCAATTTCCTCTTCTTGGAATATTGAGTAGCTAAAATCAAACGGGCTTAGAGTTTGCTAAATTGAATGGACTAAGTTAATGTGTTGAGAAGTCTTTTCTGCTGATCGAATGCTTCTCTAAACCTTTTGCCAAAGTTATTTGATTTGCCAGTAAATTCTTTTTTGTTGTTTTGACCTCTTGAGAATATCTTGTTAGTATTTCCTCTGTGCATCCAACCCAGAGTACATGAACAACTGTGAGACCTTTTAAAAGCCACATCAAGTAAGTTTTTTGGGTCTTAAAACATTATAGAAGTCAATATAATTTTTGGATATTCCTAAAGGGTAATAAATACACTGCTGATTTTGTGGCTTAGTCCTTTTTTTTTTAATCAGTTGTCTCACTGCTCTCAAAGTTTTCTCTCATTTAATCATCTCTCAGAGCAGAAGCCCTTTGTTTAACTAAAATTGTTGCTCAAAAACTACCAAGTTTCTAGTTTCTTTCTATACTTTCTGATTTCTGCTTTTATCTTTTTTATCCAAAGAAATTCTGAGCACATCTTTACAATTAATTAATCTCAGAATTTAACAGTTTCATTTAATCGTGTGTCTCATTTAATTGTGTGTCTTTCATTCAACTGGATATGACTCCATGCCGATAAAACTTGAATGCATTGATGTTATATTTAGTCCACTGGCCTTTAAAAAATCCCTTAATGCACTGTATTTCTTAAAACTTTGAACTTGCTTCTTGAATTTTAAATACTTATTGAATTATAAATCATCTTAGGAACCTGAGAGAGTATTCAACAAAAGGAAGTACATATTCCACTTACCATTTCTGAGTGCAGCTTCTCTGTTCAGCTCTCCTCCTTCTCTATTTAAAAGAAAATACAAACAGAAAACATTTCTGTACCACTCATTATCCTAACTTAAGGGAAAATCTCCATCCAGCTCAATTTATGAAAAGGTTTTGCAATGTATAGTAGAAGCAATATAATTCTATTATAATAATATTCTTCTTGTGGAAGAAATATAATTAGTGTTCAGGCAAGTTTTGCAAGTACTGATCATCTCAACCTGAGGTCTTGCCAGCAGATGTTAAAATATGTGCAGGTTGTTGATGAAATCTGGCTATATAACACGACGCTTTTAAGAGCAGGCCAAGAAGCTGTTTGGCCCAATAATTGTTTTTTTAGGGAGACTTGATTAAGTTTTTGTGCTGGTAAAAAACTATTACTCAGGGTTCTTCAGTAAACTTTTTCACAGACAGCATACCTTTCTGTTCATCATGCTCCATCAGGTCGTGTAGGAATATCAATAGCTAGAAGTGACTGGGTTAGCAAACCATTGGGAAATGCACTGTTCTGTATGCACTATTGGAAATCCGCTTTCTTCTTCTTTTTTTCTTTCTCCTCTGTTATCTTTATAGGAACTCAAATTAGCCAAAAGAATCTCTTTTACATAAAATTGATTTTCCTTCCAAGTTACTTTCTGTAGGTATCTTAGACTTCCTCCGACAGCAGTTGCAGAATCTGAAAAAGACTCACAAAAGACATGTATATCTGTTGGGATGGGGTGGAAAGGAAGGAGACACGTGGAAAAAGACAATGCTAATAACAGAAAGAGAAGGATCTAGCATTTTTCTGCTACTTTTTTCAAGAAAAACATAACTTCCCTTAAAGGAAAAACTTTGAGACATGCTTCACAATGACTGATGAATTAAGAATTGTTCTATTATCTTCAGATCACTTCTAGTCACAGCTTATTATTTTTATACCTCAGGAAGCCACCACCCACTTTTAATTTTTTTATGTTTGACAGGATACAGTGACTATTATAGAATATATTCTCTTTTGGAATGCAGTGAAAAAAACATTGTCAAATAAAATTTAAAACCACTGGAAAATTATTCTTTATTTCTAGCTACCCCAGGAGTGATTAAAAATCACAGAACTTACATAAAATCAAAAAAGAATTTTCAAATGGAAAAGATTGATGAAATTCAGACTCAAAACCATGAACTAATAGCAAAAAAACAAAAACAGCCGTGTCTTCTAAGAGGACTCCCTTGCATTTCCACCAAAGCATATTAAATATCTAATGATGCATAATGATATCCCATGCACTGGATAAATGCTGGGCTATCACCTTTTCTTCCTGTTTAATTTTTTCCATGTTGATATATTGACCTAAGTAATAATTCTGTTTCCTATAATCAGGGTAATCACCAATTTCCAATATGTTTGGACATTTGTTGTTAATACAAGAGAGCAGAGCAATGCAGTGTATGTACACCGTCATTGTCTCATTAAACTACAGATTTGTTTCTTTCTTTTCAAAGAATAAATCTTCCCTTACTGCCAGATCTTCCCATAAAGTGAGTTAGTAGATTAACGGACAAGATTTTGTTGGTCTTCTACAGGTCAGAACTGCTCTGGAAGACATTAATAAGGTGTTTTGTTTCATTTGGTGGTGTTTTTTTGGGTTTTTTTGGTTTGGTTTCATTTTTTTTTTTTTTTTTTGTGTGTTTTTTTTTTTTTTTTTTTTGGGTTTTTTTTTGTTTTTTTTTTTTTGGTTTTTTTTTTTTTTNTTTGGGTTGAGTTTGTTGTGGTCTTTCTGTTTGTTTGTTTGTTTTGTTGGTTTTTCGTTTTGTTTGTTTGTTTGTTTTTCCCAAGACTGTAACTCTTTCTGAAAGAAAGATCAAAATGGAAGCTTTCCCTCAACATTGTGTACGGTCTGCAAAAACACCTCACCATTCATTTGGATTAAGAAGAATTGACCCCAATTTTACTATCTCAATACTTTCTAAGCAATTCAGAGAGTAGGAATCAAAGAAGATATCCATGGACCCAAAAGTGAGAACAGCTCAATGGAAACACAGAAGTCTTGTGAAATGAGATACCTCAGTACATTTAAGTTGCAACAAAGAGAGAGGTTTCTTCTTTTGATGAGAAGATTAGTGCTATATACCATGTAAATTCCAGTAAAATGCAAAAGTCAAATGATTATTTCCTACAGCTAGCAATAGCAAGGAATTGTGAGACAGACCTCAAATAGAATGTATTTCTGTGAAGTTGGAAGGAACCAGTTTAAAAAGGGAGACAACTGTAGTGCAAGGCCAGTGATCAGTGGTGAACAAGTATCTGCATTTGTCTTTACACCAAATAATATTCAGTATTTTAAATGTATGTATTTCACCCTCAGAAATTCTGAGTATTAAGGAAATTCTAAGACAAAAAGACTTGAAATGTCTTTTCTATTACCTCTTCCCAATGAAACATGAGATTCACGGCCGAATATTCCTTAAGATGAGGTATCTACAATGATGGTAATTTCATTTAGCTTTTGCTGGTATTATAAACTTTATTTCAATTAATTTATTGCAATTCACAAGCAATTAAAAAAGTGTTTTTTAAATTAAATCAACAGAATTTACTTATATATTCTCACTTAAAGGAAGAAGAAAACAATATAGAATAAATGAAAACAAACAAAAAGATCTGGGTAGACTTATCTGGGCAAGAAGAAAAACAATGATATCATTAACTGTTCATCATGGACTAGTCATATGCACATGTCCCAGCAGTATCATTATAGATGCTTGGCTATAAAGTGTATGAGAACTATACTAACCTATCTGAATGGCTTTCAAATCAGATGTGTTCTTTAATGTTCTTAATAACTATGCCCATTGAGGAAGACTATTTCAATTAAATACATATATGCATGCATGCACGTAATCTCCAGCACAGCTATTTAATCTTTCACCTTGTTTAATTTCAGATGATGCACCTTAGAAATGAGATGATTCTTTTCTTTAGCATGTACATTTGAATAATATCACAAGCAAATTTTAGCAACTTAGCTATATTTCAAAAATAATTTGCCATGATATTTTTAAAAATATCTGCAAGTACTTTAGAAGATAACTATAACACCTTATTGTCTATTTAGAAAAACAAAACCCAAACTTCTGAGTCATGAAATGACATTTTATGATCCCAAATGTGTTCCTTCCATGAGATACACACCACCACAGGAGCCTTGCAACTCACAACAGTCCATGTAAAATCTCAAAGAATCAATATAAGAAAAAAGAATGCTAGGCAAAATCAGAAACCATAGAGGACTACATGCAACTGAAAAGTGAATCATGGTTTCCACAGGTAAAGAGACGAAACAACTTCCTAAATGTAATCCTGAGAAGAGTAGATGTGTACTATCACCTTTTGAGGTGGAAAATATTGTGGGAAAAAATTCTTTTATTTTGTGTTCTTGGAAAATCACTATTATTCTAAGTGGTGACTGTGGTCATTAACTTAGCGTAATACCTTGCATCTTACGGTAGTTTGGCCAAACTTTAGCAATATAGGCTGTAATTTTCTGTTTCATGACACTTGATGACATCCAGTCAGTGGATAGGAAAGCATGGACTGTAGTTTAAATCCATTCATACTGGTAACAAGGGGTGACAATTTAACATGTTTTGTATAAGCACTCAGATTAAGTCTTTAATTACCTTGTCACTTGGTATTTTTACACAGATTGTGCTTCTGTAGTTGCACAAAGTATTTGTCAAGATTCCAAAACTGAATTGTGAAATAAACTAGGATCTTTGTCTCAACTGCTGTAGAAATTGGATTTTGTACTGCGAGTGAACTAAGAATGGCGGAAGGAAAAGGATCTTTGCCCAGGTAATGCATATAATCACCAATCTGGTTCTTTCAGTTCAGGTCTTTCTCTGTGATGACAGGCAAGTTATGTAAATTAACATTTTCTGAGATGCACACTAACTATATTTTCCATGTTCTGAATACCACTGAGAACTGAGAATCAAATCAGCAGGCATGCTGAATGCTTAATAGCAACAACTGCCATTTAGTAGGGAATACTTTGGGAAGGGAATGTGCCAAAAGTATAATCTAAAAATCAGAACTTAGGCATCTAAGCTTACTGAACAGGTTTGGTGCTAAGGTTTTTGAGTCTTTATTATTCCTTAATAATATCTCCATATTCATTGTGAAGACTTTATTAAATGGCTATCAAGATGTGAAAATCCATGGTGACATCATGGTAGAAAATTCCATGAGATAGTTATTAACTTTATAACTAATATCTGAACAGTTTGAAATAAAATAGGACAAGGGCCATACATGGAGTGATAAAGATGCAAAGTGGCTTGGAATAACTCTTTTGAGATATATTCCTACAGGACTAACATGGAAGCTTTAATAAAAGTAAAATCTGAAAAAATATTTACTTTAATAAAAGTAAAATCTGACACTGTGGATACCATTTCATGTTTCAAACTATAAGAATCTTTAGTGACAACTGGTGTGAGTCTAATTTTACATTCCAAGATAAAATTTTTGATCAATTTCTGTTGAGTTATGCTTCATCCCATTATCATACTAACAATGGCCAAGTTGTACTGTCAAGCATTTTCCACTTTCAGGGTGAATAACTGAGGAGCAAAGAAGAAGAATGCCAAAAAGTCTTGTGTTCTGCTTCACTATGGAAAAAAGAAGACAACACTGCAAGTATTCTACTCACCACTGAGAAATATTATGGACAATTTTCTAGAAAGTCTTCAGCCTTAGTGAGCATTTGTGGTTTTGTCATTGTCATAACAACCTTACCAAGATCACAACTAGCCCTTAAAGCAACAGCTTTATAATGTAATACTTTGCAGAAACTTTGATCAAATTTACTGTGTAAAACACAGCCCAAGCTGTTAATCAGTTTTATGCCAGACACCAATGAGTCAAAATTTCAAATGCTGCATTATTCTTGTTACTGGCTCATGTAAGTACAAGAAGCAGTTCTGTGTGTTAGGTGTTTGTGTATAGATATCCTTCATGAAAGCTAAAAAAAATAAAAGGATATTCTGTGTAATGTGCCAGATAAAATGTACCTGTTGAGAGTGCTGTGGTTATAGTGTGTTTAATCATAATTTTGAGTGTATAAGCACCAAGAATTCCCACTATAAAGATTCTACTAATTTCATGACATAATGTAACCCCTGGGTCCAAGATCTGATGTTGATAAAATTTCCTGATTAATCTTGGATAATTTTAACAGTATAGGGAACTTAGCATAAATCAAAATAAACTGAAACCACCATCAAAGCTTTCTTCTGCAGTTTTGGTAGAATCCAAAATCTAGACTAAGAATTCTAACTGTGCTTTAAGGTGAAAGCACAAAAGAATGTATATGTGAACTAGCTGCCTCACCTCAAATTCTTGTCAATGGAGATACATATTTCAACTTCAGTTGCCTTATCTGTAGTTCATGCTATTTCCAAGACCCTGCACTACCTTGCCAGCCTCTAGTTGCTGCCCTGGAGGGTATGCATCTCTTGTAAATAATATGCTGTAGCTGAACACTCCATGCCTCTTACACCTGCACATATATATATAAAAATATTTATAAACCAATATGACTTCAAACCGGAGAAAAATATTTACCCTACTTGTCTAAAAAGTACATTTATATACAAGATTTATATACAGTTGCCAGATAGATAGGATACCTCATAAAGATAGTCTTCTCTTTCATCTCTGCTGAGCAGAGTTATTTTTTTGTTGTTTCTTCTTTGAAACAGAACCCTTTATTGCAAGCTATTTGTCATGAAGCAGTTCTGCACTGGTCTGACCCCTGCAAAAGGTGAATCTTCAGTAACTTTTGCTTTACCGGCTACCTTTGTAATTTATACGATCAAGTAAAGTTCATAGCATTTGTTTTTAAGGAATCTTTCAACCCTAAACATTTCCTAGGCTGTATACATAAAGAAGTAAGTAAATTAATCATGAATAGTGAAGTTGTGAGTTATATAGTTCATACCAAACCCACAGCAATAAAATCTTTACACTGCAGAGCTGCATATTCTGTTGAAAAATTCCCTGTTTTACAAAGTAAAGCTATTATAGAAGTGCTCCAGAGAGTTTTGCTCTGAATACAGTCATCTGTAAAACTAGTCTGCTTCAGACAAAATTTATCCACATCTACAGGCCTCCAAGGAAAAAAAAAAAACATAAATTAGCTTTTCTGTACACCATGATGTCCAAATCTCTTGAGCTTATATTTATGAATGTTGTGGGCATAGACCAAACTTCTCTGCATCCTGTTCAAGGACAGCTTTGCTTCCTATTCAAGGACAGTCTTGATGTGCCTGAGGTAGTGTTCATCTTCTCCTCCCTGCTTTATGTCCTCCCCAATAGTCTTGTGTCAGGCCAATTGTCTGACAGGGCAGACAGGGGTAGGAGTACAAAAAGAACTGGAGCTGAAAAGGTGGGATAGTTATTAAACACTGCACAGCAACACCTTTTTTTTTTTTCTCCAACAGAAGCCTGAAAAGAAATTATTGTACTGCAACACAGGCCCAAATCATGCAGTTGACCATGGCAGGTAGGAAACCAAGAGAAGATGTTTACAGAGATGTCTGTCACCTCCTTCTTCTCTCTCCCTGGAAATGAGGTAAAAGATCAGTTATAGTGAGTGCATGTAAGGAAAATTTTGAAATGCACAATCTTTTCTTCAAGTGTTAATGGTGGTGTTAATTTTATTTCTTCATTGTATGTAAACAAGGCATAGCTATTTTATCTGCATGTTGGTTAGTTTGGGTTTTTTTCTGAAAACTGTATCAAGTTCTGGGCAAGTATAAAGCAAGTAAATTAAAAGATTAAAAGCCACTTATATAAAATTTAATCAAAATATTTGGTAATGCTATTATGTCCTTGTGCTCCTTTTAAAACTCAATGGGAAAATTAAATCCACTCTTATCACCCCCTTTTGATAGGAGAGGAACCATACTAGGAGAGGTTATAAATTGGAGTCACAATTTACTGAAGAAATCTTGATAAACACAACAATATTAATAAAAGATTGAACAACAGAGAAGATTGTTTACCCATAAAAAGGGTATTCACTACCGCAGTGGTGCCACATGGGTCCCTGGGGAACAAAGACAAAACGGCAGCAGGGTCCCTCACTACATCATGCAGCTCCAGAGAACAATGGAAGGAAAAAATGAACCAGGAAACGGTGTTGCAAATGAGTTTCCAAGGTTTAACACCCTCCCCCAGTCAGGAAACCAGGGAAAAGAGGGGTGAAGAAAACCTGGAAAGCTATTTTCTCTGAAAGGAGTTTTGCTGCCGAGCTGTTCGGTCCACGTCACCCGGCGGGGCTGTCCCCGTTGGCAGCGACCTCAGAGGGAGCTCCCCAGCAGGGACCATCTGGGGATTTGAGGGGTGACTGCAAGTTCCACTCACTCCTGAGTGAGCCCAGCAAAAGCAAAAGGACCCCTCCATGGTTTTTAAACAATGACAAAAACTCCCTTCCATGACTGGGCAAGAAAAACGTTCCACTCCTGACGCCTCAGCATTCCCTGCTGAAAACTGCTCTCCACTCTCCAGGGTGATGTGTGTGGTATAGAATAAACAGCACCAAGACTGCACCTCTTATCCCTGTACCCAGGTCAGCTACACAGCAAAATGAGATGCTCGGGGTCTCCAGAAGTTCTGATGGTTTTCTTCAGGAGAAAACACTATGGGTGCTGAAGCCTTGCTTCAAGGGGAGTAGCCAGACATAACTTGCTGATGGCAAATAAAGAATAAAATATTTGTTTTTAATTTCCATGCACACAACCGTTGCTTTTGCTTTATTTCACTGCCTTTATCCTGAACCATGATGCTTTTTCCATCTTATTTTCTGTCCCACTGAGAAAGGGAAGTAATAGAATGGTTTGGTGAGCACCTGGCATCCAGCCATGTCAACCTATGACAGAAAAATCCCTGCATCTCAGATAGATCTCTGTATCATTCCAGATACATAGTATCTGGAATTAAGACCTTGAGCATTTTCTTTATTTGTATGATTGTTGTTCAAGTTAAATTGCAGTTGCAAGGAAAAAAAAAAATCCACATTAAGTTTTATAAATCAGATTGAACCTGAAAGTTGGAGGGGGGAAGTATGGTTTTCCCTCTCAACTCTCATGTTTATATATAAACCTAAATCAAACATGACAAAAATCACAAGTAAAGGCTCCTTTTGCTGATGACCTTTTACACCAAGTAATTGGCTTAGACAGGTATATAAAAAAAAGCAGAGCTAGAATTTGTTACAAAGGACTGTGCACCTACAACACTTTTTAAAGATTTTGGTGTTTAGGACTGACTTCACATAACAGGTGACCTTACACGAACTTTCATTGCAATCCATTATTAGTTTAGAAAGCAGTGCTGAAGTGACTTGATTATAAACTACAGTTTAAAATAATTCATGAAAGCCATATTTCTGAAATAATTTTTTGACTGTCAAAACAGGACCCTCAGGGAACTCTGATGTAGGTGTTAATATTAATAGCATTATATCTACCATCTAGCACCTACCCTTCTGGGTTGTGTGCTAGCTGAAATATCAAGGTCCAACTACAACATAAAAATGCAGTATGAGAAATACGTGTAATTATGCAAAACCCTGTGACATGTAAAGGTTCAAAAGAAAGATGAGGCACAACTCAAAATAAGGTCAGACAGAAATAATAGTGGTTAGAATTGATCTATAACATTTCTTCACTATTTATTAAACAGACCTGTCCTTCATCTGTCAGACTGACCCTAAGAGTCCTCAGCATTGTCTCACAGACCCGTTAGGAAGCCAGAGGCTAAAAACAAACCAGCAAGTAAGAAAACAAAAAAAAACAAACCAAAAATAATAAACAGTATTATTTCCATCTGTCATCAAATAGTGATGCTATTTAAATTTTCAAATCGATCTGCAAATGGGAAATAGTGAACTACAGAAGACTTTATCAGAAGGTTTACTCACCTGTCCAGTTCGTCATATCTCCAGAGCAAATAATATAATCCAAAATAGTTACACTAGAAAACATGATTCTTACTCTTAAATTTTTTTAGTTAAATTCTATAATCTGAATGGTGCAGATGGTCATTTTAGGCAAAAAAATGCCCTCTTTATCTTCAGTTTTTTTGGAATTTATCTATAATGAGAAGTGTCTGTGGTCAAGATATATGTGATTACTAAAATGAGCTACACAGGTAGACCTGTGACTACCTTAGATCAGAGGAAATTAGCCACTCACAACTCCGTGTTTTCTGAGGAGAAAGAAAGGTGCCTGAGGAAACACCTTCATTCTTTAAAATTCACAGCACTCACAAGGATAAGAATGGAGAGACTTGAGAAGTCTTAATCCTGTAAGCCATTTGGACAGCAATCTTTACAAGATACAGTGTGGCTCTGAATAGCAGTCCTCTAATAAGGTAAACCAACAATTAAATATATGATTTTCCTTTATTCATGCAGAAGTCTGGCTCAGCTTATGTTAGTCTCTCACTTTTACCCAATTTCCTTTTCCCTTTAATTAACAAGTTTTACTCCTAATTTAGAGTAATATGTTTTCTCTCACTTTTTCTCTTTTTCCTTTAAGGAGTGAGTTTAAGGAATTAGTTTAAATTGCAATTTAGCTCTATCCTTGTCATGTAAACTGTTGCAATCTATCACTATGACTGTTTGCTTATCCTGCAATAACAATTATGCCTTTATCTAATACTCCATCTCTTCCAAGTATCATTTAAGAGAGATTACAAAAATCTACGCAGACTGGTCCTTAGGCTCATGGCAGGAAGAGCCAAAACCCATGGGTTTCCTTATATCCTTGAGTAAGAGGGAGCTTCCCCTTCTGACTGGAACAGTTTTCTGTGTTTATGCTGGCTATTGAGTTCTATTTCTCCCTTAACAGCAGAGAAATTATTAACTTATTTGGAGGAAGCAAGTGAAGGAGTCATGATCAAGTTTCCTGCTTTTTCATTCCAGAAGAATTTCTTCCTTCAGCATTTTGAGAATGGGTTGGAGAAAAAGAATTAGCTTCCAAAACATAAATGTTGGACAAAACTATCCCGAGCTACTCTTAGTCTCTGGAGTATTCTGTGGTAAAGTATAGGTGAGGTCTACCATAGTCATCAAAGGTTGAAAGAACTTTGAATGAGACACTTTCTGCCTTGGGACACAGGAGTTTTGTGAGCAGTCCTATTAGAAATATCTTAAAAAGAGAGGGAGATGTCCATTATCAATATTTTCCTAATAATTGACTTTCTTACTCCTTAAAAGGTACTTGAAAAAAAAAAAAAAATTCAATAAGAATAAATACTGAACATGAGTCATTTCCACTATTCATTACCCCTATTTTATTATTTACCTCTTAGTGGGAGGATTCATAGTGGAAATTTAAAAGGAAGACAAGCAGAATTCAGCAAATAAAATGAGGCACAAGCTAGTATACTGAATACTGAGTAGAGATTGCCTCCTCAGTAAAAATTCACTTTGACTGTAATTTATTCATGAAAAGGCTCAGCAGTCAACTTTGGTCATCTCTGTTTATATTTTTCTTGTGAGATGTTTCTTCCATTTGATTTTCTGCTCATTCAACCAACATACCTAAACATGCCTGGGAGATATTCTCTGTTCAAAACCTTGCATCTTGACAACATGGGATATTTCATCCTTTTTCTCTGAAAATATAATATAAGAAATCATCTATAAACGAAATATTATTACCATTAAGCTCAGTCTATATACATTGCAGAAATTCTGTACGGCTTTGTATTGTTTTCCACAGGTCTGATTAGCTACGTTTTTTTTCTTTTATGTATTCATCTCTTTTAACCAGTCCCTCCTACTGTAACCCAAGATGATATACCCAAGAAAATATGGAGTTCTGTGCTATTATCAGATGAATGACTAACAGATAAAGGATTTTAACTGAAGGATTCACTTTGGCCTTCTTCTCTGCTAGCTTGGCATCCTTTCATGAAAGCAATCTCAAAGGAGAAAATGAGGAAGGGTGGAATGAAAGGAATTGAGTAATACATCCTTTTTTCAGAGTTTGGTTGAAAGATAACATAGGAAAGTCCTATAATGTGGACAGACAGGCTAAATATGAGAGTAAATCTTCAGAACAACATCCCATAAGCTGAAGTATAGGGAATATTCTTCAGGAACAGCTTCTATACCTGTTCTACACCACACAAGAGAAATGCACAACTTCCAGTTAAGAAATTATTTTGCCATGCAAAGAAACAATGCAGAGGAACAGATCTAGAGGTTAATTTACAGGCATTGCAGAATTGAATTCTAATCTTTTCTGCTCAGGTTAAGTGTTACAATTTTTTCTGCATCTCTGTGCAGTTCAAAAACAATAATGTTTTTCCATTTCTACTTCTAAGTTTCATAAGTTTACTTATGAAATTTACTTTACTATGTTTACTTCAAAGAGTAACATAATGGTTACCATCTCTGGCTTGGAAGCTGGTACCATACAGCTCTCTAGTAGCATGCTGCTCTGGTAACCAGTGCCCAGTTCAATGGAAAACAAAACAGGAAAACTTCTCCCTCATTGGGATGTAATATTTCCTTGAATCTCACAGTTGTTGTGTTTTCCATTTGAACCTTCAGTGCCTGATGGCCCTGATTCAAGTTGCCATAAAAAATTGAAATTGTATTCACATTTCTTTCCCCATTGTTTTTGAAAGGACTCCATCTGTTACCATTTTGGAGGTAAAAATTCATTTTGATGGCTTTAGAGAGCAGACAATATGGATCTGAAGAGTACTAAAATATGAGGGGCACAATTTTTTTCTGTGCTTCATATTCTGTTGTCCAGATAATTTTTAATTTTTGGTAGATTGGAAGAAAACAAAAAAGATGGATAAAAAAAATGCCAAAACTTATCATGTAGAAATAACACAGACCAAAATACATGTGTATGTGAAGAAATAACACTTTTAGACAGCTGAGAATAGAATCATGCACTTCATTGTTTGGTCAGGCAGAAATAAAAAATAAAAATCTTCTACCCTTCTAGCTGTACAAATATCACACTAATAACAACATTTTCAGATAGGAATTTGATATCTTATTATGTTAATTTATGGAATACAAGACACCAAAATACTATGGATGATTATTAGGACACATTTTTGTATGAGAATTGTTTTGATGCCACTGAAACGGTTTCTCTGAAAAACTCAGTGCATATACATACATACATACATACGTATGTGTGTATACACACACACACACACACACATAATTCTTGATCCAGTGTTCTGCGTCTGGAAGCAAGAACATAATAAAAGAAACAGAGTTGTTTTGGATGTTGAACGATGATTTATGTAATACCAGAAAAAAAAAAATTAAATTAGCCAAGTATGAGTAATATTTTGAACTAGTAAAACGAAAATATAGCATATTTTAAAATATAATAATAATACAATAATACTACTATTTTCACCACTGGAGCTGATTTTCTGCCTAATAAAACTGATAATTTTAATTAGTATCTTTTTGATGCTGCTTAAGAATTTCCATATATCATAGATTGACATGAGAAATAATAATAATTCACTAATCAACTGTAAATAACTTAAAATTTAAGTAAATCAGAAAAAACGTTTAATTTATTTTTTGTTTGCCTGTCAGAGCTTCTGTAATATCCCTAAGTGCTTGACATAGGAAGAGCGTACATACTACTTTTCTAGTAGTATTCTAGGTAAGTATTTTTCAGACATGCATTCTGCCTGAGACAGAGGACAGTTATTTCTTGATATGGATCTTATTTCTCTTTGATTTTTAACTACAATGTATTCTACATACAGCAGCACCACTTGCTGTCCAGAACATTAAATAGCATTAGAAAAGTTGGGTATTTTTCCACTTATTTTTCATCCTGTTAGTTTATATTCAAGTGCTATGAGAAATCTTATCCAAAGGAAAACTGAAACAAACCTATTCAATATCATTTGAAAAATACATTTTTATAGTACTCTACTTGTGATGTTAAGAGATTCAAAAGGAGAATCACACTTTAGTTTCAGTTAAGTATATATTTTCAAACAGGTTTGAAAATACATACTTATGTGTAATTTTTTTCTAAAGGTGGTTAAAAAGTCATATTGCAGGGTAATAATATGAAGCAAAAGGTCAAACCTTGAGGCTCCTAGCCTTAAACAGAGGTTTATCTCCACATAAACAATGCAACGCCAATGGTAACACTTTTTTTTTTCCCACAGGAAAATGACCCTGTTATCCAGAAATTCATATATTTGCCAATCTACCAGTTTTTCCAATATTGAGTCAAAGACTTTATAAATGTCTAAAGTGCAGCTGTAAAGCGTATCTTAAAAAAACTGTTCATTTCTACAGGTAGAAAATTCAATATATCCCACTTAGCACTTCAGTCTAGCAACTAAATGCAATGTTTTTTGGGGTTTTTTTTTTCTGTTTGTTTTTTGCTTTGGTTTTTATGAAAATAAAAACCTGGAAACTCAGGGGAGAGAGCTTTTTTGGGCAGAGGTTTTAAAGTGTGTTTTAGTTTTATGGGAGGAAAACAAGGTCTGATAAAACAGAAAAGTCCTTGAGTAATTTCTAACTCTGGCTGTATTTGCATTATGGCAGAACACATGGTTAGACTTGTAGATAAACACCTTCTTGAGGGTCATCTGCCATACAAGTGTTTGGGGGGCTTGTACACTGAGCAAGCTCTGGGCTGGATGTGTGCTCATTAACATCTGGCACACTTGCTGCACTGCCAGCACAAATGGACACCACTACATCGACCCACATGCAGCCTAAGATGGCTCTGTGGTGTAACCCAAAGCACAGTGATGGAGCAAAATCAAGAGATTTACTTTAAAACTGCCCACTATAAAGCAAACTAAACATTAATGCAGACTCAAAAGCTTCAGAAATTTTCCTGGCCTTGTTGTTCAACACCATTTTTTTTGCATTTTCCAAGGAAGGGCAACAAAGCTGGTAGAGGGTCTAGAATACAAATCTTATGAGGACCAGCTGAGGGAGGTGGGGTCCAAAAAAGTCATTAAGTACTGGATAAGGCTTCCAAGAGAAGTTCTTGCCTCATCATTCCCCGAAGTATTGAAAGGATGTACTACTTAGTGACACAGTTTATTGGAGGACTTGGCAGTTCTGGGTTAACAGGAGTGAAGATCTTAGAGGTAATTTCCAAATTAAATGATTCTGTCATTCTATGACTTTTAAAGACAGCCAAACTGAATACTATGTTTTACAGTCATCAATGTTCGGTTGTTTGGTTTTTTGTCAAACGTATCATGTTTCCCTTTTAAAACTTTTTTAGCATTATCTTATGAAATAGCAATACGAATCACACAGATCTTGTATCTCATAGCTGTATTCACTATTATACTTCTGCTATATACACAGTCACTAGTAAAAATGGTACATTTTTGTCACTACTTTGCTCCAAGACATTGTTTTTAGTTCAGTCAGCTGCGCTTTTTCCATAATTCCACTGGTAGGGCGTGTCTTCCTTACAGAAGGAATTACTTTGTTCAGTAATGATTTTTGATTATTATCAAGACATTGAAGAAAATTTTTAACAGAACTGTGTCCAGTACAAATCTTTGTGGAACATGATAGAGAACAAACAGAGTAGTAACTCCCCTGTCTGTAAGGCAACTGACGATTTACTTGTGTGATTCCTTTCATTAGAAATTTCATAGGTTACTAAGTCAAATACTTTGTATAATTTCAACTCTATTTATCAAATCTATAATCTTAGGAAGACCGACAGTGAAAAAAGATTTACTTTGCAATATTTATATTCCAGTAAATCATGTTGACTACCAATAATTATATTTTCACTATTCATTATAGTTTTAATTTTGTATCTATTCATCTCCAGTATTATACAGAATTTACTCCAAGGCCTTTCCACAAAATTCCCAGTGTTCTTGTACGAAACTGGTCCTAATTTCCTGGCATGAATTTGTAAATAAGTTGTGCTTTTACACTCAAATTTTGATAAATAAAGAGATTGGGTGAAAGAGCAGCAAAAGGTCAATTTTTGCAAAAGAAAGTTAGCAGAGGAATGTGCTCATTACAGAGTTTTCTTCTGCTATTAACCATTAGCTGCTCTGTAGCATAGACTGGAAAAAGATTTCAGGACTACTGTAATGCAAAGACCAATTGGCTATTTTTATAATTTAGGACATTTCAAGAAACAGACATTTTCAATTGTCTACAAATGGCTGCTTTTGTAAATGCCATTTTCCTTGGGGATCTAGCTGGGGAAGATATAGGGCAAAATCAATATTTCTTAGAAAATCTTCCATTTTTTAAGCTGCTATTAGTAACAGATTCCAGGTGTTATTCTAAATCATAATCACTAATATAAGAATCTAATTGAATCAGCTAAAAAAAAAACCTAATAAAATTCCCTTTGATATACAATCTAAATACACTGCCAGAACCAGCTGTAACACTGCCAAGTCTTTGTCTTAGTTCTATATAGACTTTCACAGGCACAAGCCACTCTAATCCAGTGCTGAGCAGCAATACCACCACAAGCAATAAACCCAAGCAAAACAGAGGGTTTTTTCATCAAGATCAAAAGGTCTGTTTTTTGAATAGACCACACAAGGAACAACTCATCAGCAGGAAGTCATGCACCCTAAACAGTAAAAAGATGAAAGAAAAGTTATAGTACATAACATTACCCTACCAGGAAAATAAAATAAATAAAATATAGCCATATATATGTGTAGATTCCAAACTTACATTGAAAAATTAAAAAAAAAAAAAAAACAAAAAAAAACTCAGAACAACAGTCTTGCCTAAGGTTTACGGAGGCTGGACTAAGTAACATACTGAAGCAAAGGACTGCCTAATAATACCTGTTGACTTTTGCAGTGTATTTAAAATTCTGCCCAAAAAAATAAAAACTTCATTGTTGTCAGTCAAGAAGAATCCAAGACAACCCACTTTAATACACATAACTGTTCCTGGACAGGCAACATAAACATGCATACCTTGATGACCTAGGTGCAAAAAATATGTATGTGAATGAACAAAATCCATGTGGGAATGAGTATGATAGCTGAAATTAACTCCCCTAAAAAATTTGTAAATAAATATCAGCTTGCTCTGCTCTAAAACATCACACTGAACTTTTGTACTTTAATTTCTTTCATTATTCATATTAATTTTAAGCTGATATGAAAAGTTGAATATTTGAATTTATTATTTTTACTAATTGTATTATTTAGTATTTTTATTAATTTGAAATTGATATGAAAAGCTTTGATTCAAAACCAGTACAGGGTAACCTGAAATAAAGATGATTTTATTGTCTTGCCTTCCATGCATTGGCCATACTAAGGAGAGTAGACAAGTAAATAAGATGATTTTTACACAGAGACACACTTTAAAAGAATAAGAGGATCAAGAGCAAGTACCCAATTTGTCTGCTGAAGAGATCACCTGAATGGCAACTTCCAAGTGAGCAAGTATACTAATCATCATGTTGTGTCAGTCTATTTTGTTATGTCTTGCTGTGTTTCTATATAATATATGCTCATTAATAATTTTTTTCTGTGTCACAGCCTACATTTTTCATTATTATTTTGATCCTGTAAACAACACTTGTTTTAAAAGTCTGCACACAATCTCTTCTCATACAGGTTTCCAACTTTTGCCTTGTTTTCAGAAAACCTTTTTCAAGCGCTTATCTTTCCCAGGTGTCTTTATTAATGCCTTATAGCAAATACATGTATAAATCACACCTCTCAGGCACCATGTGGAACATTTTATTGTTCAAATGTTCTCATACTACATTGTGCTTCACATGGGTAATGTGAGAACACACATATCTTGCTGTGGTGCAACTAGGCTGAACTTTGTTTCGGTTATCTCAACACTCCATAACTCTCTTGCAAGCAGTTAACTTTAGGCAACTACTCAGCCCTTTTCCACAGTGTTTCTGACATTAACTTTCTTACACAATAAGATCCGACCTGAGGAGTTCAGACTTTCTTGCTTTAACACTTCTTGTGTCAAAAACTAATGCACAGCTTTGAGACTGAACTTTTACCCTCACCATACTATTTGACTTATGGAAGGCAAGGAAGGAAAAAGTACTGTGTTCCAGTTATAGCACTTAGTTGTTCATTTTTGCAATCAAATGGAGATTAGTGATGTGGGTATTATTTAACATCTGGCTGTCATTTCTTATCTCTGTGCATTGTGAAATACATTAGTGAATGCTTTAGGATATTTCTGCTAGACAGCTAGATAGTTATTCAAACTGTATTGATGAGAAAATTTTGTCAGTAAGGCACAAAGAATGGACCACAGTCACAGAACAAATCCACAACAGAATGACAAAAGACCTGATTCTGACAGAAGGTCTTTTGACCTCTAATAGGAAGATAAAAGTCTTGCATGTCAAATGACCTTCCAGTTGATCAAAAATTTTCACAGAAACTCATTTAATTTGTATATTTCTTTATTATGTGGGGGTTTGTCTTTAACTTTTCCTCTTCAACTTGTAAACCTTTACCTGTATAAGATTACTGTTTTTAAACATGGGAACAAAGACATTAGTAACTGAAACTTACAAATTTAGGCTTTGCATGTGTTGTAGATGACAAAATGAATTACTGCTCACTGAACAACTTCGAGCTACATCGAAATACATGCAAATTACCATGTTACTGCCAAATGGACCAAATCCCAAGACTGTAATGTTATGGTTTATAATGTGTGTCTGTGTGTGTACTTAGAGGCCTTCACAGGCTTGTCAGTTACCACACAGGTATCAGAAGTGTTTATATGGTCTAACACAACCAGACTCAGTGCTTGTATTCTTCCATATGGGCACAGATGAAAGCTGATGCTAGTTGTGAAAAATGAGTTTAAAAATGAGCTAGCAAAATATTTTCATTTCTGCTTTAGACTGGAGACATTTCTGAATACATACATAAATTTTCAGGCTCCTAGTTTTTTGCACTTTTTCTTAGGTAGATGAACAGTCTATAAGTAGCAGTTTTAAATTTCTGTACTATTTATTTACTAACATGCTGCTTTTCAAATTTTAATTTAAATACTAAAGGTTGAGATAGCTGGAATATATTAAGACCCGGGAGAAAAGTTAAAAGATTGTCAAGGTTTTATACCAACCTCACAAAGCAGTCTTTTATCTGTATTAAAAAAGAAAGCCCCTGTAAGGTTAACACTGAAAACCTAAGTAGGCATCCACATGCAGAAAACTCACATTTTAGACTAATTAACCTGGAATTGCAAACAAATTTTCCTGGATACTGCTGAACTTTGTGCCTCTTCAACTTTAGCCTCTTTAATTCACATATTGCCTTATATTCATTTGCCTCACACGAAAAACTAAAAGAATTTAAGGATGACAAGGATGACAACACCATTTAAAAAAAAACTTCCAGACAGTGCAGTGTCCAATAATCTGTCCATTCATGCCAAAATAAGATCACAATTACGTAAATACAGGTTTTGTCTATTTCTTGCACAACATAAAGAAAGCATTGGCATGTGTTTATTTACTTTCAAGAATCTTCTACAGGGCTGAAGGATGATTTTAAATCAAGGCTGAAGAATTAAGGTGGTGATATTTTTAAATGTTTTTTTTGAACCATGAGGCTTAAAAATGTTTTCATTCTATCCTGGTATAACAAATTTTAATCATTAAATAAGAAGAATGAGACTTATTATTTGATGCCATAGTATTATCTCTCAGGTATCTGACCACCCTGAAAAACTGTTTATTTTAGTGCATGTTACCCTGTCATTAGGATTAGGTCTTTACTGACTTGCCTAGCAAAAGTGCAATGATAAAGTCAGAAGAAATAGGTTGTTTAAATTTTAATTACAGAAGTGTTTATATGGTTATTAAACAACTATATTTATAGATTTTGGCTTTTTGTGTGTGTGTTTATACCCTTTTTTCATGATGAATGAGGTTTTAATCTGTCACACAGAACCACAAAAGAGAATACCTCACATCCAGTCATGGGTGCAGTAGCTCTTTGATTGTATGTATTTACTTTGTTGATGTAAGGGCTATAGATGGAGAGGAGTGGTAGCACCCAGGGCCCCTGAACCCAGATGTATCTTAAGGTACACAGGCCAGTGAGAGCTGTGGCAACTGACCATATTAGCTCAACTCTATTTATCTTCTGCTTGACAGCATACAAATCCATTTATGCAGAATGTTTATCTAGAATTTTTATATAGCTCTTAAATACAAATTTATTTGTATGCAAAATAAATGAACCATGTCTATGCATTTCTATTCATCTATTACATTCAAGCTTGTAATCAGTTCACCTTGAAGTGACCTCTTGTGTGTAATCATAAAATCATTAAAAGGCTCCCAGGTGAAAATATGAAATTCAGAAACTATTTCTTTACGTGGAATTGACAGATATTAACATTGACTGATTTTTTTCCAAACAACAATGCACAAATTAAACTTTAGCTTTTGAATTTAATGAATTATTCTGAATAATGCTTTTGCTTTAAAATAATGTTGCTATATTTTAGGTGCTTGAGATTTTTAGTTCCAGTTGCAATAGTCTGTTCAATGAGAAATCAAACAGTTTACCATGGGGGAGCAAAATATCCTGCAGTAATCTCTCAGAAAGAGGCACTTAAACCCCTTTTAAAGGGCACAGAAGTCAATAGACTCTTAAAAAAAAGCCAGTGAACTTTGGATAAGAGCATACAAATAGAATTTTGATCAGCCTCATCACTAAAACTCTTCCAATTGATTCTCCTTGATATTCTACCATCTCAAATATGACCACATTTAAATTTTCCATTGTGCCTGTAGCATAGAAAATAGGTTATAACAGAAAGAGTGTTGGGCCATAGCGTTTCATGAGAATCTGAGAGATTCTTCTGTATTCTGAATGGTGTTAGTTATCTCTTGTATTTGGAGTCCGTGAGTCCCCTAATTATGGGTTTTATCCTTACAAAGTCCTGTGCCAGGATTTAAAAGATGAGTGGAACTTGCAGCTTAAAAGGTGTTTATTCATTTTTCTTATCTCAAAGTCCGCGCACCACCCTACACCAGGCTTAACATGCTGGAAAACACCACTGACAAGAACACAAGGCTTAGTGCACAAGGTCTTTTAAAAGTTTCTAGTCCAATTAACTCTTAAAATGAACTATGTTTACGGGTTTTTTGCCAATAATCACTATCGATTCTAGACACGCAACTTCTACATCAAATAAATTCTACCAATGCCTCTGTGCCACCATCACAGCAGAAGATGGAGTCAAAGAACTTAAGGTACCACTCAAAATTCTCCATCTTGCACTCATCTACTTCCATTCTAAAAACCCAAAACTACAAATTTTCACCCTGTGACAAACTAAACTGCTATCTTTTTAAAATCTTTGTTCTTATCAATTCATCTATAAGTGTTGGAAGTTTTTCCCATGAACTAAGGTCAAAGACAATGCTTTCCTGGGGTCCCAGCAAGGGTCTCAGACCCCCCAGGGCAATTTGAGGGGTTTTCCTCATGCCCTGGACTCCAACAGTTATCTGCATTCTGAATCAGACTTACTGTATTATATAAAGTCTCAGGTGTAGAAAAATTTCACATTTTTACATAATCGTCTGAGGTTTTTTGCTAAAATTTCTTTTACACAAATCTAATAGCTTTTCTAATGGGAATTAATCTTTTAAAGCTATAACTTAATTAAAGACTTCACTCCTAAAATAATATCATCTTGAATTAAAAACTTCTGATTTTTTTATTTTTATGATGATCATTTCAGTAATTCTAAATGTTAGCCTCCATTTTCACAAGAACTGCTAAGAACACAAAATTCAGCTCTCTAAAAGCCACTCAGAAGAAAGAAGCAAAAATTAACCTTTCTTCCAAATCCCATCTTTGCATGAATACACCAGAGATGGGTCTCCACAGTCATGAAAAATTTCCTTGCTTGCACAATTTCAGCTGACTTGAATGGTAAAACTTATCTATTGCTTTCTTCTCTCCAGTAACTTCAATTTGCAAAAGGGTTGACCTTCCCTGTAGTTTGGTTACAGCCTATTGCATTTGTGACACAGCCTATGTTCAGGATTTGCATAGGCTAATTGCATCCCCAGATCTCCACCCTCCCAGGTATTCTCTCTTTGAAACTTGTAAAAACAAGCTTTTGCTCTAGTCCTGGATTTCTGTAATTTAGTAGCTACTTAAAAATGTGTCTGATTCCAAAATTAACATAATCTTTACATAATGATTTAACCCATGTATCTGACAGCAGTTGTACCACATCAGACATTCTGTCTTGTGTATACTTCAGCCTCAAGTTCCTCAAAGGAAGTTTCTATTAGTAGCAAGGAAGGTTTGAGGAGCTGTTGGAACTAAGGGAATTATCAAATCCCAGTTTTCCTTTTTCATCTGGTTGTGTTCCCAGGGTTGTTTTAGTGTTGGTTTAAGCATCTGTTTCATTTGTTCTGCTATTCCAGGTGGCTGAGATCATAAGAAAAGGTTTTTCTTCTTCTTTTTTTCTTGCTGTTAAACTCTTCACATTTTTTAATATTCTCAGAACAGCTGTCAGATACAACCGTCAATGGGACTATCTAGAGAGAAAAAAGGCTTTTCCACCATGTCTACATTTGTGGCTTGCTCAACAGCCCCCTGCAAAAGAAATGTTATCACCTCACTTCAGAATACTGAGGGAGGGAACCTACAGTTCCCTATGTAGAAATTATTCCTTTAGGAATTTCTATTGTCAGTGGACTCACAAACTAATTTTGAAAGCATCCTGTCATTTTTCCTATCTCTGAGAACCTGAGAGGATTTTTCTTTAAATTAGATAGTTTGCTTGGAGAAAATTCAGGCATACTTGTGCACATTTACTTTTCAAGCCAGAAGCCCAAGACTTTCCAAAAAGTCATTTTCTTGATTCCCTTCACTGAAGATCTCACCAGCGTAATATCACACTCCCTTTCTAAACTCAGTTGAGATACAGATATAGATATACGAACCTGAATTCCTTCAAATAGCAGTAAAACATTATTTTACCTAATGTGCCTTTTTACCAGGTCTTTTTACTCTCAACTATTGCCTTCAAAGATACGAGATGTTAAAATATTTTATCTTTTTCCCAGTCTCTGAATTAATTGCTTTATTTTGATGTGGTTCTTTCATGACAATTGCTAACAATATATCTCTTCAATGATTTTTAATTTCTGTTTAAAGTTCACACAATTCCTTGTTTTACCAGTTGATCTAGTAACTTTTGTGAGTGCAGTCCCAGAACCTTTTAATTTTTTCACCATGAAATGTTTCTTCTATTTAGTAATGTCACAAATACACTGCAACAAAAGAATAAATTTATAGAATTGACATACCAGAAGTGTGCTCATGAGAAGCCTATCCTGATAAGAATTGTAAAAGTGAACTGCATTTTCAAGTACAATCTCAGAACAAAGTAAGCATTCAATTGTAATAAAAATATTCAAGTGCAGGTGATAGAAACCAACTCTATGGTGAGCTGAGCATGGGACAGCTGAATATCACATGCTTCAAGTGCTTCCAGTTGTTTGCCTGATTGTCAAATCCACTATGCCTTTTCTTGAATGTAATAACCAGAGCCACAATAAAACATTAGTTTTCAGGTCCACTTATGTGTGAAGTAATGCTTGAAAGTACTAGTTCACTCTTCCCCATCTTTTATTTCATAGCAAAACATGCATGGCTCTGTGGGTGTAATTCTACATAGCGTGATTTGGACCAGTTAGAAATGCAAAATGTTTGATGATCATCAGAAAGCGTTCCTCCCTGTAGTGGTGCATTTCCTCCTTGGGGTGCTCTGTGATCTTAGAAATACTCATTAGGCCTCAGCCTTAATCAACAACACCCAGACTAAGCTCCTCTTAAGTTTATCAGAAACACTGTCTGCTCCAAAGAGCTTATGCTGTCTAAAAACTTCCTGCCCTTTAATGAATTGCTTTGGAAACTTATTTTTCTTGTCTGAATAACAAGCCAAGTGGAATAATTTGCTATTAAATTTTAAAAGAAATCTACCAACCCAAATTGCGTCCAGGATGAAAAATTATTATTAGTAAAGCCATCTTTAATGGTTTAATTAACAAGTCTGTAAAGGTGATCCTAAGTGAGATCCTTTGAGCTCTCCTGGACAGCAGCAGGATGTAACCAGTGATCTCCCTGTGGGCAAAGCATCTCTCAGAGCCAGTAAACTCAAGTTTGCTATACTAACAGAGAGCCTGGGCTGATACCCCCACTACTAGAGATTCAACCCTCCACTGCAAAGGTATCCAAAAGGAGTACTTCACTGACTTTAGGGGAAATTTTTCACTGGTATAGTTTTTCTGTACTCATTCAGGTCTGTGTGTGAGTGTGGATAGGCTATAGCAAATGTACTACAAATGCTGCTCTCTTAGATTCTTACGTATGTTAGAGTTGTAAGTAAGTTAAACTTATCAGTGAGTTACTGTTGTGGTATAGTGAATGCTTTAAGAACTTTTGTTCATTTTGTTTTATTAGGTTATTGATCAAGTACTGTTAAAATCTTTAGGCCTAACTTGTGGATCAACACCACAGTGAACCTTATGCCTCAATGGGAGGGTATTCCTTATTTCTTTATATCCTTACCCCTTTCCTGGTCACCAATCACCCCAGCCTCCATGAAGATAATTTTTATGATTATTTTAGTTTTAGATTGATTTATGATTTTAGGGTTTGGGTTTTTCCCTGTGTGTTTTAACCATTTATAAGCAGTAGAATTAACATTGCCAGCAAATTTTGTTATACTTTAATTTTTGTATTAAACCTGCTTTTACTGACAACTTTTCTGGGGATTCTTTAAGTAACCTAAACCAGTAATTTAGACTATGTTTGGCTCTCCCTCCCATGCCATTTAACCAGCTGTTTCTGTAACCAGTGCAGAGGTTCCTTTGAGACAATGACATTGGGAATTAATTCTTGATAGTACCACTTAACATCTGAAAGTAAAGTACTGGTGGTTGAATGAGAGCTGTTTCACCATGCTTTCATAGTGACACAACTCTCATTCTACCACAATTATATTATTTTTTATATTTACCTACCTGTACATTTCTATTTTACAGGATTGATGTCCTGGCCAAATTTAGAGCTGTACAATCATAGAATCATTGAGGTTGGGAAAGATCCTTAAGATCGTTGAGCCCTACCTTTGACAAAACACCACCATGCAAACTAAACCATAGCACTTAGTGGAATGTCCAGTGTTTTCTTCAATACCTTCAGGGATGGCGACTTCACAACTTCCTTGGGCAGCTCATTCTAATGCCTGACCACCCTTTCAGTGAAAAAATTCCTCCTGATGTCCAGCCTGAACCTACTCTGGTACAGGTTGAGGCTATGTTCTTTTGTCTTGACACTGCTTGGGAGAAGCAGCTGACGCCCACCCAGACACAATTTCCTTTCAGGTAACTGTAAAGAGTGAAAAGCTCTCACCTGAGCCTCCTTTTCTCCAGGTTAAAAAAACACTGCCCCCTCAGGCACTCCTCATAGGACTTACTCTCTAGACTCTTTGCCAGCTTCACTGCCCATTTAGAAAGTGGTATACCAGAAAAACCCCTTCACTCTTAGCTGCAATTTACTGAATCATACTTGAATCCTGTTTATTTTGGTGACCCTTGTAGATTTTTCATTTTCTCTAGCTTGTCCTCCTTTACTTCTATGGCTAAGGCTTGTGCATTTTGGCAATTTCATTAGTGTTTGAGTCATTTGCCAATGTATATTGAAGAAATAGCCAGCAATTCCCTGGAGAAACAATTAGAATATATGGTCAGTACCCAGGGAAGAAGAGATATACTTGTGCTTTCAGCCAGATGAATAAAGTAAAAAAAAATATTCCTTGCATGGAGGAGTGAAAATCACTCAGCCATAAGATCTAAATTGGTATTTAGATCAAGCATCTAAACCATGGAGGTAACACACTGTCCTGGGTCGACGGTGCCTCCTATCCCAATCGTGACTACATTGTTATGTCTAACAGCTGCCCTCCTCCTTTAGCAGGCTGCTTGGCCTCGGCGGGGCTGCTTTTGTTTTTTTTTTGCTTTTGCTGCTGCCTTTGGCTTCTGCTGCTGGCTTGCTTTTGGCTTTTGCTGGCTTTCACTGCTTCCATTTTTTCTTTTTTTTTTTCTCATTTTCTTTTCCCCTTCCCGCCTCCCCCCCCCAAAAATCACTGGACCGGCTCCGGACCTGACCTGGGAATATCTGGGATCTCTGGGGCCTGCAAAAGAAGCTCTGCGCCCTCCCTTCACAGCAGCTCGAGTACCATCTGGGGTTGTTTCCTTTTCCCTTGTGTTGGGGAGTGGTTTTTTTTTTCATTTGTCAATAAACAGGTTTTTTCCACTTTTCCTCCGAAGAATTCCTTCCCAAACCCAGGGCTGGGGGGGGAGCGGAGGTGGAGGTTTGTTTTTTTTGGGGACTCCTTTTGGAGGTTCTCCCCTAATTTATCCTAAACCAGGACACACACACAGATGGGACTTGGTTCAATTTTCAGTAATCAGTGTGAAGCACCTCTTTTTCCTTTTAGTTAAACTATGAAATTAGCAACTCTAAAAGATTCTTAAATAATGCTTGTTACAAGTAGCCAAATCAGGTAGCAGGAAAGAGGTGAGTCTGCACAGCTCCCTGCTCATGGTCCCACCTCAGTAAGGTGTATGTGTATTGCCAGCACCCAGGGTTTCTCTGCTGGAAAACCACAGAGAGAAATGTGGGCAGGGACACTCATGGAAACATGAACACACCAAAGCTCTATTCCTATTCACCTTGCTGACTGATCAGGATGAAGGTCTACTAGTAGAAAATAAACCCATGTATAAACATATCTAAAATATAGGACTCTCAAGGAACTGTACTTAATACCATCTACACAGTAGCTGTCCCTAGTATCCTATTGGCACCCATATCTACAAACTCCTTTAGCTGCAGACCCACTCTGTTACAGCAGCCCTCTTATTAGAGGTTAGAAATGAGCCAAGACACAGACTTCTTGCTCACCACAGCATGAAAAGGGCCCTGGTTTATTCCTCTTTACAGCTCAGCCATCCTGACTCCAACTATTCACTGACTCTGGCTGCAGCAAGCTCCTGCTGTAGGTTTCCCTTACAGCCTCTGACTGCTGGTTATTTCCTGCTAAACTATGACTGCAGGTATTAGTTTGCAGACTCTGAATGCAGGCTTTTACCAAGTTAGACTGTGACTACAGGTTCCAACAACAAGCTCTAACTGCAGACCCAAACTGACCTCACAGCAGTGATTCTCTCTCCTCATGATCCTGCTTCATCATTCCTGTGTCTCATTCTTTCTCTTCCTCAAGGCCCCTTCTCCTTCCTAAACACCCTCCCCTGGCTAACCCACTCCCTTTTATCACACTAACTTTATTGGATGCAGCTGTGACTCATCAGGGACAAGGCTGAACTGGGTAATTATCAAGGGCAAGGTCACCTGTATTCCCTTCGCCTACACCATTCCTGCTGCTGGAACAGCCCACCTTTATGTGCACACACAAAAGTACATCCCCACGCATGCACCTACACCCTGCACACTGTGGGTCCATCTGGTGCTGGCCCCTGCCCCACGACCAGGTAGGTGCTCAGCTCTCCCAGTCCTCAGGGAGCCTTTTTGTGTAGAAAAGAACATTCAAAAGGGAGCTTAATGATGAGGTAGTAGATGCTGTATTGTCTGCTTCAGATGCTGCTGGCACGTATATTGGCAGGCCCCTGCTCACACCTCAAAAGCCCCTTTCATCCTCTTTTTCTCTTCTGTGCTGCTTCACTTCTTGATCTTCAAATTGTCCCTTTCTTGCCTTCTGTTCCTTACCCTTGTTGGGGGTTGGGTTTGTTCCTTCTTTTTTCTCTAAAGAATTTTTTTCCCCATAAGTTACCAAGGAGACCAAGTATTGGATACTTAAGGATACTTAACTGAAACAAAGGTGGACAAGCTTGGGGGAAGGGCAGGGAAAAAGGACAGAGCTTTAGGAGTTGGGGGTTGTTTTTTCAGCATTCCGGGAGAGAGAACTCGCTAGCTAGAGGAGTTTTTTCACTGTGGCCAAAGGGATCCAGTCCTGGGATATTCACTACCACCGGTTCAGCCTGAATCCTGAGCCTTCTCAGCCACCCGCGGGAGCCGGGCCAGCCCTACCTCGCCTTCGGTTTCTTCGGAGCTGCTTCTCTTGCTACAGTGTGACCCTGCACCCCCCTGCCTGCTGGGACATTCTGCCTCTGCCTCCCTGGACACCCCACCATCCCAGCTACCAGCCTGGGACTTTCCACTGCTTCAACTTGGTGCCCTGAGGATCCTGCAGGGGCACTGAGATCAAACTGCCCTGGGTTTTGTGAAGCAAAACCCCTCAAAGTTTTTGGTACTGTTGTCTTTGGTTATTAATGCTGTAATTGGGGTTTTTTTGGTTGTTTTGTTTTGTTTTTGTCTGTTTGCTTTGTAATACATACTAGTAAAGAACTGCTATTCCTATTCCAAAAATCTTTGCCTAAGAGCCTCTGATTGTAAATTTATAATTGGAAAAAAAAAAGGGGGGATGGCTTACACTCTCCATTCCAAAAGAAACTCCAGCTTTTTATCTGGCAGATACCTGTCTTCCCAAATGAAGGGTGCCCTCCTTTCTTACAAACACCACAGCAGCACCATGACACTGCTTGCTTCTTTCTGGCATCTCAGTGTTTGCCCCAGCACCTTTCATACTCATGTCTCTGCCTTTCATATTCCTCTCGTTGGTGCCTCTCTGTAAGCATCCTTCATGAACACTGAAAACATGCTAAGTAACTGAAGCCAGAGACATTTCTTTTGTCAGAATTTTCTACAGTGTGGTTTTGGAGCTGTTGTAGAATCTCAGTAACAGGGACAAAAATTCAAAGTGAGAGAGAAAATTCAAGACTGCCCTTGCAGAGATGTAGGTTTGATGGATTGGTATAGCTCTCTAGGAGACCACTAGTGCTTAGGGAATGTAAGCTTCTGTGGAAGATTGCAAAGCTTATTTCATTGATGGCCTCACTGTGCACAATTATGCACTAGAGCTCCCTTATTCTCTGCAGTAATACTTGTGTCTGCTTCAGATTATTTAAGCAACTGTTAGGATTAAAGAGCTAAGAGAGTAGTAAACTTCCTTTCTCATGTTGATAGTACTTCTGAGCAAGGGCTCTTAATTTCTGATTCTTAAGGGGAAGAGAACCATAAATTTTATTATGCCAATGACTCTTCAGTGTGGAAAAGGAAGTTAAGTACTTAATCAGGAGTAGTTCTTCCTTTTCCTTTTCATGAGTAGAGTTGTTAACAAATAAGCTAATATACTCAGAATTTCCAGGGGGCCCAGACAAATTCTTACTTGAAATTCCACATATATGATCAGTGGCTGATATTTGGGTGTTACTTTAATTTTCAATATCTTTACAATGGGCTTTTAGAGGCCTTAATGTAAAACAGCAGGGTAAGAGCTCAGCAAATGCTGATGAACTGTCAAATGAAGCAAATTAATCAGAGCATCAGTATCAACAATAACATGAAAACTGGGACAAGGTTTTTAACAAGTACCACTTGGACAGCTATCAGATCATTTTTCTTCATAGGCTCTGCACTTCAGTTTGAACATCTTAAATCTGGATACCAGTAATAAATGCAACTGGAGGCTTAACAATTCTGTTAAAGAGGAATGAAGCTGATGAATAGGATTCATCCTGTAAGTACTGCAATCAGACAAATTATTCTATGATGAGGAAATGTCTTTTAAGATTAAAGGAATGAGGAAAAGGAAGGATGTTAAGACTACAGATGTGATGGGTCTTTGTCTATCAGCTAGGAAATGCTGGTGTCATCTGACAAGAGTGCCTGGATTGTAAATAGCACCTTAACAAGCTATGTGAGTGCTACAAGCACCATGTAAAGATCACATTATAGCAGTGATTGGCTGTGAATGCTTAAGTAGGTTGAAATGTGCTGAGTACCTCCAAAACAGCAGCATCTGCAGCAGAATGCAGTGCCTCTCACTGTTGAGTTTGCTCTAATGCAAATACTCAGTGAGTAACTGTGGAAAAGAAGTATCCCACATAAAAAATTATCTCGGTTTCAACATGCTGTACTGGAGATGGCAAATCAGATGGCACCCTTGTGGGTGAACTTTTGGCACTGGTGCATTTTTGGAGGCAGAGGCATGCTTGTTTCTGTGAGGTACCTCAGGCACCCTTCTGTGTTCTGCAGAGTGGCATAATATTTTGTAACTTTCACATACGTTAGACCAATCATGTTAAAAAAAAGTATCAGCTTCTTCATTTGATGAAAATTCAATGGCTTTGGGAGTAATCTTAAAATATATATTCCTGATCCCATAATTCAGCCTTTTCTGGTTACTAGGAGTTTGTAAGAACTGGTGATGCAGTTTATGATTCAAAGAAATGCAGTCAATTAACATGCATTCCCTTGCAAGGTTTGCACTTTCCGAAGGCTTTGTGCTCTACTGCTGTGCTTCCAGTCCATGGCAAATGTATTTCCCCATATTTCAATGGCTTAAAGCCTGGGTTGTTGCAGTTGTTGGCAGTGATATGACAATCAACAAAGGGACAAATGCTTTCATCTGCAAGATCTTCAAAAATTAAAAACAAACAAACAAACAAAAAAAAAAAAACACCACTACTTTTTGAATTGTATATTCTGGGAAGGCACAACAAAGGAAGTTTGAGGAGAGCATAGGGAAATTTATGTTCAGTGATAAAAAACAACCCTGCCAAAACCACAACTGTGCTGTACTGCAGATGTAGAAGACTATCTCAGGAATTATGTGAGACTAAAACTTATTTCATAACTTAGCATAAGAAAAGAAACTCAAATCTCAGAAAGTAGCAAAACAAGAAAAGCAGATCATTAATAGCTGACACACAGTATAAGAGAAAACTGCCTAAAACTTTTAATCCAAAACCAAATGCATTTGGTCATGTAATGCAACTGCTAAATAACTTATAAACCCTCTCAGTAAATATAAAAAAAAAAAAATGTATTAAAACCTCCCTACTCACAACTCTCAATTCTCAAATTCACTTAAAGGTACCAGTAAATCAGGAAGAAGAAATTTTCTGGGAAAGACAATGTTGTAGGCATTTTGCCTTAGATCAAAACACATTTATGTCTAACTCAGTATTTTCTATGTTTAGTGGAATTTTCTTTGCCTTTAATTTTGTTTTTTTTTATTAAAAAGAAAAGGAAGTCTGTTATACAGACTTCTTTTGAACACAACTGAACAAATGATGAATTATAGCTCTCTATTAAAAGCACTGCAGATTAGTTCTCACAAGGATAGGTTCCAAGTTGAAAACAGCTGTATCAGAAACCAGACAAAATTGAGCAAGATGCAATGTCACCTTGGAAAGCAATTTAAACAAGTTATTCTTTAGCACCCTTTTATCTCAGAATAACCAATTTATATACTCATAAATTTTAACTACACATGATAGACAAGCTGGGGCACCGATTTGCTGAAAAGTGCATGGGGTTCCTAGCACATGTGAGGCTGAGCATGAGCCATCAGTGAGCTTTGTCAGGGAAGGCAACCAACAATATCTTAGGATGCATTAAATGAAATGCAGCACTCCCCATTCAGCAAGTCTGGATACTGCTTACAGTGTTGAGGACCCCAACACAGCAAGGACACACAGGCAAACAAGCACAGTGGGAGCCCCATGGTGAACAGGACTAGAATTACTGCTGAGCAACACTTGCACAGCTGCAAGGACTTTTCTGCATCTCTCCTCACCCCACCAAGAGGACTGGGGTTTTACACGAGGAGCTGGGAGGGGACATAGCTGGGACAGCTGAGCCTGACTGACCAGAGGGATATCCCACATCACAGAGCAACATGATCAGCATACAGAGCTGAGGGAAGAAGGAGGAAGTGGGGGATGTTCAGAGGGATGCTGTTTGTCTCCCCAACATTTAGTTGCATGTTATGGAGCCCAGATGTACTGGAGATGTCTGAACACCTGGATGACAGTGAGAAGTGGTAAATTAATTCTTTGCTTTTGCTTTGCTTATGTGCATGGCTTTTGCTTCACTTATCAAACTGTCTTTATCTCAATCCAAGGGTTTTCTAGTTTTTTACCTTTTTTTATTCTCTCCCCCACTGTGAGAGGAAGTGAGCAGACAGCTGTGTGGGGCTGAATTGCCCAATGAATGCAGGGTATGAGCTGCCATATAATGAATTCAGGGTATTCTATTGCTTACCCTAATTTCCCTAATTGGTCTTCATAAGCTTTTTCCCATTTACTAGCTTCTCTTCAATAATTCAGGTTGAAATTATCCAATTTATTTCATATAAATTAATACTTTATAAAAGAGCAACTGCTTTTATTTTTTTCTGCCACTCCCTTCAAAAAAACAGCCAATAACTCTAAAATTGAAAAGAACTTTCAGCTGGATTTGAGTTTGCTCTTTATTCTTTTTAAAAAAAAAAATTAATTATATTTAAAAATTCAGTTCAGAAAAAAAAACATATATTGCAATTAAATTAAAAAAGCAACAAATTTTATTGTTACTATAAAGTTCATCTTACAACGTGCTCAAAAATAGGGAAAGTCTTCAAACAAATACCAGACAAGAGTCAGTGTATTTTAAATAGCCTATACTGCATAGACAGTAGGTTGCCATTGTCTTAGACATAACTTCAGAGGTTCCAAAGCATGCAATCCAAATGATAAAAAGGAAAACATAAAACACCATAATATTGATCAATGAAAAATGCTAAAGAAAAAAAAAAGTGCAGACATGAAAATGACTGGATAGAAAATTAAAGATGTGAAATGAAAAAAACCCCGAAACTTTCAACTGAAAATAAAGTAAGCAGGCAAGCACTGAACATAAAATTGATGTAATACTACTGTTATTGTTGAAGATCCAATGTTAGATAAAGACATGAATTTGGTGCAGAAATAGGAAGGCGAGGATGTTTAGATTCCCTTCCTACTCTGAGTGTCACTTGCAAATCCCATAACATATCATGATCAGTTCTGATAAAAAGTAAAGAAGAAACAGAAACAGGGAGATATATCCAAAAACTTAAATTAAGAGATTTGCAGGTGCATGGTGCACCTTGTTAAATTTGATGAGTGATTTCATAGGCCAACTTTATACCCATTTATGAGCAATGTTAAAAATTGCTAGCGGTGTTTCAATTAAATCTCTGTGTTAAACAAAAAACATTTTCCTGTGCAGAATGATCACTTTGTTTTTAATGAAAAATGGTGTATTTGTCTTACAGCAAGTACTGCTATTATCTCCCATTGTTTGCACCATTATCACAGTGTAATTAAATATAGAGATATGAAAAATGAACATGCTGCTTATGCATGGAAATTCCATTCAGCAAGGTGTTTTTAATACCTTGAAACAGTTTTATGAGAACCTGCAAGGTTTTCTCTCTTTTTGGTTGTTTGGTGTGCTTCATGTGGTTAGTTGTTTGGTTTTGTCTTGATTGAATCTGGATTTTAAAATAACCATACAAAATGGGGCTTTTTTGGGGGTAAACCCCTCTGGATGAGATCCCCTCCCTCCTGCAGGTCGATGCCACCAGACAACTTGATGTCACTGGCAAATTTTGCTAAATTTGTATTCAGTCCCACTGTCATGTTGCTGAATAAGATGTGCATGGAGGGTTTCACAGGTATGTTGGAGAGATTAGGATCCTGATATGTCTCAGTAGCCTAGGAGCACCCTTTAATATTAATGGTTGGCTTTAAGATATCAAGGAACAAGAGTCCTTATCTTTAGGATAGGTGATATCCTTCTCCTTGCAATGAGCTGGGATCCTTTAGGCATATTTACTTAATTCTGCCTATGCTGTCTACAAAGTAGATTATATGTTTCTTAAGAAAGTTAATAAAATTTTGTTTATTGAGAAAATTTATGCAATTTCCTGCTATAAAGGCTAATTGAATACAATGGTTAGGGAATAAGATTTTTCGAAGCATATGTTAAAACCAGAGGTTAAAAATTAAACACAGTAAAGAGTAATGATAACGATGATAGTAATAATAGTAATCTTTTGCCCTAGGAAGCTCATACATTTCACATCATATCAATGATATGCCCTGTGAAGACAGAATCATCAGGTTATTCTTACATGACCCATTATGCTGAGAAGTTATTTTAAATGGCCATTTTATTCCTATTCTCTGTTTATTCAACTTTTGTTATCTAAGAGTCATAGCATATAGCTTTTAATAACTCACTGAAGGAGAAACAAGAAATATTGTTCAGAGAACAGAAATGGATACAATAGTGCAGCTGGCTGAAAGGAGTGAATTCACAAGCTTATTCACAGTCCAAGACAGCAAAAAAATAAATTATATGCCCAAGAAAAAAGTATGAGCACAGACACTTAGCCAGTAGAAATTGTAAGCAGTTCTCCATTTCATTTTTTGTTTGGTTTTGTTTTGGTTTCTTTTTCTTTATTAATACAGACAAGTGGATATAAAACTCAAAATACACTAGGTTTGTGAATTTTTTAAGATCCTGAGTTAGAGTTCTCAAGCTTTTTTACCTTTGTATCTTTTCCATTTTTTTCCATTATTATTATTTTCCATTATTATGTTTCTAAAACTTTATAAATATGTGGATATGTGTTGTCTAAGCTGTTTACTTCTTTCTTGAGCATACATACAATTCTAGTCTACACTGGTATGGTGTCTTCTTTTATACAGTCAATTCCTCTTATAGGATCTCCACTCTAGGAATTGGGGTTGGTTTTTTTGGGGTTTGTTTTTTTTTTTGTTTGTTTTGTTTTGTTTTGTTTTTTGTTGTTGTTGTTTGGGGGGTTTTTTGTGTGTTTTTTGTTTTGTTTGTTTGTTTGGGGGGTGTTTTTTGGTTTTTTGGGGTTTTTTTGTGGGTTTTTTTGTGGGTGTTTTTGTTTTGTTTTTGTTTTGTTTTGTTTGTTTGTTTTGTTTTTGGTGTTTGTTTGTTTGTTTGTTTGTTTTTTAAATCCAGTGAAGACCAGAAGCAGGGATTTGAACCATTTTTAGGACTTTAAATGGAAGGTTTTCTCTCAAACGGGGTAATGGCCTCATTCTTTATTTCCATCCTTCTTGTGCTTCCATATAGGAAGATGAATCAATGCTGAACAAATGGAAAGTAAGCAAATAAAAACTATTGCTTATAAATTTAAAATGCACGATAAAATCACATGCCAGGAATATTAAGAAATATAGGCAGAGCTTGCTAATAATTGAGGTGGGGAGATGTTCCCAGGCATTGTAAATGACATGCACTCCTACTGAGGCTCAGAATGCAAAAACCTGGTTGATGAAGGAAGCGTGCACAGCAGGACTGTTGGGTTCAATTTTAGACATTCTCAGCAAGAAATATATTTGGGACAAAAGTACCATTTTGAAAGGCAATGTCAGTCTCTGAGAGATTCTTAAATGCTGGAGTGGTAACATCTGCATGAAACGACCATGAAATAGACTAGGGGCAGGCTCCAGAACTGAATTCCTTTGTGATACTCATTGATTTATCACTTCTCTAAATATGTAAGACTTACCCACTATCTTTATGAGAATGCAGTTTGTTATTAGATGGGACTCTTGATATATATATATATCCAATAGATCTATTAATTTCTGGTCTGCACAGAACTGTGGATATTGGTGTTCCTCTGGGACTTCTAGGCTGCAGGTTTACCTTAAAACCAGATGGTACTGATGGTATAATGAGAAGGAGGAAAAGAACATTAGCTTCAAAACCTTTCGGGGGAAGCCAAATTAACAACAAATTTCTGCTTATACAAGGGGAAATTATGTCCATCAGGACAGGCACATTTACCTTTTTGTCTTCTATGATTTGAGTGAGAAAGGAATTCAGTTATGTTTCCTGTGACTGAAGCATTAGTTCTCTATGCTACTTTTCATAAGTTAAAGTAAAAAATGTATTGTAAGGTGACATGATCCAAGGGGTGGGAATAGGATGGGTTAGCAATGTAAGGAGCAGGGTGAGATATAACTGCTGGTGCCCTGAGGTAAGTTAAGGAAATGAGAATCTGAAAATCTGGCAACAAGTCAGAACTACAGGCCAGCTCAGTAAGTAACATTCCACCCTGCTTAATAAAAACCAATTTGGCAATAGTGAATGGAGGTCTCTGTGAAAGGAAGAGGAACATCTAGTCAGCCTCAATGTTTCATTCCAGTGGAAGTACGTTGCTATAAATGAGGTTATACTCTGAGAGTCAGATATCACCTGGTCTTAACCTACCTAGAGTGTTCTTTTGCTGCTTTATTGAAAATATTCATTGGTAAGTGACCCTTCAAATAATAATTGAGAGGCATAAAAGTTTAGTTAACTTACCACAATAAATTTTGTTTTAATTGTCTCAGTCCATGGGTAGGATCTCATGCCTTTAACTTAAAATATATTCTACGTCTGCCACTTGTTTGCTGACAGAAAGCTACACTTGCACCAATTACAAGATCCTATTTTAAAACTTTCTTTAATCATCTAACATTCCCATTATTTTGGCTAGAGCTGGAGATTGGGATGGGTATCCTATAGTTACCTCATTCACACACAGAAGCACAGAATCTGGGGATGGCCTAGGCTGGAAGGCATCTCTGCAGGTTGTCCACCCTCTGAGAGCAGGGTCTGCTTGAGAAGTTTGCTCAAGGCTATGTCCACTCAGATGTTTATTAATTCCAAGGATAAAGACTCCATTGTGTCCTGGGTGACAAATGTCTGTTTCAGAAACATGGCAATATATACCTAGAACAATATATTCTCCTCTGTTAGACTTTTCTCTAATAAATAGATTCCTAAAGTTTATTTCCTGCCTGACTCATTCTGCAGTTACCAAAAACATCTTGGCAAACAAACTAAGAATGGTTTGTAAATTTTGCATGCATGTGTGTACAAAGTAATGAAAATGTCAAGGTACTGCATTGGTTTTCACATAAGATTTTCTCCATTTAAGAACCTTTATCAGTATAGCAATAGATTCTCTTCTCCATGGAGTCTAAGCATATAATGGGAAAATAATTATTTCATTGATATAGTTTAAATCAATTTTCTGAATGCCAATTAAAATTCAAAAATTGTTAAAATGTCTTCTCTTGGGTTTTTTTCCTTTTTTTTTTTTTTTTTTTTCTGAGTGTGGTTAGATTTATAGAAGGTAATTCTATTCACTGTATAGGTTTTATTCAGGTTCAGTTTCTGGTTTTATCATAATTCAGAATCAGAGTAATATAAGAGTAGACTTATCACTAGCTATATAGTTTGATATAAGTGGAGAAAGCTGTAGAATTTTGTGCAACTTCTCTGTATTCAGTTACATACCCCCACCTGCAGTCTTAAGTAAATGCTAACCCAATTATATCTTTGACCAAATTGAAACTGACTGATGAGCTCAAGAATGGTACTAAGTAGGTGTGACTCTTACCTGATTTTTAAAATGTACCAGAGAAAGCTAGATGCACCTTTCCAGTTTTCACCTTAACACAATGCATAAATAAATTTCAGAAAAGGAATACTAATTTCCTGCAGTTCATCTTAAGCAGAATGTTAGTTAGGCCTCTTTTGATTTTAGTGCATAGAAATGTACTAAAATGTGCATGCTGGGAAAAAAACGACATCATCTTAAATAAATTAGGCTGGCTCTTTGCCTATACCCTTAAATTACTCTTGATTTTATATCTAATTGCACAGGATAGGACTTCCCAAAGCTTGCAAAGAAGAATAACATTTTAGGCAAGATGGATTAGAGATGAAATGTCAAAAAAGCAAGAGATGCTGATAAATTTGCAAGATTTAAAAAGTAACATTGGGCCATTATTTGAGGTGAATAATGGAACAGTGATTGCATTTGTTAAGTCATACATGCAGTATTTATTTGAAACACTACAGTTCATTTCAGTGGAACTTATTTTGTTGAAAAAATGGGATCTGAGGATCTGGACCCTCACATTTAAGGTTAATATGGGCATATTTTTTTATGTTTTTTACTTAATTGGTGTACTCCTTATATTTTATTTGGCACTTGGTGCTTGTGACAGAGTTCTAAAAATAACCCATGGTTCAAGAGTGGAAATAAAAAGAGCAATATGTTGGAGGAAAAGTAAGAGAAGAATAAAAGCATAGTCTTGCAAATGTTACCACAAATTGTGGGAAAAGTTCTTGAACACACATTAAAAAACAAACAAACAAAACCAAAAAAACCAAACCAAGGAAACGCAAAACCAAAAACACACAAGAGAAAAAGCACTGCAATTTTTTTTTTTTTTNCAATTGGTAAAGTATAAGTTAAATATGCCCAAGTTAGTTGGGGTCTAGTTCACTCTGCTTTGGAAATATACAAGATTTTCCTAATTTTTTAAAAGTTATTCCCCAAGAAGTTTTACAATCTCAGTATATATAAACAGTAGTGAGGAACAATACAGAATTGTCTAAATTCAGGCTGTTCCATCCTTCTCTCAGTAGGGACTATAAGCAAGCATAAGGCAACATGATTAAGAATTCATTTGTTTTACGGTTCAAGGGGAGCTGAAATGATTAAGCTCCTTTATCATGTTTCTGTTCCTATGTATATTTTAAGAATACTTCTGCTAAAGAAAAAAAGCAACAAAACAAAAGCGAAGCAAGCTCCTCTTCAAAGTGCGGCAAATATTTACTTACCTACTGGATACATATGTTTACATTTGATAAATACTGCTTAAACCAAGAGAAATCGCAGCTGCAGAAATGTCTCTGTGCAGCACAGGAGAGAGAGACTGCAAAGGCAGTTTTCAAGCCCTTATCTGTAAAGGGAAAGAGATTATTGCCTTAACCTTTGTTATCAGTATGAGACCTACTGTAATGCTCGTAAGGCTCAAAAGGACTTATGAAGTGGTGAAAGGCTGAGCTGGATGGGCTGTGTCTCACTGCCAGCCTCTGGCTCTCCAACAGGGGAACTTGTGCTGGGGCAGCAGGCACCCGAGCACAGTGGCACACTGCTGCCCTCAGTGCAGATTCAGAAGATGTTTTCTTGCCTATGGCAATTCACATTCAGGAGACATGGCTAACACCGACATGTGAAGCTCACAAACAGATAAAATTACCAGCCATCGGTCTCTTCTTTTTCATCCAAAAATTGTCGTACTAAAAAGAAGAGAAACCTAGGTTCCCCAGTCATGACTCCTGAAGCATGGCTGTGATGACTTATCTAAAGGGTTCACCAACAATCAGTCTGGCTTTGCAGAATGGAGTGGACTATTTAGGCTTGGCTAGAAGTATATTATTTTACTTTATTCTAAATGAACCACCACATAAGATCATACTAAAATAAAAAATAAACAGAGTGCACCCCAATTTTCCACTTCAGTTTGTAAAGATTACCCAATTTCTATTCTGACATTATGCCCGTGCTTATGAGATTTCACTCAGAATTTCTTTGCATGTTCTGAAAAGGTTTATAGACACTAGGAAACTAACTTGCCATTTTGCAGATTTTTACTTCTGTGCATTCTTTGGTACACCTATATTTTTGGGAAATACAGAATTTCTGCAATATAGTTTGCTCCAGCCTTGCATTATTGCACATGTAAGTTTAACACATATTAACAAGGTTGGAGACTTATTTAATGCCCAAAGAGTTTGGTATTAACTTTCCATTTTTAAATAATGGCTTGAAAGTTATTTATAAGTATCAAATTCCAAAGTCTAGGAAGAAGGAAGAAACAAGGAGAAAATTGGGTGTTTTATAAAAGTGGTCATTCATAATATGAATTTATTGTTTTATCTGCTTTCTCTGTCAAATACTTCCATTCATTTTAACCTATGGACTGAATGCTACTGCTATGAGATCAGTAAATATATATTTCCTAGGCCTTATGTTTTAGGACACAGTACATATTACTTTGGGAAAAAGATACAAGATTTGCTTATATGAGTGCCTGATCTGAAAAAAGAATCAGCAATATTATATGTTCAGAAATACTAGCTAAAATATTTTCTCTTTTTCAAGGCTTTTCACATGGTGAAAATATAAATTAGCTCTTAGAAGTTTTCATGACATGCAGAGATAAAAGCTAGCCCATAAAAATAGAGAGTTGGAAAATTAGGATCAGAAATTAGAAATTGTAATGAGAAAAGGTGAAAATCATCTCACACCTGTGAACCTTTTGTCTCTTCCAATATATCTTTTGTTCTAGCCTAATTCACATAAAATATGTATAACACTTTTATAGACCTTATCTTTGTATCTTATTACAGGTAGAAAATTTAAAGGTGTGAGTAAGAATTCTTTATTTTCTGTATCTTTTAACATAAGCCCTTTCTTTACATTTTCTTTCTGTGATGTGAGGGAGTGGGCAGATGTGATACACATGCTTCTTGAAATGTAATATCTTCATGCACTTTGTTGAATTCACCACTCATAAAATACAGGATGGAGCTGTCTTACCCCTCTGCAAACCTTCAAAAAACTCAGGAAGTTGTTTTTAGTACCATTTGTCTAACTCTGTTAAGACAGGTAGTGAATATAAGTAGTTATTTCTGCAGTCAGTTGGGAAACATCTGAGGTGAGGATACAAAACCTCACACCACAGTCTTACATCAGCTGCCATCTATGTCACCATGCACTAATCCATCTGTTCACACAAAAGTGCCTCACATGCATTTCATCCTTCCTGGTTTTCTACTTAGTCTCTCAAGTTTCTTGTTTATATTCTGTGTTATTTTAAGAGGTATAAAAAAAATTAAAATATATATTGTGAGTGGGCAATGAAGGAAGAAAATGAATTGAAGACATTTCTTTTTCATATGCAGACATGCCTTTTGACAACACTGGGAAGAGGCTGGGAACATACAAAACTCTATGATCTCAGACTCATACCCATGACCCAAGGTACACTGTGGGAGATAGTGGGAGATATTGACAAGCCATTTTAGATGGAGCATTGAGAATTAAGAAATGCTTAAGAAACATTTTCTACTTATTGGTCAAAAGGTAAAAAAAAGTTATATTTGGGATGTGGCCTAGATTTGACAATGTACTTGTCACCTCTGTTTATGTCCCACTCTGGCAAAAATCTCAGTGGTATCTAGGTTCCTTTTTCCTTTAAGGGAAAATTAGTTTATAGGGTTTTTTTACTAAAAACATCCTAAATTTGCAAACTAGCAGCATTCAGATTTGTAACTACTTGATATATTTTTCCCTAAGGCACCTACATCTACTTCTCTCAGTACCCCAGAACAGACCCTTATTATGCTTCCCTGCAGATATATGCATCATCAATTCTCTTAGCTCCCCTTTCAACAAACTTGGGATATTTAAAAAAGATACAAAAACCATTAAAAAGAAATGAAGAAAGATATAGGAACATGAATCATTTATAATAGTCAATAAGAACCTATTTTTATTTACTATTAACTGTATTTGTCTCAAAAAGATTTTTCTTCCTGAATACTGACTTATAGTCATCATTATATCTTCTTTACATATGGGAACATTTATGCTTGAATATGCTTTAGTCAAATTACATTCATAAATTTTCTAAAGAACTAAACTTTATAATAGTTAGACAGAGTAGGCCTTTTTTGATGTATTCTAGATTCCTCTTATACTCCCACTAATATACATAAATAACTAATCAAAAATCTCTTGAACTATGCAAAAAATTCTTATTAAGATCTGTATATTGACTAGGAAAAATATTGAAACCCAATGTGTCTGAAAAACTTAATGACTAACTCATGAAGCAACTTGCACAAATTCGCGTTTCTCTTGGTGTTTTGTGTTTTTGTTTTTTTGTTCTTGTTTGTTTGCTATTGTATTTATGAAAAAAAATACTTACTTATCTTAGTAAAAGGAAGAGTGTTAATATCTTCCTCAGATTTTCCAGCCAGTGAAGCTGTGTGCAAGTCTCATACTATTGACAGTATCTTTCAAAATTATTGGACTGTTAAAATTCCCAAAATCATTCATAGGAAAATAACAGTATTTAAAGCATGTATTAAAAAATTAACAATACTGCTGTGGTTTTAGTTATTGTTTATTATTGAAAAAACTCTCCTTCCAGATATTTATTTTTATGTATAGCTATAGATAGAGACATAGATATGGATACATATTCATATAGAAAGAGAAAGGAGCTATTGAATAAATATGGAGCAAAATGATGATTATAAAATTCTGATTATAAAATTCAAATCAAAAAATACAAAATCTGCTCAGGACATCACTTATAGATATTGTTTTATAGAAAAGGAGTTGCTATCCACCGACTACACCTGTCACACAGGTGAAGTAAATTTACAGTGAAGTAAATTTCATTCCAACTTTTTTCAAAGATTCCATGTTCCAATATGCACATCAGAAAAATACAAATCATGGATGAACAAATTGCTCTTGTACTACAAAGAGCATCTCTGTATAAAAATTACCTAGGTACGTACTGCTTTTCTTTTCTCATTTTTTATTACCTTTTATCTTTTTACTAGTTCTTCTCCTATTTTACTTTGTTTTCTCTACTAATCTGTCCTTTTAGCTTTCATTTGCAACAAAAACAGCTAGTTCATTATGACCATGAAGAAAGATCATCTCCTCATGTTTACATCTAGAACTACACCCAGGGGAATTTCAGTTTTTACCTAGATTGCTAAGTATATCAATGTTTAGGCACCACCAAGAGATCTCTCTTTTTGCAGAGTTCATAAAAAGAAAATGGTGATCTGGTAAAGCAAATGAGGAAAAATTAGTGAGATTATTCTGCACGGAAAAATAACTTTTTTTTTAAAATATTGATTTTTGCAAGTGGTAAATCGTGCCTACATCCCTTATTTACCTCATGGAGAGAGTCTAGATCTAGGGGTAGAAAAGGGTTTATGTTCCATGTTAGTGCATCCACATTGAGCATCTTTGCCCTGTGTGATAACCCCTGTGACTTTATGAAAAAATTACTGGTTTTGTGTGCACTTTTCTGAAATTTCTGAAGTAATGTGAAGCTTAGCTGAAGACCGCTACTAGCATATCTCGTATGACACAACATGAGTCCACTTTGCATGCTCTGGAATGTAGGATGCTTGTGGCTATTTGAAGGTACAGACCTGCTGAGAGTCAGAGAGGTGATTAGATGAAAAAGCAGTACTTGCTGCAGTCTCTTAGTGGTCATTTGTCCCTGGCTATAGGCTGCCTTTGGGCATCACCCAGCCAGGTGCTACCTGACTGCATCAGTGCATCTCAGACCACTTGCACTTATCTGGAATAAACTGGATAACAAAAGCAATATTTTCTTTATTTGTAGCATTTTTCGACAGAAGGTGATGAAAACCATGGTAGTGCTGACTGGCTTGAAGCTTTGTGATTAATGAATACATGGGATTTTTTCTGAAAAATTAATAAAGGAAACAGTGAAAAGTTGAAATAATAGCCCCTCCGGTAAGGATGCTGTAGGAGCCAAGAGAAATGATCATTAGTTGTTTTGAGCCAATGTAAGGGGTAAGGGCAGGGCAAATTCTGCACAGGTGGGGCAGAGCACCCCACCCACTGGAGCCTCTGGTCCAGCCCCGAAGCTGCCTCAAGCCAGTGACACAACTAAAATCCCAGCTGGGGGGAGACCAGAGCAAAGGCCATGACATTAGTCTCACCTACCCCATTGCCTCAGACTTCACAGCAGCTGAGACTACACTGGATCCAGTGCTGTAACTATGGATCTTTCTCTCTCCTTTCTCTCTTTCTTCTCCTGACTTCCTCTTCTCTCAAAACTGGGTAACTTTGCTAAGACAGTCCTTTGTGAAGTACCTTAGTGTGACTGTATGATGCTTTAAAGTTTGCCAAGTACCTTATTCTCTATAGTTTGCAAGTACAATTTGCTGTTAAAGCTCCTGAGAAGTTTGTTGTTTTCTCCCATTCACTGCTGAGGGAAATGCAGTTCCTAAGCTGCTTTAAAACACGTGTGAAGTGAGGGTGTAACGGACACCAAACATTTAGGTGCTTTGTAAAAGCTTCCACCCAAACACCAGACACTGCATACAACGGCCAAGCTGTCAGGTGCAGATATGACATGTCTGAAAATAGCAGGAGTGTCCTGTTCACCTGGATCCACCTTCCTGCATTTTGAACTGGTGGCTTTGGGCTTTGATTCGGGCATACATTTGTGAGTTTTAGAACAGGACTCACTACCTACCCAATATACCTGTCATGGCAAGCAAATTTCAGGTCTTATGTCAGTGCACGAGGTGATTGCAGCACAAAAATCCTGTGTGGCAGCATAGGAATGCACCATACCCAGAGGTGCACTGAGCTGTGTTTCCAGGAGAACCTGGGAACAGAAGGATGATGGTACCGTGGTACAGCAAGGATCCAAGGGTCCCAGCCCATCTAACACTGTAGGCCTCCTCTTATGATAATATTTGCAGTTTTATTACACCAAGCCAGTTAGGATCATTTAGACTGGAAAAGACCTTAAAAGTCATCGAGTCCAACCATTAGCATAACACTGCCAAGTCCAGCACTAACCAGGTCCCAAGTATCACATCTACATGACTTTTAAATAGCTTCAGGGATGGTGATTCGACTATTGCCCTGGGCAACCTGTTCCAATGCTTGACAACTCTCTCAGTGAAGATTTTTTTCCTGATATTCAACCTGACCTCCCCTGCTCCTCCTGGCTGCTTTGAGTGAAAGCCAGTGGTAGATTATGACTCTTGGGACTGAGTTTGTTACTAGCAAACAATCTATTGGCATTTAATGATTTTGTGTTTTTTTCCCCTTCCATGCATTCTGTCAATTCATTAATATCTAGTGCTAAACTTTATTGTCAAGAAAAGCTGATTTCATTAATTAATCTATGGTTTACTTTGCACTGAGTTTTTTTTGTTTTGTTTTGTTTTGTTTGTTTGTTTTTTTTTTCTTTTGGAAATATTCCTGCTCCCAGAAACACTATCATATCTAAGGATAGGATCCATCTTTTACTCAATAACTCATCTCCCTCTTCTTCTTTAGTGCCAAAGTGCAAGATTATGTTTCAAATAATTTAGTTTTGTATGTCTTTGTACTAAAGCTTTCATGAGGCAGAAACCTGTTTATGTGAGAACTTCAGCTGATGTGCATTGAATTTGGAGGCTTTGCTAACGCTGACTTGATTAGCATGCAAATAGCTTTTGATGCCTCTGCTCAAATTAACATTCCTATCACCTTATCCCTCAAGATAACTGTTTCTCCTGGCTAAACATCAAAACTGGATGTCAGTATTTCCCAAGATCTTAAATTTAAAAAGACAGAGCCCATATTTACCAATAATTTCTTCATTTCTAAAGTGAATCCCCAGTAGATGAAGCTCCATCTGGCATAGTTATTAACTGCATTTTGCCTGCTCTATAATCACAGTGCAATTCCACTGCTCCACAGAAAGGATTGAATTTCTTCATTGATACATGTCCACCATAAAGAAATGGGTGATGCCAGTAATACTCGGGTTTTTTTCTCCTTTTCCTTCTGTAATTTTCTTTCCCTCCAGTAATATTCAAATATGAGGAAAGCAAATACTGCCAAGTACAAATTTTCTGGAAGAGAGACATTTTAAATTTAATTTCACTTTTAGCCCTTTTTTCTCTCCCTCTCTTGAAAAAGAATGAACCTGAAAACAAAATGCCTGCCATACCCTTCACAGCTCAGGCCCTTTTGCAGCCACTACAGCTTATTTCTCCCTCTCACCTGCCTCCAGCAGCCATTGTTCTTTCTAGACAGCCCTCAAGAGTATTTTATTTCCGTGGATGCCATCTCCCCTCTGATGCTGCGGCTCCTCCTGCTGACCACAGCCTCTCCTCTCTCCCAGTGCTGCAGAATTGCTCTGTCAGATACAAAGGCAGCTGGCCCTTAGAATTCAAACCTGATGAATGGTACCTTTAACAATTGACCATTACAGCCAATATTGTTGCTTTTATCACGAGAAATAGAATGCATCAATCTGTATTTGTTATCACTAGAGGAGAGAAATAAGAATATCTATAGTCGTTTTTATAGTTTTTTTTTTCAGTGTATTGGTAAGATGGGCAGCATATTTTTATATTTTAGGACCCTTGATAGCACCTTTTTAGTAACCTAGATCACATTACTAATTTCTCTAATTTTTGTACTTTTTCTGTATGCATTTTCTCCAGAAAGAAATATGCAAAGGCCCCTTAAAAGCAGCACTTTTGATCCATATCTTTTTAATGGGGTAATATTTCATTTGGAAACATTTAGCTCCTTTTTCCCGAGGCTTTCAACTCATGTTCATCAGATCAATAGGAGTGGTTGTGATCATAAACTATGTATAAAACACGTTCCTACACCACCATGTCTGAAGCATTGTGTTGATGTACTGAAACCAATGTTAAACTGCCTATTCCAGTTTCAGTGATTTTAGTGACCACATTTGTTATTCTAGTGTTTAATGAGCTTTTAGTGCAAAATTATTACCCTGGTTTTGGCTGAAATGGAGTTAATTTTTTTATTAGTTGCTGATAAAGTGCTGTGTCTTAGATTTAGTATGAGAATAATGTTGATAACACTGATGTTTTAGTTTTTGCTGAGCAATGCCTACCCTAAGCCAAAGGCTTATCAGTGCCTCCTGCTCTGCCAGTGCAGATCTGCACAAGAAGCTGAGAGGGAGCCTTGCCATGACAGCTGACTTGAACTGGCCAAAGGGATACTCCATGCTATAGAACTTCATACTCATTTGGGTGATTGGGTCAGAAAGGGCCAATAACTGCTACAGGATGGGCTGGGCATTGGTCAGTGGGTGGTGAGCAATTCTATTGAGCATTACTTTTCTGTCTTGATTTCTAGCTCTCTCTCTCTCTTGTCCATTGCAATTAATATTATCAATATTAGTATTTATTATTTCTAGTTTATTTTAATTTAATTCAATCATTCAGCCATTCTTATCCCAACCCTTGGGTGTAATCTTATTCTGATTGTCCTCTCCCTCCCACCAGGGAGTGGGAGGAGTGAGTGAGCAGATGCATGGCACTGAGTTGCTGACTAGGGTTCAGCCACAAGAGCTATTAGAGATATGACTAAACTATCCTTCCATCCTATTCATCTTAGAGCTGTAACTGTATCAGTGGCCTAAGCATGAATGCAAAGGTATGAAGCTAGATATGCGTTGCTAACTGATTACCCAAAAACTCATGTTTTACCATAGCAAGGTAAAATAACATTCCTTACAAAGAAAATGTGGGGGCTTGGGTTGAAAATTGCACTCTACCAGCTTTTGATTCCATTTGAAAGATAAGTACAGCATGCAAAGAGATAGTCTTCTAATATGTATATATTTCAGTCACTGTGTTCACTGGGGTGTCATCCAAATAGTGATACACTCTGACAACACTTTATAAAATGAAGCTTTATTGGTGCACTAAGGACAATGAGCAACAACTCACCCATATGATGACTCACTCACGATGAATAATGTGGGAGGGACTTACTTTCTTTCCTTTTTTGTTAGTAGGGTACTTTCCCTGAAATGTACTTTAGGTTATACAAATAACAGTGGCACTTAAATATGTTAAAAATATTTTATATATGCTTTAAGTTCAAGAAATTTTAATATCCCTACTACTTAATAAAGAGGAATACATGGTGGATTTCACTGTGTACAGAACAGTATCTTGAACTTTGGTCTGTTAGATGAGCTGAATTCAACATTTGACAAAGACATCCATCAAAAGTCTTTAATATACCCGATAGGATCCCAGTGCAAAATAGAAATATAAGGTTTTACACACTGTGCTGGGTTTTGCTGGGTTAAAGGTATGTTTCTTTACAGTAGCTGCTATGAGGTTATGGTTTGGGTTTTTGCTGAACACAGGGTTGATAATAGAGGTGTTTTTGTTATTGCTGAGCAGTGCTTGCACAGAGCTGATGCCTTTTCTGCTTTTAGTATTGCAACACTGGTGAGGAGATGGGGCATGCGTGTTGGGAGGAGGAGGAGGCACAGATAGGGCAGCTGAGCCAAAATGACCAAAGGAATATTCTATACAAAATAAAAGAATACACAGTCTATAAACTTAAGGGAAGAAGGAAGACAGAGGGTGGCATTTGGAGTGATGGTGTGTGTCTTCCTGTTGGAGTCCAGGGCATCCGTTTAGTCACCCTGGAAGGTCACAGATCTCGGCAGAGAGGTCTGGGACCCGAGTAAGAGGATTTGAGATTTGTGCGGGGCGGGGTTGAGATTTGTACAGGGGGGTTTGAGATCTGTACAGGGGTGTTTGGAGTCTGTACAGGGAGGTTGTAGTAGACCCTGGAACAGAGCCCAGGAAGACACAGTCTTTGATGTCAGTCTGTGAAAAAAGCTTCCAACATTGAGAGAAGAATTACAAGTCATAAAGGTGTGACAGACAGTAGTGTAGTTTATCACCAGGTGGAAAATTTTGTAGTTTTGGGGTTCTTAGAATGGAGGTAAATGGAAACAAGATGGAGGATTTAGGGCAGTGCCCTGGGTTCTTCTTCTTCTTCTCCCTTGGCCTCCATCTCCTGCTGTGATGGTGGCACAAAGTAGTTCAAGGAGATTGGGTCAGAGTAGAGTTGACCCCTTTAGTATAGGTGATAGGTATTGGCACATAATTGTAAATAATAGATACATAGTTATCTGTATAAAAAGGCAACGACATCCCACCACGGGGCAACTTGTCCTGTGTCCCAGATGCTGAGCGGACCTCGGCTGGGCGCAGAGAACATTGTGAGATATGAAATAATAAACAACATGAGAAATCGTGAAAAGCAAGACCTTGAAGACTCCGTTTCGTTCTTACATCTGGCTCGGGCTTCCAGAGGGCAAAAGACTCTCAACCACCTGAATCTTGGATGAGAAAAAAATCTGAGATCTTCCCAAGTTACTGATGGGCCCTGGCTTTCCTGGGGATGGTTGACCACCTGCCTGCCCACGTGAAGCAGTGAATTAATTCCTTGTTTTGCTTAGTTTGCATGAGTGACTTTTGCTTTCCCTATCAACCTGTCTTTATCTCAACCCACAAGTCTTCTGTCTTTTACCTTTCTGATTCTCTCCCCAGTCCCACTGGTGGGGAGTAAGCAAGGGGCTGCGTGGGGCTTGGTTGATGACTGAGGTAAAACCACAACAGATGCACACAAATGCATTCCTGTTTGCTGTAACTTGTATGATTCACAGAGGATTGACTCCTTTTAGATTTAATTTGTAATAACTTTGGATATAAGTGTGTACATTTGAGTATTGTGTTCATAAGAGGAATGTAGGCTCATCCCATGGAAGAAATTAACAGACATTTCAAGTTTAAAATTCAAAATTCACATTTTAATCTATTCAAAACAGTTCAAAGATGCATTCCATCTAAATTAGCTACTTCTAGAAATGCAAAATAGCATCTTGTTTGCTACCCTTGCCACGCTATGTTTAAAAGACTCTTCTAAAATTTTTTAAAATTTAATTTTTTTAGGAACTGAGTGAATGCCAAAATATTCTCTTTGTGGGCAAGTAAACACTCTTAGTTCAGTATTTGAATGATGATCAAACCATTCTGAGTGTCTCTGAGAAAACCCCTTCTCCCTAGTGACCTCTTTTACTGATCCAAAGTTTTAAATCACATACCCCAGCTGAAAAAGTGAAACAAAGATTTAAATGAAAAATCAAAATCCAAAATGTCTTATTTTCCCTTTTGCTTTTCTTTTCCCCTCACTTTAGTTTTTTGTGGGTTTTTTTTGTTTTTGTTTTTGTTTGTTTTTTGTTTGTTTTTGTTTGTTTGTTTTTTTGTTTNNNTGGGGGGGGGGGACAGAGGTTGTTTGATTTGTTTTGTTTTGTTTTCTCTTGAAAAGCCTGTGTGTGGTGCTTGAGAGAACCTGATATATCATAGAAGCTTTTCCATCTGGAAAGGTTTTACTGTTCCAAATCTCCAGACTCCCACTGGTCTTAACTTTCCAGTATATTAAAGCCATAAAGCCATTTTAACAGGCACAGTAGGATTAGTTCAGTAAAGGGGGGATTGTCTGATAATGGAGAGCCGCTGTAGCAATGTATTTGCCTCCCCATATCTTTTTGGCATTGAAGAGGTACACATGGAATAGGTTCTAATCCTAGCTTCCTTGTTTTTCACTAGTTTTTGGCTGCTAAAATTCATTTTTTGGATTCAATGGCTGAGGGCAAAAACTGTAAATGCACAAGAGCCATCCAAGCTTACTATAAAATCATAGAATATGCTGAGTAGGAAGAGACCCACCAGGATCATCAAGGCCAGCTCCTGGCCCTGCACACGATATCCCAAGAACCGACCCATGTGCCTGACAGGCTTGGTGCTGTGACTACTTCCCTGAGGACCTCCAGTGCTCAACCACCCTCTGGGAGAAAAACCTGTTCTTAATATCCTGCCTAAACCTCCCTAAGTCGGCTTCATGCTATAAACACTAGTATTTGTGTAATCATAAAAGTAATTCAGAAAAACGGTACCACTTTCTTTTTCTTTCCTCTAGAATTTATTGCAACCCTTCTTTGGATGTATTGCAATTAAGTAAAATTCAGAAAGCAAAAATGGAATGGGGTGAGAGATATGCCCTTACAGTGGCATGAATCTTTTCAAAGCATGGGCAAAAAAGAAAGGTGAAAGTTTTGGAGTCCCTGAGCTCTGACTGGTACTGTGACCTAAAGCAATGATTCTCTGATCTATAATTCCACTACTAAATGTATTTCTATTAAGTTTTTGATGAAACTGAAACGAAGTCATTACAAGAATAGCCAAGAATTTTTTTCTTGTCATTTGTAAATCCATATCTATTTCTATCTCCTGTGAGGAGATAGGTGTGTAATCTTTGTTATGAAAATTATTTGGGAGGAAATAATCTGTAAAATAATTATTTAGATAGACAATATTATCTGTCATATATTTAAAACAATCAGCTTTTTAATGACATCTATAAATGGAAATCTGTTGAAGAGCAACTTACTGAGCATTGAAAGTCAAAATGAGTTTTCACTGCACTGTCATTATCCTGGAATATCTTGTTAATTCTTGAAGGATTCTTGGAATTTCCTTATGTTCCTTTATTATAACATGAAATGTTACTTCCAAGAAAAACTAAGTGGAAAAAAAAACAACAACAACAAAAAAAAAGTAAAATGTCCTAGAAATTATGTGTGTCTATATCTGTGTCTGTCTATCTATCTACCTACCTCTCTCAGACATGACTAGTTATACAAACATGGAATCACAGGTCTTACCGTGTCTTACCAGCTTCAGTGTTTTCCAAGGTATTCCAACAAATTTTGCAAGTTCCCTCTTGTAATAATATCTGTCCTGTACTGCTAAAGCACAGAACATAAGCTTTCGGGTTAACAAGTGTTTCAAGCAGGTTTATGTGCCTGTAAATATGGAGGGTGAAAGAAAAAGCAAGCCCCAATTCTGCAATTACAGCTCTGATATCAGACTCACAGGCCTTGTCTGAGCCCTTCATCTCTAAAAACCTAGAAGGCAAAAAAATTCCTGCAGAAGTGAAGCTTGTCCATGCAGAACCAACCACAGGATAAAGGCTACATACATGTTTTAAAAAAAGTATGCCTAAAAATCTGCTCAGGGTTGCTCAGCCAAAAGAGGTAGCTGCTTGTCAATTTTCCTTTGCATTACATTCTTCCAGTAAGGGAAGCTATTGATCTGAAAGGAATGGATATTGGTTGATTCCTGGGAATAAAAAAGAAGCTTGATTTGCTTTGCTTTTACTTTTTGTCTGAGGGATAAACACATATCAAAACACACGGTCTGCATTTACTAGACTTGAAAACACCACCTTCAAACTGTTTAGAAAAACACATCAGTTAGGACCTACCAGGTTTCCTTCAGTGGGTGTAATTTCATTATAGCTGATACTAATAGGCACACAATATGTAGTTCTGCTCCATATCAGCTTAATATTTTGCTGACATATGGGCATTATGCATTAAAATTTGTTTCACAAATTCCAGAAGCATACCTAAACTTATTCTGCAGTCCAAGGATCAAATTGACAAATATATAAGTTTGTGGTAATAAACATGGGTATTTTTTTCAGGAAATTGCTGTTAATAGAACATATTGGTGTTTATTTTCAGTGTCTCTGCTCTAGTTCAATCCAACCCAAGTCAGGGGTACTTGCCTTCTAAAAATACTGCAAGTCATTTTCGATTTATTTGGCACCTCTGAAAGAAGTCTCATCTCAGGAGACCAGGGGTGGAATAAGCAATGAAGATTGAACTGAACATTCACCAAAAGAAACAATTCTTCCATATTCAACTTGAACACCAATTACTTTCCCACACATTCATTATTCTGGAGTCAATTGCATTTTGGAGCCTACCTTCTTTTGCAGTTTAGAAATTGAACTATGGTCCACTGAAGTAGTTTGTCATACTTGGCATACATAGCCTTGGCATACGACTTTTTTCCGAGTCTCATATACCCATGTAGGTGAATCATTCTGGCTAGAGCATGGATTTTCAGACTGCTGACAGACATTTGATTTAATCCTTTATTGTAAACAGCTCCCAATCTCCAAACAGTATTGACTGATATCAAGTTGCTGAGTTTGAGCCTCTCAGACCAGAAGCAGAAAGCAATGCAGTGATAGCAACCATGTGGCTGAAAGCATAAAAGGGGGTGAGTGAACAAGAACATAATGATTTTTTTTCTTGTGTAAACAGCCTTTAAATGTCATGTTGTTAAAACCATTTCGCTGGAACATATCTGGCCAAACATGTTGTTTGATTAGAAAGGTGGTGTTGATTTAGCAGGTTTGATAAAACAAGTCATTGAGGTCAAGAAATATTTTGGTTAAGTATTGAGAAAGAGCAAATAGGAAAAAAAAAACAACAAACAAACAAACAAGCAAAAAACCAAACAAAACCAAATTAACAAAAAATGCCCAAAAATAAAAAAATCCAAGAAAATATGAAAATGGTGAGATTTTATCCCAAATAAACAAAGTATTAATTTATTTAAAAATTCTACTACTTGAATTTTTGTTTGAATACAAAATCAGAAAAATTTCTATTTCAGAACATGCTTTCCTTATTTTATTTTACTTAATTTTTCAAACTGACTAGCACCATACTAATCAATTTTAAAAGTGCAGGTGCTTCAACCTCTGTCTGTGCCAAAGAAAATGCTTCTAGAGTATTTGCATGAACATGCAGTGAGTGAAGTCTTGAGGTTGCCATTAGAGAGCTGTTTGAAAGGCAGTCTAGTAGACTTAGTGAATCCTGTGTTAGGCTCCAGTGATCATGGCCGGGTTTGTTGACAATCAACGTGGATCCTTTAGAGTTCAGAAAAAGAAATACTCTTCTTTTGTTGCAGACACTGCAAAAACCATCTTTGTTTGTTTTTTAAGTGAAATGGCTAGAATAACAAAATATATGGTCGAACTGCCTTTTCCTGAAAGCTGGTTTGAATGTCTGTACATCCACCTGTCTTTTTCTTGGACTATGATAAAGACACATTGTGATGCACATAGCTTGCCTTTCTGATGATTACATATTCACCTTCCACAAATACAAATTGCTTGCTTGTTTTCTTTAATGAAAATTCCATTGGGTTAACTCACTGCTACATGATTATTTTCTTAGAAAAACCTTGTTAGTTTTTACCCTCTCAGCAATGCTTGAGTAGTTGATGCTATATCAAGCATTAAGTATTTTGAGAGTTAAGAGAACTCTGTCCAGACCATCATAATGATTAACAACTCTCTCGATCTGATCTGTCTTCTGTGGTGTTTTTTCTCGAGGAAACTTTGATACCAAGGGTACTCCTCTGACAAGGGAGAGTTCAAATTCGCTGCTGTGAATGTTTGCCCTTCTCACGTACCCAGCTTCTCACAGTGTCAAGCATCAGCTATGGAGACCAATTGATTTTAGACATGCTACTTTCCAGTAGGGAAGACATGGAAAAAACAAGTGGAAATGTAGTAGGTAGTACTCATTTGAACACAATACTGAAGAGTTCTGAAGTAACATACTTCAGAAAAACTGGTGCCTTTATGTCATCCTAATTTAAATGGACAATTACGTGCATAAAGATTAGAGCAATGGCACAAACAGATTTAAATATACCAAATATTTGATACCTCATATGTTTGAGGTAAACTTTGAAAATAAAAACTGACAGATTATAAATAATCCCTAAAAAAAACAGATTGGTAGGAAAAAATAGCTGACTTTGAACATTTTTCTGAAGCATATTTCACCAGCAGCATTTTCTTTATAGAATTTTGATCACAATATGAATGATGAATAAAGTAAAAAAAAGACTAGGTTTGTGCCTTCCTGTTGTCTGATACAAACAGTTTTTTGCATTTGCCTACATGTGTCTTTTGGAATGACTTTGATAGTCCCTGTTTAACTGTCAGAGAGGCAAGGGCAGAACTTTGAACTCTGTAAATGAAATATGTTTAAAGTCTGAGAGAGAGGAAAACCATAAGAATTTATATAATGCAGATTTTCACAGTGTTAATCCATTAAAACATTAGATATCATTTTTTCTGTCTTCTGTAGCTTTTAACCATGTTTACCTGGTTCACAGGGAATATATTCAACAAGTCACTATGGGGAAAAAGTATTAAATGTAAGGTTAACTGATACTGAAATCAGTAGCCAAAAATGTTAGCACAAATATGTTTCTATATTAAATTAATACTGTATTCTTTTGCAGTAAGAGGGAACTGTGGACTATTCAAATATAAAATAAAGGAAGAGGTAGAGGGAAGTACAAGAGAAGATACAGGATACTGCTATATTTACAAAGCCTTGAAATGTACTCTGTTCAAAAATCACCTTCTGTCTCAATCAGTACAAAAGGCTGATTTAAACTGAATGCTGTCAATGACAGAACTGATAATTATTTTTCCTTTTTTTTTATCCAATTACACTTACTGATTTATGCTAACTGTTATTAAGTGCATTGCAGCATCACTCTGAGTTTTGCAGCAGTAATATCTATATTTGTCTTGTGTTTTTCACCATACCTGTTTTTCCAGCAAGATATGTGCAAGTTTTTTCACCTCAGAAACTAGGATCCAAAGTAAACCCTTCAGGGTATACCTTGAATGGCTTCTGGCATAAAGCGTAGCTTTTTTCCAAGGGGAAAAAAGGGAGGGCGTGATATATGTTCTCAAACACTCCTAAGATATAGAATTTAATATGAAGTAAACAATTGAAATGAATATTAATTTTAATTCTGTTGGGGAAAAATGTAATGTAAATCCCCATCATTTTGTGCAGTGGAACAGACTAGTTTAACATGGCTCAGCCAGAGTCTCACTAAGAGGAAAAAATGTGAAACTACTGCTGGAAGGGTTAAAGTGGATTGTGTCCTACTTGTATTTCTAAATCTATGTTTGTAGACTGAAATTCAATGAAAAAATAGGGCTTTTTTTAGTTCTTCACAGGCTAGATTTTTCTCAGTGGGTTTCTAGGAAAAGTATCTGTGATATGTAGTCATTTTGCAAGGCTATTAGGAAATATCAGCTCCAGTAGGAAGACTGTTCTGAAAGATGACTGCTTGGCTGGTAATTAGCTGTAATAAAGAGCACTTAAACAAAAAATTTCTATTTCTCAAGGTTCAGCATGACCTCTGAAACTTGACCAAGAATGCTTTCAAGGGCTAAGGAAAGTGCCTGGGGTTGGGGAGGGACGGGAGAGCAATTATTGCCTTTCTATTTTAGCCTTATTCATCTCTGCCTTCCAAGAAGGAAAAATATATATATAAAAAAAAAATACATACACAGGCAAAGATGCATAAATATAAGTGTTTGTAAGTACCTTACTTTGGGAAAATTCACTTTCATGACATATCTTTCTCAAAGAATCATTGTCACATCCTCAGCAGTGTCAAGCCTTTTGACAGCAAACATCATCATGACCGTAATTTGTGAGTCATTCTGCCAGCTCCTGTCTGGTAAAATTAAACTGTCCTTGAACACTGAATATTTTTTTCCTACCACAAAGTGGCCAGCTACTCTCTCCTTGACATAGGGTCCCCAAGATATGAGCAAATTAAGCTTTCTTTTTCTATGACAAGATAAACTATTCTCTTTTCAACTACAGCAATCTTCAGATAATTCAATATACCAATCATGTCTGAGCTGGCTGTTTTACAACCCAGGTGTGACGGGGTTGTATTTTACAACCCAAGTTGATTTGGTTTCCTACAGTTGTACTGATTTGATGCAGCAACTGCTATGCTGTTGAAGAAAAATAGCATTAACCAGAAGAAAAATACTGGGCAGTCAAAATAGTTTTGTTAATTTCAAATGCTGTTGAATGTAAGGTTTTATTCACTGCACTTAGAGGTCCTAAAGGAATGTCTTACCTTCCACAGCTTGGTAGCACATGAAAAACATACAACAAAAATCCTCCTCCTAAATATTACTTCAGGATTCTATTTCCATGTTTGTTACTGTGCATTTGTGAAGTGCTACATTAGGAAAGAAAATATTGCTCAAAATAGTTTTCACTATACATGCAGACAAAGTTTTATTTCTCTCCAGGCACATCTCATCTTCTGGGCACATAATCTCAACTCACCTGAAATTATTACATCAATGGATTCTATTAAATTTCCCAGTTCTATCATGTAGATGTCATTGAAGACATGGCTGATCATTGGGACCATACACCATCTGCCTCTGCTACTCTTTAAAACATTACAAAATATATTCTAAATATAGAATTAGTATAACCCACGGCTCCTATTATTTTACCATCTTCTCTAGTGGTTAAACCACATTTCAAAAAACAAACAAACCCCGCCCCCCCCTCCAAAATACCCAAGAACAAGCACCTGCTATATTTTCCAAATTACTGAATTGTGTGGGTTTTTATTTGTTGGGGTTTTTTTTAAGTTTGATCCATCATGGCTCTGTTTTTCATGTTTGGTTTGGTTTAGGTTTTAGATTCTAACTTGAGCCTCTAAAGATTCAAACAGAAATGCCATTAGGTGTGGAGCACAATTTTAAAAGGTTAATAGCTATTTGCACATTGGTATTTTTAGGAATACACCAATCTTAGCCAAATAGCAGCTGTTTTTCAAGGATCAGTGAAAATATTATTCTGTGCTGAATGGGAAGGCTGTTTCCTGACATTGTGCAATAGCAGCAGTGCCAAAAGAAAAAAAAAAAAAAGAGAAAAAAAAAATATACATGTAAAAAGGAAAGAAAATGTGCTGATCTATAAATTTTGGTTTAAATGACTGCCATCTATCTAGAGATTCTTCTAGGAACTTTTCTTTGACTAAAGTAGTGAGAAAATTTAAGTCAAATAATTAAAGCCCAGATGACAAAGCAGGTTGCCCATATGCTCCTTCTCTACCCTTTCTTATGTCCAAGAAATTCTGCTCTGGTGATACCCATTGGAGAGAAAGGTAACTAAACAGAAAGAAACAGTGGGGGTGAAATATTGCTTTCCATATGTTCTTTCATTACATTTGGAGGCACTTCTATTTAAAAAAGAATGTATATTCATTTATAAAAAATTGTAATTTTCTTGCTGTGTTTAAATCCAGGCTCTGTTTCTGCAAGCTTGCTAAAAAATCACTATAATTTACCTTTGTAAAAAATATTTAAAGAACTAATAATGGTCAAGCCCAAGAACTTGAATTGTGGATAGAATATGGATCATCTTTACAGATGATAAAAATGCATGTGAAACATAGTTGCAGGGGTTTTGTCCTTTTTTTGGCAAGAATTCAGCAGCTTAGAAAGACCAAAATGAGAACTTCAAGGAAGGATTTGTCTAATTGTTGAACCAGAGGTCTGTCTCTAGACAGTTTAGAGAGATGAATTCTGACAGAGAATATTTTGTCTCACCTTATTGAAGATGACTACAGCAGATAAGAGGAAACATTAACTAAATCAACTTAATTGTGTCTTTGACTGTAAGTGAATTCAGACTGATTCACTTGGAAGCACACATTTGTATATTAAACATACAATTCTATGTGAAATGAATCTTACTTTAAATGCTCAGAGGAAGGCCTGGAAGGAAAAATTCCCACCATCTGAACATTTCAAACCTTTGAAGATGCAATGCAGAAGTTCACCACAACTCCAATTCAGGTACTGGAAAGCAACCAGTAAAGTGGGGAGAACTTTCTATATTTGTTGTTGTCACTTAATATACTTATTCAAATTTATACACACATAAATACATATATAAAAAACATGATACATATATTTTGTAGATATATAAAGTAATGAGAACACTAAGTGGCCAGAATTTATCAAATAATTTATTAAAAAAAATTTGAAATCTCTATAAATTTTGTCATTGAAGAATTTTATAGATTAGTATTTCCAGGTAGTATGTCATCAGGACCAACACTACTTCATGATAATAGGCAACTATCTGATTTATTTTTTCGTATACTCTGCTGATATTTATCCAGCAAAATTAAAAATAATGACTATATGGCATGTGAAAGAACACTGGAAAAAGAAATGTTAGCTTAAAAGAAATCTAAGTTAAAATATTTGCAGACAACATATGTAAAATAAATGTACACAAGAGCTAAATCTATATGATGAAAAAATTTAACCAATGTAAAGCAAAGGAAAGATCACACTTGATCTGTGCCCCAAAATCTCAAAATAGTACAAAATAATTTCTAAATTAAATAACATTAAGCTTTCTAAAATTATTTGCATCAAATTAAATCTTACAACACAATAAATCTACTACAGAAGATTGGTAGAATGCTTTGGATACTTTAGGATAATTGGATACTTTAGCTAACAATAAAACAAGAAGAGATATATTCAGCTATTCAACTGTGTGAGCAATTACCCTAGGATATGAAAATTATCTTCCTTGAAAAGTTGGAAGAAGGTCTCATTTTGAAAATCAAATGTATTTGGAATTCCTCCAGCAATGCAGCACACTGGAGTTATGAGAAGAATTGATAAGTTTGTTCAGATATTTACTGTTTTGCTGGCCTAAAAGAGGCATATAGGCAATGCAAAACTAGAGACAAGTAATTTGCTCATGGGGTTCAACTGAAAGTAACAAAATGTTTCCATGAGTACAGTTTTGACAAAATTTTATAGATATACACTCTTATGCTGTTATAAGCACACAGACAAAATATATTTATTTCTGAAGTGAAGCTGAGCTGGATAAAGGAAGCCATTGCATTTCTTTTCTTATGGGATTTTGATACAGTAGGCAGTTTTGAAAGAGTACAACTCAATTCACAAGACTATGAAGAATGAAAAAACAGCTAGTATTGGCTGCAGGCCAAAGCAATTAGCTAATATTGATAATTAGAAAACTAAGCAATTAGTTAAGAATGTTACTATGAGCTTTGCAGGGTTGTTTGTGCTGAAAACAGGAACTGATGCCAAAAGAGCTATATATTCCTTGGATGCAATTCAGGTCATTCACAGGGAATGTCTATACTGCCTTGTTTCTAGCCAATAGATTTCATTCATAAATGCTTATTCCTCCTGGCTAACTAAGCAGCCCTGACATTTGTGTTGGTGCCATGGAAGCGAAAAATTGGGATTTTGATTGTCTTATGTGATGACTAATTCATAACTCTAAGCATACTTGAACATGAATAAGGATGAGATGCATTTTGTTGCCATTTTTGGGGGTTGTATCAATCTGGCAGAACCTCCAGGTTTGCAATTTTCTTCCCCATCCCCAAATTAGTCTGCCCTATGGTATGTCACGTAGATTTTATTTATCCTGTAGTAGCTGAAAAATGCTGAAGAACTAGTAAATTGTGTACAATTTTCATAGGAAAACATGCTCCTATAACTTTTTTTGCAGAAAATTTCCTTGCATTTTGTCATGACTTAATGTCCTTCAGCCTAAAAGATGTTTGAGGAAAAGATTTCTGCAATTTGTTCCTTTATATATAGCCACTTATTCCAGCTCCTTCTAAATCCTCAAATAACACCCTGCTTCTTCCTATTTTTGTTTATGTAAGTGTAAAGTGGAAGTACTGTCTTACAGTTTAAGCTCATCTATGATTGTGAAATACCTAGGATGAAAAATCAAAAGAGATGATTGTGAAAATTAGTACCAAAAGTGCAAGATGATGCCAATTGTTCTGAAGAAAACTATATACTTCACAGTAAAATTATAACTATTAAAACCAGTAAAGAGATCTAAATAAAAGTCAATCATTAAACAAAACAAAACAAGAAAAACACAAACAAAGAAAACCCACAACAGATTAACTGTTGCAGGGTAGCAGATTCAGGTTACCTAATATATGGCTAAGAATCATCTCTAGTGTTTAACTTCCATTTAAATTCTGTATCAGCCATGCAGAACAACATTATAAAAGAAAGAACTGAAACAACAGCTAAGAAATGCTGAAGAAAATGTCTTTAATGTTTTGCAAAGTGGTACATTGTTGGATAATACCGATCAAAAAGGAAAGAAATTGAAAAGAAAAGCCTTAATCAAAACTGAAGATAAAAAAAAAAAAAAAATAAAAAAAAAAAACCTAAAAAAAAAAAAAAAAAAAAAAAAAAAAAAAAAAAAAAAAAAAAGAGACAAAATAATTTTCATAGGCATTTCTCTGTAAATTCCTCTAACATGGAACCTTCCCACAGGCTGGAGGCATGGGTCCCTTCCAAACAGTGAAGTCCCTCAGGAGTCAAGTGCTCCGGTGTGGGTCCCCCACAGGGCCACAGGTCCTGTCAGGAACCTGCGTCCTATGAGGTCAGTTTCTTTTGGGCATCCACCAGTTCCAGCAGGGGTCCTACACAGGCTGCATGTCCACTGTCGACCTCTGTGGGCTGTAGGGGCACAGCTGCCTCACCACAGTCTCTGCACCATGGGCTGCAGGGGAATATCCACTCTGATGCCTGCAGCACCTCCTCACCCTCCTTGTTCACTGACCTTGGTGTCTGCAGGGTTGTGTCTCACTCCTCTCTTCAGGAGGCTGTTGTGGAACAGTTTAATCCTTACTTAAATAAGTTATCCCTGAGGTGCTGCCACCATCACTGATGGGCTCTGCCTTGGGAAGGTCTGTCTCAGATCCACCTGGAATTGTTTCTGTTGGACATGGGGGAAGCTTCCAAAGAAGCCACATCTGTAGCTCCCCTTCCCTCCCCTCATGAAATGAATAACACAGAACTAGAAAGGACTTTAGGAGGTCACTAGTCCAAGGTATGCCACTAGGAATGAACAATATTTATGTGATTTTTAGCAGATGTTCAGGATGGAATTTATAAAGACTCATGTAAGACTTCAAAACCTCCCCAGGCAACTCTGCTGCTTCCCTAAGCTTGAAATTATTAAAAGGTTCTCTGACATCTAAACTAAATGGTATTTAATGCAATGTAAGCAGCTTAGTGTTTGTTCTGTCTTCCACAGTTTCATTGAACAGACTGGCATTCCCTCCTTAAAAATACTTTTATAAGTTTGAAATTTTTTGCATATATCTTCTGAATTTTCCTCCATTTTAAGGTAAATAGCTCAATTGTTTAAAATTTTTTTTCATATTATTTTATATTATAAACATCTATGTACTAGCATACAAATAAACAAAAAGTAACATCTATTTGTGTATGAGAGATTATAGCACAAATTATATTGATAACAGTATTAATCTTCAATGTTTCAGACTTGGCCTCTTTTCTGTTGAAATTACATGCATTTCATGAAATTCAGTCATGGTGATAACGCTCAAGAACTTATCTAACATTCAAGATGCATCAAATAAGTTTGAGGCCTATGAATGGGAGAGGACAGAAAGGAAGAAGAAAAAATAGGAAATAAATAGGCTAGGTGTTATCTGGCTATAAAAACCTCTCTCAAGGAGACTGAGGTAATTAAGTAAAGCAAGAGCTGAAGAGGCAAAAACTGCTATCATGTAGGGCTTAGCCAGTTAGAGAAGTCCTGTGCATTTAATTGGCTAGGTCAGTGAAGGTCTTTTAATTGGCACAGTCTCAGTGAAGCAAGCAGTGCACACAAGGAGATAGGGAATAGAATCATAGAATCATTTAGGCTGAAAAAAAATTTTAAATCAATGCATCCAATTGTAAATCCAGCACTGGCAAGTCCACCTCTAAACCATGCTCCATGTATTTAAAAGACATGTGCCCCATCCACATGTCTTTTAAATATATCTATGGATAGTGACTCAACCACTTTCCTGAAAAGCCCCTTCCAGTGCTTGACAACCCTTTTGGTCAAGAAATTTTGTCTAATACAAGTGATTTTCAGCATATAGAAGTGCATAAATTCCTTTAACCTTCCATTGCTGGTGTCTCTTCTGGTTTTTTTAGTTCTACAAATAAATTTTATGTCACACTCTAAATTTAGGAGGAAACTGTCTATATATGTCTAAGATTCTTAAGGATGTGGAAACTGTTCTTTGCTGATTTTCATCCTGAATAGAAGCTGAGGTTTCATTAAACAAAGACTGAAGTTCTCTGTTTTATTACTGTTACAAAAACTTGGTGAAGAACTGTAATTTTGACAGTGGTCAATGCTTCTGAAGTTAAAGAAGATATTTTAAATGTTACAGGGCACAAAAAGGAAAGAAATGCAAAAAGTCAGGAAGACCTGAAAGTGATGCTACAAGATTTATTTTTAAAAAATCATGGGGAAAAAAAGAGAAAGCAATTTAAAAATCAAAATGAGAGCTTGATTTAAAAATCACACAGTATTTAGAAGACAAAAATAGATTCACTTTTGCAGCAAGAGAAATTGACATGAATTTCAGAGGGTTTTTATCAATGTAAGTAGTTCTTTTTTGTGAGTCTCCTTCACATGCCCCGACTGTCCTGAGCTCTAAGTTACTTCTGCCTGTACTCAGTTCCTTGGGAATAACGAACTCCAGCAATCAGCTCTCTTTGTCTCTCACTTCTTTTTCTGCTTTCCTGAATGCTGTACTATATCTTCTTGACTGAGTAGCTTCCTTTTGTTTTCTGGCAGAGAATGAGATATAAAAGGAGTTTTGCTGACTACAAATAGGAACCAGCAATCTGTCAACTTCTTCATGGCTGCTCAAGGCAACAATGAAGGTTACAGGATCTTTAAAAACAAACTTTCTGATTTTTTGCCCAAGTGATGGAGTTAGCATGCAGATAAGGAGTCCAGGAAAGACACACAAGTTACTCCTCCTGCACCACAGGCTTTACATGTTAGTTTACCTATTTTTGTGTTAGAGCAGCTGTGTGAACATACTCAGATTATCATGTCTTGTCAATAATTTTAAGCATTAGATAAAATATTGGTATGAGGCAGAACAGAAAGTGTGGGGATCTTCAGAAGAAATATTCTATGGAATGTATTGGATTAGAATGAGGGAAAATATCTGTAAGGCCATCGTTCTGTATTAAACATTGTTTGGTGTTCATTACCATGATCTGGTGGCAAAGATGAGCTTCACAACTCATCTTTGAGTAGAGGGGAAAGAGAGGCTGCATCTCTATATGTAATTTGAGAAGCTGGTAGGATTTTATATTTACTGTCACCTAAGTTTTTAGCAGTTTCTGGTCAAAGTTTAGGAATGTCACGCTCCACGTATTTACCCTCACTTTGAGGGAGATATTTATGACACTGAGGCAATACTGTGTTCTTTACACTGACCTAGCTGACATATGGATAATGCTGTCCCTGGATTAAAATTAAATTTGCTGATGTAATTTCTTTTACCAGACTTTTGGGTTTAAAGTGTGTTGAGCTCTTGAGTCTACTGTGAGGTACACTTATTTAACAACTTCTTCAATTAGTAATATATTAACATCATGATAGATTCTGTGGCTTGTGAAATCAATTTGCTTGATTTTGCTTTGGGCAAAGATCAATACTGTACTTTAATGGTATATGGATTCTCAAGAAAACAAAAAAACGAAAAAAATTAGTCAATACTGTTAACTGCTATCCTCATATATAAAAATTTATGTGGAGTAAAAAAATCAAACAGGATTTTAAAATTGATGGTTTTATTGAGGAAAAAAGTGTTATTCTTATTTATGGTGCTTATAATTCTCATTGTAGCAGGATTCCTGAGAGACCGTAACTACTAAAATGCGAAATGCAATTGTTGATGAGAAACTATAATTTTCAAAATTTCAAGAGATGATCCAGTTGTCATCAATGAAAGAGAGAAGATAGGAAAAAACTTTTTATTTTCCTAAGTGGTTAGGGATTTCCTTCTAATGAATTCAAACAATATCATTAAAAATTGCTTAACTGGACTAACCATTTCAAAGTACATGAAAACAGCTTTAGGTTGTTGATAATGTTTACTCCCTTTAAAAATTCAACCTATCTCTTCTCAAGAGTGTACAATATGAAATATTGAAGGTTTCTCCTATAACGTAAGAATTACAAAATAAAATACAGATGAAAGGATGAAAATAATAACTCTCTTTTTTTTTTTCAAAATAATTAAAAAATTTCAATAAAAACCACTGACAATAACCTTCATCTGATTTTTTTCAGTCTATATCCATAAAATGATGAAGCACAGAACTGTTTGGGTACTCTTCTGAAAAAAAAAAAAATAATTAGAAGAATAAATAATAATTTATGACTAAATATTTCTGTGCATAAGTAACCTGGTTCAATCAGTGATCCAGATAACAAATGAAGGATCAGGAATGTGCTGTTAGAGGTGACAATATAACTTGTGACGTATCAAATTCTTTAAACTGAGCTAGAACTAATAAAAACCTTATGCATTGTTCCTGTACAAATACAGATAGGTCTACGGAAATTAAAAGTAGTGGCATTATATCTTTAAAACAGATGTTATCAAAGATGAGGATGAAGAAAGCAGCATTATATTTAATAATTTTTATGTTTTAAGCAACAGTATGTAATGCTGCAATATAAATAAACATTAAATACAAAAAAAATTGCATCCTGTCTCTCAGTTGTTTACCACTAGCTGTTAACCACTTGTGGTAGTTTAGAGTTATGAAGGAGTATTATTCTTCTGAATTACTTGTCTGAAGGATGCTTTCCACAAGAGACTGGGAAAATGTAGTCTCAGAGACAGTTGTTGGCTTTCCTTAGACCTCAGATTTTGTGAAAACTAGAGCATTTGGATCAAATAGTTTTAAATTAGCACTTTAAGTACCACATGTTAAATTGAAATATTATTTCACAACTGCAAAAAACGTATTTTCAGTAAATTGGTCATCTGAACAATTATTGAACATATGTCTGCGTGACTGATTCTATCAAAAGGCATAAAATTCACCCAGTAATTCTTTTATGTGGCTTAAGAGCTGCACCTGAAATAAATGGTGTATTCAGAGATACACAATTTCACAATTTAATAACTTTAAAAATTAAAGGGAAGGAGGGGGTGGGCTTCAGTTCACCATTTGATAAAATGCTTCATTTATTGAAGTCAATTTTTGTTGAAATTTTGTGATGTATTCCTATTTGTGGTTTTGACCTTTGGCCCCATGTTATCTGACTCTCAAAGATTACAGGCAGCTCTGACTTCATGATTTTTCATCACTAAATCCATACGAAATGTCAGATATTTTTGCCATGACATCACACGAACAGATCACACTAGCTGATTAACTGTGAAGATGGTCCAAGTCTTTTTCTATATGTCCTACAAAGTGTTCTTTTCACACTTAAAACCAATTTAGTCTTGCTTTGATATTAAAAGTAGATAATCTAGATTGATTATCTCATTTAGATCACAAAAACAGTAACCTGTCTTTCTTCCTCTAAAAACTCTCTGTCAAATTATTTTTAGAATCCAGTGAATAGTACTGAGTAGAGTTTGTTCTAGCAATGCTAATTGTTATATTGGTTATTAAGCATCATTTTGCTTTAATCCACCTTCAGGGGTCATTTGACAATGACCCTATTTGCCACACCTCAGAGGCAGGTCACAATGCCAGGCTGGATCAGCTCATTCCTGAAGGATGGCATCCCATGGAAGGGACCCATGCTGCAGCAGTTTGTGGGGAGCTGCAACCCGTGAGAAAGACTCACACTGGAGAAGTTCATGGGAGACAGCCTCCCACGAGAAGGGCCCATCAGGGGAAGAGTGTGAGGAGTTTTCCCCCTGTAGAAGAAGCATCAGATGAAATGTGTGAGCAAAATACCCATTCCCCATTTTTCTGTGCCAGCTGGGCAGAGGAGGTAGAGAAGTGAGAATACAGTTAAGCCTGGGAAGGGGAAAGGGGTGGGGAAAAGGTGTTTTCAACATTTGTTTTTCTTCTCATTATCCTACTGTGATTTAATTAGTAATAAATGCAATTAGTTTCGCCAAGCTAAGTCTGTTTTGCCCATAACAGTAACTGCTGAGTGATCTCTCCCTGCCCTTATCTCAACTTACATGTCTTTCATTGTATTTTCTCCCTCCAATCCGGTTGACAAGGGAAGCGATAGAGCAGCTTTGGCGGTCATCTGGCACCCAGAAAGGGAAAACACCATCTAAGTTTAGAATATTCAGCTCATTAAATGAAAGATAATCCCTTTACTACAAATGAGTTTCAAACTACACCATGTTTTGTAGACGCCTCAACTTCATCTATTAGAGTTATTTCTGTTAGCTACCATCTGAACAGTAACTTTTTATTCCCTATAACTTAATGAATCTGCATATTCCATCTTCTTTCTCTTATCTTTCTTTCCCAGTCCTATGTCATGATAGTTTAACCACTATCTTTCTTCTAACCTGATTATTTTTTCCTTTTTGGTAACAGCAATACAATCCTTTTTCCTTTTCTTTTCATTATAGTGACATGTTCCTTGTACCTATTAAAAAAAGGAAACAAAAGAAAAAAAAAGAAAAATAAATTTATGGGATTCTAAAATTCATGCCTCAAATACATCAAGGAATACATATTTTTTGATATGTAAACAGATGCTCAAGTTCAAATGGTAATTAGAAAAAGTAGTGTAAAGAAGAATCGATGAAGAGAGTTAACAAATCACAGTTTAGAAAGTAAAGACATAAAACACTTAAAACTTACCTCACAATAAATAGAAAGAGAAATGTTTCAATCAGCTAGATATCTTAAATCAAGTTCCCTTCCTAATCAAAGAAACCCTTCAAAGGCATGCTGAGTCATACAGAGCTCACTATAAATAAAACTTTTCTGCTTTTCATTTCTTTTCCAATTATTCTTCTTTTCACACCTGGGAGCCTCAGTAGTATTTTAATGTTTAATGATGATGGTTTTTCTCCATTCAATAATTCCATTTGAATAATGGTCTGCATAATGCTACAAAATGGAGTGTGGTAATGTTGCTTTATCACCTGAGGCAGTAGAATTTGCTTCTCCAAAGAAAGAAATTTTCATTGGACAGGCAAGATAATAAAGTAAATTCCTGAACTCCTGCAGGGCACTTGTATCTGTTACACTCATGACATTTTAACTGAAAGTGTGTAGATCTAATTAGTTAGAAGCAGAAGTGTAATCAATACTGATTTATGAATATTTCCCACATGTAACACTTCTTGTTTGGGCAGAAAAAATTGTTACTTGTATAATTTAATCTCTGTGATTTCTTAGTGCTCTTTGTTCATAAAAATAATAACCCTATTTGTTAGAAGTGAAAATTTCCAACGGCAGACATCTGAAACACATATTTTTCTACAAGTATATTTACAGATGTCTACGGTTGCTCTGGGGACAAGAAACTCCAGGCTCAGGGTCTTATATAAGAGGAATGAAACCAGATCAGCTTCTGACTGAAGATTGCTTGTGATGTTATAAAAATTAATGCTAGCTAGTTGCCAGTCATTCATCTGTTCTTTTACAGATTAATTTCTGTGATCTCTAGCCCGAAGCAAGCCTGAGAGTATTACATGCCTCACAGTCTTGTAGGCTGGCATCCCTTTGAAAGTGAGATATTTTTAATCATTTTAATTGCCTTTCCCTTGACCTTTTCATTTCTACCATAGCTGCCTTGAAACGCACCAATCTTCAATCAATATTCCATGTGCTGGTACCTCATAATTTTTTTTTTTGTCATCTCTTTATTGATACCTTGATTTACATTTCTGCTTACAGTTAGTAAGTTTTCTTTTTATACCATTTTGTGAGTGTGCCAGCATGCCCACCAATGTCTAAATAGCTTTTACTGAGCTACCACCATGAAAGATGGATCATACATCCAAAGAGAGAAAAAGGGAATCTGTAAGAAGAAGGTCAGAAAACAACTGGTTTTGCTCACACCAGAGTTCTAGGAAGTGCTATTCACTTTTCTCAAATAGCAAGTGGTAGGATGATGGGAAATGAGCCCAAGTTGCACCAGTGGAGGTTGAGATTAGAAAATAAAGTTATCTTAAAAACAGTGCCAAATGCTCATTACAAAATGTTTCTCTTGAGAAAGAAAACTTTTAAAGTGGAAGGTAATGATTTCTGGAAAATTTCTGCTCCCAAGAACACAAGACTGTAGCATGGAGTCCCTCTCTGAAGAGTATTAGACACAACAGTTTTGATTTTTTCAAATGACTTTGGTGTTACTTCCTTGCAGAATAAGTTTCTGTTTCTGTATTTGGAGCACATCATCTACCTCCTCTTGGCTCCATGTACAGTAATAAATTACAGCAAATCTAGCACAAGTCAAAAAAATCAAACAGAATACTTTATAAGATAAACCTCCCTAGCTCACTCCAAATAGAAACTATAGCAAAATGAAGGATGACAGTGACACAGAAATTTGCTTTATGTATTTATAAGGATTTAGGAAATACTAATTTTTTTCAAGTTTCGTCTTATTCATCAAATATATTTATTCTATATAATGTAGCAATTTTTGTATACTTTAGAATTTCAAAACCAAATAGATAGTTGGATGAACTTAATGGCAAAACTCAAAAAGAGCCAATCTCTCTGATGAAGTAAACTTCTCTTTATATGACATAATTAGTTCTACAGACATCTGTGAAAAGTAATCTGAGGCAGAATAATTTAGGAACACATTTTTTAAAATATGAAAATAGCAACTGAACATGTTTTCTCCTGGTGATGGAGAAAATCAAAGTGCAGCCTTTAAAAATGTAAATTGCATACAAGGAATTACAAATAAGAGGTTACAATGGAATAATGAAGGATAATGAAAAATGCAACATACAAAACAATCAATGCAGAAGCAAATAGGGTCTTCAGTGATTCCACAATTAGGAGTCCATAGAATGGCAAAATATACTCATTAGCAAATCTAAAAAGACAGAAATTAGGTTGCATGTTTGAAGTTGTCTTCCCTGATATTCTATCACTCAGTAAAAACTGTCTGTTTAGTGAGTCTAAAAAATGAATAAAGCTAACAATGGCTCACTCCTAGAAAAAACAAAACAAAACGCAATCAAGATCATATGAAACTGATAGTTATTGAGCTCTTTAAAAACATATAGCATCACTTTAAAATCAAACTGCCACATTATGAGTAGCAACAATTTTTACACGAGGTTTTCACTGCCATTCAAATTGATTGTTGTTTCATGTTGAATAAAATGTAAGTAGTGTTTCAAGCCTGGAGAAAGCACCACAATAATTCATATTACGATGACAAGGCTGTGAACTGTCACACATTGTCTCTTAGTATTTTTGATTTTTCATGCAGTTAAACACGATCTATTACCCCTAATGAAACTTAATCTTCAATTGGAATATGAAATGTATCTGGGTATAAGATGTGTAATAAAAAATTGCGCAGAAAAGTGGTTAAGGCAACTTTGTTTTGGTAGCTGTAAGGAAGACAATTGCTTCCTCCTGGTTTTTTGGTATTTTTAATTGTTTCTTTAGTTTTGTGGGGTTTGTTTGTTTTTGGTTTTGTTTTTGTTTTTTTTTTTCACATAAAATGTTAAATACCTTTCCAGGACACTGTTGACCTACTAGAGAACCTCGTCTGATGGCGGAATTCATTCCTCGTTTGCACTGCTTAGTGAAAACATCAAAACTACCAGGGCCTAGGTATAGAGGAGCTTATTCAAACTCCACATATTATTACAAGTGTGTGCCTTGTGGAAACTGTGGACTCTAATAAATGCATTTTGGCTAAGTAGGTAAAATGTTTCTCTAAATTAGATTAAATGCAATTTTCCATTTCAGATGGCATTGTTTTTTGATTGCCACTATATAAAGAAGTAGAAACACAGTGATTTACAAAGTGAAGAGGCAGAGTTTATGTAATACTATACATCTGGATATCTCAGGTGAAGAAGTCTGTCTTTGTATGAAAATAAATTTACTTTAAGTGAGCTTTTTAGTTTTGTCAAACATTAGCATGATGGTTTAGTATTTGTTCATTTGACATATTCAACATAACACTGGAAAAGCTGCTTCCAAATCCAGCAGAGCACCATTGAGATCTCAAAGTAAATTGTACAAGTATTTCTTTTTCCTGGAAATAAGCTACAGAAATTAATCTGTAAAATTATTTTATCATAGTCAAACAAACAAAAAAAAAATCAATAGTTCATGTATTTGACTATAATATTTTCCATAATTGCCTTAAGTTCCTTAAGAAAAATAATAAAAATAAATCAGTGTACATTGATTTTTAGCTTTCATTATTAGATTATTGAAATATTAGTGCAACTTTTTTCATCTATTTTTAAAGCAGTAGCAAGACTTGTCAGTATATAGATTTAAAAGAGAATATATTGCTAGCAAGACTTTTGATTTGTGAATTGCATTAAGCATTAACTTATTTTTCCCAAATGCAATAAAGATTTTGAATTGAGATGTTTTTCCACTTATAATAACAAGATGTATGGAGATAAAGAATAACAAAACCAGTAGGCCAGATGGTAATTTGTCCTGGCTATTTGAAATCATAATTTTCTGTTGATGATCTTGCTGTGTAGGATACAGTCTCTTAATTTTGTCATACAAGAAGTTGCAATTCTTATTTAAGATTTTTTTTTTAATGCAAGTTATATTGAGAGAGACTGCATCCTATTGAAAACAGTGATCTCAACAATATGTAACATTCTCTTGTACTTTCTTTGGTTGAAAATTTATTAAAACTCTCATTTGAAATTTAGAGAGAAATTACTGAAGAAAGCATATTTCCAGTTCTCAATAGAGATTACATGTATGGTATTTTTTGATGACAAACTGCTGTAAATACTCATACTGCTATGAGAAGTGGTGAGGACACAGTGCACCATCTCCTTGTGCTCTGGGTTTCCCTGCTGCCTCCTTGGCTCCCCTGAGAGCACTGACACTGGCAGAGCAGGGGGGCAGCAGCAACCCTGAACTGTGGCAGCTGGAGAGCTGAGGAAACATGGTGCACATTGTCCTGATTTAGATTCTCATGTAAACAGTAACATTTTGATTTATTCTGTATTGTACTTGGAGAGACAATATTCTTTGTTCAGCCCAGCATCAGGAAAAACATATCTGACCTGTCATATTTCACACTGCTTCTCGCTTCTTTTGCACCCAAAGCAGTTACACCTGAGAGAGCCTTACAAAGCATGGCTTAGTAATATTATTCATTTTTTTTCGTTTTGATGGGCCTTTTGGAGAACTTTGAGAAAAACCTGTCCTGGGGTGACTTTATGATGCTTGTATCCCCAGTTGTCTGTTCTGTTTATGCTGGATATTAAGTTGTGCACCCTTAAGACTGGTTCCAAGAGTAAAAGGGGAGAGAAGAAGTGCACAGTTTGTTTTCAGAAACTGCACTTGCTCCCCTGCATCCTTCTCATGGACTCATGTGTTGTCTGCAACATGGACAGTGAGAGAGTGAGAGAGCTCTCCTTTGCTTTTTAGTTAGGTTTTTGGTTTGGTTTGGTTTGGTTTGGTTTTTTAGGTTTNTTGGGGTGTGACATTTTCCAGAACAGGAGGGACTGATAAGAGACTGAGTGAGCTGAGCTACACCGCACAACAAGGACATTCTGAACTTGCCATCTCCTCAGAACAGCGAGAGGTTTTATTGTTTACAATTACTCATTTTTTATTCTTGTGAATACTTTGCTTGTTAAATAAACAGGTTTTTTCCACTTTTCTCCAAGAAAATCTTTTCCTGAACCAGCTGGGAGAGGGACCACTTGAATTTGCTTTTCTAGAGAGACCCCATTCAGAGGTTTCCTCCCAAAATTTGCCCTAAACCAGGGCAAAACCTCACATGTATAAATATGTACAGAGTTTATGCCTGCAAAAGGTAGCTTCAACTCAAAAAGTTATTATAACACAACAACAAAAAGAACATTTGCTGCAGACAAAATTAACCTTAAAATTCTCGCACATAGATAGCATTATTTAAGGAGGAAAGGAAATATGACTGTATTTTGAAATCCTTCTGTTTCAGCTTACATTTTTCATTGCTTACAGCTCTGTGTTAAGATTGTATTTATAACTGTTATTGGTAACATTTGTCCCAGAAAATATAGACAGATGAAGGCACAAGGTGGTTTTAGAATTGTAAAATTTGGAAGAAAAGAAAAAAGAAACAAACCTTTATGAAACTTGTCAGTGATAGCATGGGTTTTTTAAGCTTGATATCTGTGTCTAAAAATCAAAGTCCCGGTGGATAAAGGTAAAAGTCACTTAACTGACAGAATTCCTGAGTGACTGAAAACTTGCATCTGTTCTTTATAGGCTCATCTTTGAGATTTCTCACTAGAAAACAGCAGTTGAAAAGATTATCTTATAGCAGTACTAAATAATAGACTGCTCTGCGACATTCAAAGGTCTGAAGCTCCCTGCGGAACTAATGACATTTGTACAGCAAGTCAGGCTGCTTCCGCAAAGGAGGATGGTGGAAGAGGGAATATCATAGCTTTTTGACAGAATGTTAACCCCAAGTTGCCACATTTTCTGAAGGATAACTGCAAATAAGAGAGCGCTAACACTTTTAGTAAAGGGCCAAATGGCTTAGATGAATTTTAAACTCATACACTCCCACTGATTTTGATGTTCACAGTTGATGCTCTGTCCCTGACACTTTAGAGAGAGGAAATAAATGCTGTATTGCTGTGCTCTGAGGACAGATCAGTAAGGTACTTTTTCTCAGAAGATATAATAAGCATTTTATTAAGGACACTTCCTTTTGCTTGTTATTGCAACTACCTATTTTTTTTTTCTTTTAAACACAGAAGTTTAAAAAGTTTCTCTGGACTTGTTTGAAGTATGGCTAGCTCAACCATTAAGCATTGTCATGGCCTCCATATGAGATCTGTTCCTACATTTAATCCACTGCTATACTGAAAAAAATATTAAGGGAGAATTAAACCATGAGCTTTTCTCACACAGGAGACAATTTGACCTTACATGTCCTGAATTCCCTTAATACAGGGCTGTAATATGTGCAGGAAAAATACTGGGAAGACTCTTCATCTCTGATTGAATCTGAGGAAAATTGCAGCTAGGAATTTAAGAGTCATAGGAAAAGAAGGCAAGTGAACAAGGATAACTTGCTTGTCTCCTGGGAAAGAGAACTCAGCTCCAGACCTCATGCCTGTTTGTGTTTTACATCCACATCTCTTTGGCTAGCCCTCTTTAATGGGAATCTTTTTTCAGTGTATGATAGCATAACTTCAAGCCAAGAGTTAAGAGTTTACATGTCTCTGATACCCCACAATCCTGGCACTGAAGCCTGTCTCCCTGTGTATGAGAGTCAACATATTTCAGAACAAGATGGGTCTGCTGAGGAAAATTGGCACTGAAATATTTGTAAAAGTCACTTTGTTCTGCTGCTTTCTACCACCCACTGCCTGATGCAGCTGTCTGTGAGGACCAGCACAGTGACCTGCTTTGTAGATTTCTTTAGGGATTTAAACAGAATTGGGCAGCTATCTGTCTAAAGTCATATAACAAGAGAACTCAGCTGGAGGAAGAAGATTATCTTCCCAACAGGGCAGCTAAATCTGTGTTTAAGCACTCAGTCAATTTCTGCCTCAAGAAACTGGGACCTAGGCAGTGTTAGAAGTAGATGTTCTTGATTACTGGCTGAATCTGAACCAAGAGCCAATACTCCTAGCTGAGACGTGTTTCCCAGGGTTGCATTTAGCCCCATGGGGAAGCAGCATTACCTACCTGCACTTGTTATGTCTGTCACCTCAAAACCTGCTCAGGCTTTCTCACTCTAAACATGGGCATGCAGAGAAACTGAGACTTACACACAAAGGTTTTAGAGACATGACAGTATTTCTCTCTAGGATTACAAGAGATAAAGAGAGGGATTTACCATGCATTAGTAAAAATATGGCCCTTCAGGGTCAGCCTGTACTCTGAAAACATTTTAATGAAATACTGCATACTGTCTAGGTAGCAGAGTAACAAGGTATGTTTGGGCAGGGGACCAGCATTTAAACCAAACTAGTCATTATATCTCTACAACTATATGCTCATGTTACCTACATTAGCTAAAATACAGATGTAGAATAAAAGTTCCCCTGGGGTATGACATCACATATGCATTGGATACATATTTTTTCTCTTGTAGCTGTTTACATTTCCAAACATTTAGTGTAGCCAAACAGCTTTGTAGATATACTGGCCTCCATGATTTACTATACTGAAACCATCCATGCCCTCCTCTTAACCCAACTACCATATGGGAAAGTGGTTTTTATCTGCATAAACTCCCAGAACAAACTTTAAATCTTCAGTTTTGTAGCTGTTACAAAGAAAGCCTTGTACTGTTTCGGCTTTAAAGACTCCGTTTTAACTTTGCTCCCTATTTCTTTGTGATTCCAAATTGACAGATGGAGTTCTCATGTTGCTGAGATATTTAAAATTAAAAGTAGTAAAAACTTATTCAAATTTTAAAACAAACCAACCCCAAAACGTCTGCCCTACACTCCTGTTCCTTTTCCAATAATTGAATAAGTCTTTCTTTTTGTACGGAAATATCTGAAAAAAATGCATCTTCTCCTTTTCTGTTAAACAAATAAACTTCCTTGTATTACTTCTGCTCAATACAAGGGCAATTAAATAGGAGTATAAAGGGCAGAAAAAAGAAAATTAATAAATTTTAAAAATCTTGATTCTTCTTTCAAACAAAAGCTAATATTACACAAGATAAAGTAAAATGCAGCAAAGTGGATCCACCCTTGATTTGTACTATATCAATATTTTTCTTAAAGAAGAATTCATGGTTCCAGTGTTCAAGCTGAAAGATTGAGGGTTACAGAGACAAAACCTTATTACAAATAACCTGCATTATCATGACTTACAAACCAGTTTGCTCCTTTAGTTTTACTGATGGTTACCACATACCACTGATCTGCAATGCCCAAATCTGTTCTAAGATGTAGCAGTGTGAAATTAACTCCAGACACAACCACACTAAGAACACAGAAGTGCAAATGCAGAGGCTCTTTTTTCACTTCAGATTTCATCATAAGCTCTCATAAAGCCAATAATGCATTTCTCATTTCTATTGGTTCGACATTGATTTCTATTACATATAGAAGTGGTCCTGAAGGTTTTAGACTTTTCTTTTTTTCTCCTCAATGTTTTCATTAATTGGTAAAGGACAATTTGACTTTCTGAAATTTAATCCCTACTAATTTTAGGTGAATATGTTCTTAAGAAGATTTTCTTATTCTATGTTGACTTTCCCATTCCAATAAAGTCCTCTGAAATTGAATCCAAATTTTTTTTGTAGCACTTTATAAATGATTCTTAGAAATAGTCCAAAGAAAAAGGCCAGAAAAGCAGAAAATTATGCCACTTAGTTCTTCCAAGCCTGCTACCTCTCTCGATAAATACTGCATCAAAGCTTACCCCATAAGACAAACAGTTTCCCTGTTCTTGAGTGCTGTGGTTTTAGTTTGTTTTTAACAGTTTCTCAATTGAGTCTGCCAGCAGGCCCATGATCTATCCAGCAGTGATAACTATGTGCATTACAGGACTCTCTTCTACACAGCTTCCCTGCCTCTCTTTCTGTGTCATAGCTGTCTCTGTATGCCATTTGGCAGAAATCCAAGCTTAGGGCTTTAGCCAACTACAGATTTCAGGTATTATTACTGCACCATTTAAAAGCTTCTGAATTTCAATTCTTCAACAGCTTCAGCATAAAAGAGTGCATACTCTATCTCCATCTTTTTGACTAGTTTATTTCCATTTATCTCCTCTAATAAATTACTCACACAGATTTCCCTCTCCTAAAGTGCAGTATACTCTGCTAATTATTTGTATGAAATAAATTGAAAAAGAAAAATATTACTTAATTATCACTATATTCTGCATAGCTTTAAAATTAGCACTCATTTGTGTTGCAGCAGAACCTGATGAGCCCCACAGGGAGCAGGGTATTAATGTGCTTATTGCTGTAGGAAAACAGAACAAGGATCAATCTCAGTCCTAAATAGCTATTAGCTGCTTCAGGCAAAAGGATTGTTCTACCTTGTTTAACAGATGAGGTACCAAAATACAGAGACTAAACTATTTGCTCAGGAAAATACATGGCAGAACTGAACCCAGGTCTCTTAAATCTGAGCCAGATGTCCAGTTCAGAAGATGTCCATTTGTCTTCCTTAGGATAAGTCACATTCTGTAAACATCTGTGTCTTATCTGCTGTCTCAGTATACCCTGGCTCAGCAGAGATTTCCTGTAGCTATCAATAAGAAAACCTTTCATTTCTTCCCTCTTCACACATGAAAACCTTGAAACTTCAGGACATTCAAAACTGTAAAATTAAAAAAAAAAAAAAAAAATATGTAGGCTGTTGCCATTGCCATAGCCAGAGTTTCATGTCTGACAGAAAAACTGGCACAAACACAATTCACATTCATTGCTGTAAACAAGATGTAATGGAGCAGCCTTGCAGCAGCCATTACTGTCACGTATCATCATTGCTCTGTTTCCATATAATTAATTCCTCGTGAAAGGTACCATTATAATAAAACAATTCAAAATAATCTCCCAACCAGTGTTTCTGCCTGGGAACGGCACGTCACAGTCAGAAGAATGGCTTCAGTTAACAACACTCCCCTTGTTCTGCACCAGAGCCAACAAGCCCTGTATCCATCAGCACTGCAACCAGCCAATCCACAATAATGAGCTCACTGGAAACATTTGTAATGGAAACCAAACCTATAATTTCAAGATATTTTAGAAATAGAGCAGGGACAGAAGAACACACAATGGAATATGGGATATTTGTACCAGAAATACTTGTGAGCTAGTTTGTATATATATAATTTATGGTATGTATGTTAAGCAGTGGGTCTTGTACCATCCTCAACAGAGAACATTATTGGTCAGGGTTAGTATTCAAGTGTTTTTAAAGAAAACCTTGACTATGGGACTATTTTCTGAATTCATATTACCTGGAAGTTGATGTCCTCAAAGATGGGAAGGTCAATAATTTAAATTTGCTTATGTTATTTAGGATAAAATCTTCTTTGATACCTCAATAAAAACAGGAATAGTATTACATTTAAAATTTTCTTCTTTGAGAGTGATATATTGAAGTACCTTGGTCAGAAATAGAAACATCAACAGAGCTACACTGCTACTTCTATATGTGGTAGTATATTTCTCTGTGCTCAGCGCTGTACTCAATTATCTATACACATCCTAAAAGGCCCCAGGGTGTCAGAGGGTTGAGGCATGACAAATCTGATTAATAAGGTCAGTTTGTTCAATACTTTCCTTCTCAGGTCAGAGAACAGGAAAAAGTGATCCTTTCCAACCCATAGGGGTTTGAGTAAAATTTCTAAATTGAAGTATGGTGAATCAGATTTGAATCCTTCCTACTGGAAACACCCTGAACCCATGTGGTTCAGAAGGAAGTTTTCCTTCAAGTCATTTTGGACTGTGGCGTTTAACAGGGAAAGTCCACCTGAAAGAATAAAAAATTCAGGGGGCAGAATAGCAAACAGATACAAGCACAACACTGATTTCTTCTGTGCGCCACAGGGAAGAATGGAAAGGCACATCCTTCTGCTGCTATTAATGACAGACTATTCCCCTAGAAACTTAAGGCATCCTAAAAAAAGGTTCATGGTTCCATGTGCAAAGCCAAGTTAGGAATTTCCATGCATCTCTGAAAGAAACCCACAGTATACTTAAATGTGCTGGTCAGTGTCATTAACTTTGGTGCAACCCTAGTGATTAGAGGGTCCTGTTTTGAACCTTTGCATTTTGACAGACAGCAGGATGGTCTGAAAGTTAAAACACTCCATAGGGAGATGAAAAGTGCCTCAAGCAGAAGCTGGATTTGAATCTTGACCTCCACTACCCCAGCTCACACTTGCACTGGGATCCACTGGGGAAGGAGCCCCACACTGCTGTGTCTCATACTTCTCCATAGCACCTCCATGAAGGAAATGTTTTAAAAGGTCATTCCCAAGCTCTGGAAGTCTAATGTATTTCTTGACTGTTTTTAATACTTATGTGTTATTATTAAAAGGGAGAAAACTAAAACATAGAGCAATGCATTTGCCAACTTATCGGTGCAGAAAACTCAATATTTCCTAACCATGAAGTTTTAAATTTACTAATATGTATATATTTCAAGTTGAATTTATTAACATAAACATGAATACAGAATTTTGTTGGACTACATAAGGCTGGATCCTGCACCATTCATTTGATGGCTAAAAGAAATAAAATTGAATATTATTTTCTGATTTCTGCTACTCAGTCAAACATACATAAACCTTTACTAGCAAAAATGATGAGAAAACCTATTTTATTCTCTACAAAATATAATAGAATTGTGGAAAATTTCTGTACTTCACCTATTTATTTGTTTTATAATTAACACTTTTCTTTCTTTTTTAACTTTTCCCCAGTGTCTTTCAACTGCAGTTAAAATTGTAAACAGAGTCAACTCTCTTGAGAGATGCTGTACTTGATAAAAAAGATCTAAAAAAAGTAATTATTTCTAAAAGAGCTGTTCAGATAGGGTCCAGAAGGGTCATAAAGGCACTGCATAACTCATCATCCAAATTCACTTCCTACAATATATTCAGTAATATTCTTCTTTTGTCTTGCTATGTAGAAAAAAGAAAAAAAAATAATAATACTTTATTCTTTAGAGTAATAGCAAACCATTTTGCTGATTCTTTCCTATGTACTCTGTAGAGGATTGCTCCTACGATTAGGCTCTTGCCAGAAACAGGATCTTGAGTCACTTAGTGTTATGGGAAGTAGACTGTAATTCTCACATCTGTTTGCAAATTCACAGAAAAGTATGATTGAAGGAAAATAAAAAATATCTCTTTTTACAGCTTATAACCAGATTTCACTAGCCTTGTTTACAGTAGTAATGCCACTGAAGCTGAAACATGAGTTAAGTTTTGGAAATGTGGACGTTACGGTCCGACAGATTTTTCTTTTGCAGAAGGCCATGCCTTTCAAATTCCCCATAGGAAACGAGACTTAAACAAAGAGTGCTTAACATTTAAAGCTACAGTGGGTAAACAAATTTGGACTTTAAACAGCTGTGCATACTTTAACATTAAGAGCACTACATCTTCAATGAAAAGTGATTGTCCATGAATAAAAGGTAATATGAATTTCTCTTGATGCCAATTTTCCCTGAAACCATAAAATCTCTATCAAATGCAGACAAGCAAAGAAAGTTCCTTGCTAAATGTCAAGAAAATGGTCAAGTACTTGTAAACACACACTTAGGAGGCTGTTGCATTTATGATGCAATGCAACCCTTTGGAACCAACTACAACCAGCAATGTAAAATGGTACACAATTACACATGTAAATACATTTAAATACTGAAACTACTATTTTAATAGTTATATGGGTTTAGTGTTACTGATTTTTTTTCATTGAATTGTCACCTCTCTGTCAGTTACATGAGAAGCTGTTAATGACAAACAGGTTTAATATATCAGTAAAAAATCTAACTACATAAAAATGACATTTTTTAAATGCTTTATTTTTTTTTCTTCCTATTGCCATTCATCATTCATTACTCTTGTCAGCACTTGACCTTTTATGCTATATTTTCTTTCACTCATTGTTAACTTACTTTAACTGATGATAAAGAAACTCAAAGAATTCTTCTGTCTGAGACAAAGAAAAAAAATGAAATGCACGTTAGCTGGGTTGCAGCTTCCTGAAATTTCAACACTGTCCATGCTCACTCATAGATAGGAAAAAAGAGAAGTTCAACAAAAACGAGGACTTTTTTTCTCAGTATATGCTTAGACTGATGTTTGTCTTTGATGATAAAGACAATCTCCCTTTCCATAGAAGCAATTCATATTACCTTTTATCCATGGACAATCACTTTTCACTGAAGATGTATTGCTCTTAATATTAAAGTATGCACAGCTTTTTAAAGTCCAATTCTTATTCTCCCTTTGGCTTGTTCTGCCCCTCAACACATGAGTGGGTACCAGTCTCTTGCAATCTCTTTATTGCACAGATGAATACAACATGTTCATTGGGACCACGAAATCCTCTCATAAAATTCACTAAATTTCATGCCAGCAAGTTGAAAGCTTCTCCTAAGCTTCAAATGGAAGCTTCCCTATTTCATTACCAAATCATCCATTCTTGATATGCAACTCCTTAAACTATCCATTCCTACTATTCATTATTTCACATCATTTTGTGAAATCCTGTATATATAAAAATTCTATCTGTCTGAAAGATCATTATATAGATCAATATATCTATATATATTGATAGTAGATTTCTAGACTAGTAAATATTGAAGGACAATCAAAGCAGTTTCATAGAACAAAACAGCAGATGACAATGACAGTGGTGAAGGGTTTGGAACACAAGCCCCATGAGGAACGATTGGGGGAGTTGGGGTTGTTTAGCCTGGAGAAAAGAAGACTCAGAGGAAACCTGAGAGGTGACCTTATCACAACTGCCTGAAAGGTGGCTGTAACCAGGTGGGGGTTGGTCTCTTTCTCCAGGCAGCAACTGACAGAATGAGAGGACACAGTCTCAGGCTGCACCAAGGAAAATACAGGTTGGATATTAGGAAAAAAATTTTTACAGAAAGAGTGATCAATACTGGAATTGTCTGCCCAGGGAGGTGGTGGGGTCACCATCCCTGATGTGTTTAAAAGAAGACTGGATATGCCACTCTGTGCCATGGTTTAGTTGAGGTGCTAGGGCATCGGTTGAACTCGATGATCTTAATGTCTCTTCCAACCTGGTGATTCTGTGATTCTGTGACCTGATGCTCACACTATCTGTGTTCCAGGCATTCTATTTCAACTGGCTGAAATGTGACCCTGTGGACTGAAAACTCATTAGGACCATGTCAATTCTTTGAGTACATCTTCTGGTTGAGTTTCATCTGAAAACAATCAATTTTGCACACTTTAAGCTTTTGTATGATTGAACCAAACTCAGTCAGCAGACAGAATCAGATATGCTGCAAAAAAGCAATTCCAGTTAAAACCAAAACACTAACAGAGCTGAAGGCAGTTTCACCTCACATTTTCGTGCATTAGGTGGCTCCTTATAGTAAGTTTGGTGATTAAATTTGAAAACTGCTATCATTCCTTTAAAAATCTTAAAAATATAAATATAATTAGCGATAAAATTAGTCATTCTCAGAACCTGAGTAACTTTTTCTTTTTCATTTATTAAGATTTTTAATTCTACCTAATTTATCTCAACAGACATTTATCACACATTCCTGAATATGCAAAGAAACATTCCCTAGGAAGTATGTCTTCCTCTTAAAATAAATTTGGAATGATCCAAGGCTGAAAATGGCTAGCCTGATATAAAATTTAAGTTTTTATATAACAAGGGTAAATTTCTAAAATTCAGGAATTCATAGCTTTGAAAAATTCTATTTAACAATTTAATTTTTAGACTAGGAAATTAAAAATAAAGCCACTTTCAAAAAATTAGTTTGGTTGTGAAAAGTGGCATTTATAATTGTTAAACTAGAGCAAGACACAAAGTAAATTTCTACATACTTGTTTTCATGTTTCTCTTGTTTTGTTTTGTTTTTTTTTTCCCTGTTTCTATAGTATTTTGTTTGTGATCTTTTGGTTGGTTGGTTTTTCAGTTTTGGTGTCCTCAAATAAGTTGACATGGGCTTTGTATTCTACATGTAGGATCATTCAAATGGGAGAAAACCTCAACCAACTAACAAGCCACATACACCTCACATTGATATGTTCTATTTTAAACTGCAAAGGGTTTTAAAAATGTTAATTTATGCATACAGTGTATTTTGCTGATAGACTTTTCAGAATTAAAGCCTCTGAAGTGATTGCACAGGAAGAAACAGAGAAATACACAATTTTGAGTGACTGGCTTTCTGCAGATCATCTCATAACACCAGTGTCAGAGAGCCTTTCCCTAAAAAGCAATTCTGTTTCTATGTTATGATTATTAATATTGCTGTGGGTGGTTACATGAATTGCAGAGAGATTTTTCTTGACAGTCTCAGAAACTGTGACTAATATGACTAATTTGTAGGCTTAAAAGAAATTTATCAATCTTTTGAAGAGTTCTTAACTTGTCATTAAAACTTTCAAATAAACTTTGCTGTAAGTAGCTTTTTTAAAAAATACCTCTAGAATTTAATGTATTTCCAGGTATGTTTTACACTACTTACTGTTTAGTATCAAATCTATATAGACCTTGGAATATATTATCTTATGGTGTTACAGCTTCCTCTGCATTATTGAACTGTGACAATAGTCCAGAAGCAATTTCAAAACTGTCATTTTATCAAGTTCATGCCTGGATTTTTGAATATTCCACCTAATTTTAGTGATGCATGCATGTCTAGGATTATCAGGGAAAAAAAATAGCACATCAAAAATCACTTTAATGGATTTATCCTCTTTTTTTTTCTTTTTTTTTTTTTTTTTTTTTTTTTTTTTTTTTTTTTTTAAAAATAAAATGGTATTGTTTATTAGCATAATTGCACAAACATTTGGGGAGGAGTGTTCCTTCCAGGGGGCTGAACTGACTGGAGACTTCTTCCAGTTTCATTAATTCTAAACAAAAAGGAATTTTCCAGTCCTATTTCAGCTTCTTACCTAAGTTCAGCTTGCTTTAGGTAGTGATTAAGGATCAGTAAAATTATGTGGGTTCAAAGAGTAGGCAGTAGAGAACCTGGAGTGCAGACTAAACACTAGAGGAAATAAGGGGCAGGAGGAATAAGACAGAACAGCAATACAGTTTTATATATGGTCAGAAGTGAGTAAACATAAATCTGTTTTGAAGTGAAGGGCTGTATAATATCACCATTAACCCAAGCACATGTAAACTATTTCTGAGCTGTGTGGGAAACAACCTAAGAGCCTCTGTCATACTGAAGAGATGTAGTGCTCTTTACTTTCTGTAACTACAGAACATGAAATACGAGTGTCTCACTAGGAGATTGCTAAGTTGAATTATCATTTTCTACCTACAATCAGAGGGTGTCCACACCTATTCTTCATAAAAAGTTGAAGTCTGTCAATGTTGCATATCTACAGGATATACCCAGCTACTGAAGAATTCTCCTGAAGTGAGAAACAAAATCCAGTTAGTATATATAACTGTACTTACTGTACTGGTTCATTATCCCACATCTGGCTACTCTGGAACAGATAGTAACAGATGAAAGACAACAAAAACTTGTCTAAAAATATATGTTAGGAGAGTACTTTAAAGCCTAAGTACTGCACAAAAATAGAGATCCAGCACAATGCATATTCTGTTTGTTAATTCACTCATCAAGACTTCTTCAGCAGTTTAAAATTCCTAAAATACAGTGTAGATAACACAGCTGGTAATGTTTAATTAAAATATTTCTTCTGCTTTGGTGAAACTTAATTCTCTATTGAATCATATTCAGAAACATCCTCTTTTGCTGAGAAACAATCAGGAAAGGCAGGATTCCCAAGAGTGCACCCAGTTTCTCATACCTAAGAAAATATCAGAGATTATCTCATTTTTATTGTCAGGAAACACCACTACAGAAGCAAAAGACTTCAAAGCAGAATAATCAGGGAAGTTATTCTTTTCCTCATGAGCCCCCTTCAGAAGGATGTGTTCGAGTTATTGTAGAATCTGCAATCAGTCCCCAAACACCACGGGGATAAGGATGGAAAATAACTAAGTTTCACACAATTTAAAAGAATCAGAAAACTTCAGTTGCTTAATGTGGACAACTAACAGAACTGGAACAGAACAGATTCTGTGGTGTCACTCAGCCAAAACTTTGCCAAACTTGCCATTTGCTAATTGCTCACATACACATAGAGGACTTTTTGTACAAATAGTTTAAGGTGAGCCTTTGTGGAAATCTGTTGAAAGGGGAAAATACCACCTGCTTGAATACCACCCTTCTCACCAAAACCCAAAAAGTAGACAAAGTTTTCTGACCTGATTACTGGGCCAAATTTGATCATCCAACAATATTTGCACAACACCAGCAACTAGCGCAATCAGAGTTTAACCTCTTTGAAAAATTTTCTGAATTGAGCTAGCTGTTCTTGTAGTGAAAAACTTGGTCATCTCTTGCCCACTTAATAATAAGGAAAAGGCCAGCAGGTCTGCTTTTGCCAAACACCTACAAGTGTTTTGACATATTACCTCTCACAAATACAGACAGCACAGAAACCATCTCCTCTCTATGTGGCTCCTTAACATTACAGCAAATTACTGCTGCAAAATAATTTAGCAGTAGGGCTCTCCAGAGAAAGAAAGACAGATGATGCAGCAGAAGCCTAGAAACCCTGAAAACAAATAACATTTGAAGTCTTGTAAGATAAAACTCAATGTTATATCAGATCAAAATAACATTTGTGTGATTGGCTTCTCAAGATCTAATGAAAAGTGAACTGTAAGTTAAATTTTCTTCCCAATCCAATCTCAAGTATCATAATTCTGGTTCTTGTGAAAAACTCATAGCAAGCTAACACCTATCTTTAAAAAAAGGCCTTAAATATGATCTTTAAAAAGACCTTGCAACTAATGCTGTTTCCAGTCTGTAAACAGCATCCTACAAACCATCTTGACTTGAAAAAGCATAATGGTTTAGAAACCATTGGTTTCATAATGGTTTAGAAATGGTTTAAGATGCTACAGAAAATTGTCAGAGCAAAGAAACAGATGCAAAGGAGTTGGTGGCAATCATTTAACTTACACGTTATAACCTTCAACCAATACTGCTTGAGCTTCTTCAAATGCAAGCAAAGTTATTTTCAAAGAGCAGACAAATCCTTGATAAAGATTACCTTTTTAAAGATTACCTTTACCTTTCATATCAGCATTTTCCAGATCAATACTCTCCATAAACTGCAAGTTGTTCCTCTCTCCTCTTCACCAGCTACATATCATTTTTCTGAATTACATCAATGTCCCTCTAGGAAGTTTCACAGATTAAATCCTGTCAAACATGTGGTGAAGATGTTTGAAGCACAATCAGCATAAGAAAAGATCTTTATCACAGATACAATTGTTTCAGAAAATTATCTATGCCCTGACATAAACTAGGCCAGGAAAAATATATTATTCACTGCGATGTTTTATCATTGCAGCACAAGACTCTGATTTATTAAAAAAGTATACAGATTTAGTGTACTGAGTCTGGCTGAGCTGGGGTTCATTTCCTCCTAGCAACCCTCAGAGTGTACTTCTCCTTGCATTAGTGTCTGTAGAGGTGCTGATAACACACCAGTGTTTTGGCTACTGCTGAGCAGCACTGACACAGCACCAGCACTGTCTCTCCAAGATCCTGGGAGGGGGCAGAACTAGTCAAACTGACCCAAATTAACCAAAGGGATATTCCATAACATATGAATATATATCAGCTCAGATATAAAAGTAAAGGCAGGGAGGGAAGAGAAATGGGGGGCATTTGTCATTTTACAGTGTTTGCCTTCCAGAGTAACCACTACATATGTGAAGCCCTGCTTCCTGGGGAGTACCTGAACATCACTGACAGATGGGAAGTAGAGATTTTTTTTTTTTTTGTTTTCCCTTAACTTATGTGCAAAAACTTTTGGGTTTTTGTTTTGTTTGTTTGTTTTTTCTTGCTTTAGTAAACTCTCTTGTCTCAACCTGATAGCTTTTTCCATCCTTATTTTCTCTTCCCTGTCCCACTGGAAAGAGAAGTGATATAGCAGCTTGGTGAGCACCTGGCATCCAACCAAGGTCAACACTACAGTCCCTTTTGGCACCCAGTGTAGAGCATGAAGGAGAAACCAAAAAGACTGTAGTGGGTTGACCCTGGCTGGATTCCAGACACCCACCAGAGAAGCCTTCACTTCTTTCTGCAGCCGGACAGGGGAGAGAAAATATAATGAAGGGTTCACAAGTTTAGATAAAGACTAGGAAGGATGACTCATCAAATACTGTTATGGGCAAAACAAGCTCAAATTAGAGACATGAAATGAATTTATTATGAACAAGGTCAGAACAGGATAACGAGAAGTAAAATAAGACCTTAAAAGCACCTTCCTCCCACTCCTTCCTTCTTCCTAGCACTTCTTCCTCCCCCAGTGGCACAAGGAGACTGGGTATGGGGGTTATGGCCAGTTCATCACCTGAGGTTTCTCCCACTGCTCACACAGAGGAGTCCTTCCCCTGCTCCACCACAAGATGTCTCCCACAGGAGACAGTTCTCCATGAAGTTGTCCAACGTGCAACTGATTATGACTTTCTGGGATCTGCTGTTTAGCTGGTTCTCACCCCGTGTCACTGCCCACTCATCCAGTCCACGCTTCCTGAGTTTGCCTATGAGGATGTTGTGACAGGCAGTGTCAAAACCTTGCTGAAGTCAAGGTAGACAATATCCACTGCTCTTCCCTCATCCATCCAGGAAGTTTTTTCATCACAGAAGGTAATCTGGTAGATCAGGAATGATTTACCTTTAGTGAATCCATGCTGACTACTCCTGATCATCTTCCTGTCACCCATGTGGATAGAGATGGTCTCCAGCATGAGGTAATCCATCACTTTCCCAGAGACTGAGGTGAGGAACTGGAATTACACGCAATATCTGGTCTGCAAGTACTTCATAGTTAATGTGATCTTTGCTTATCTTCAAGTTAGAATGTTAGTCCGTATATGTGTCTAGAAGTTGTGTCGTTTCCATTTTCTTCTTTAAAAGAGGTATTAAGCTGTCATCTTTCTTCTCTCAAATACCTCCATTTCTGTAAAATGTGAAGATTATAATGAGTTCATTTATCCCAGTGGTTATCAAAACGTGATTTGTGTCTCCTCAAGCCTCTAAAGTTAAAACTACCTAGATATTCTACATTAAACTTTGGAAAATATGTGTCTTAAATCTTTAAAGCATAAAGGAGTATAATAGTTGTCAGGGCTAATTCTAGAAATATGTCCAGACATTCTATCAATATTATGGATTTGTACACAGGCCTATAGCCTAAACATAACATGTAGATCTGTCTTTTTAATCAGTGTGTATCTCATTCAAATAACCAGCTTTCAGTTTCTCTAAAAGGTGATGCATAGAAAGAAAGGAAATTAGTTACTTCTGAGGCATAAGTGAAACAAAAAGAAAAAACAAACCTCCTCAGATTTCACTTTCTATTTATTGCCAAAGTACAATACCTCAGTGCAAGCACTAATCAAACACTATTCATAAAGTAAAATGTTACCTTTGATTTTTCTACCAGAGGAATGAGAACTTCTCTAATTTCTGGGTTGTAGATTCAACATGCTGAGTGTGAGAATAGAGGTCTAATGATGAACATTTGCACCTTAAAAAAAAATATTCTAACACTGCTGGGATATCTCAGATTTTCTCCAGGTAGCATGTAATCTCCAAAAAAGCTAAGAGAAAGGTAATTATATCACCTGTCCTAAGAGCACGGGACTCAGGCTCTATTTATTTAGAATCATCTTTATTAGAAAAATAACAGTTTCCTTTAATTTAGGCAAGAGTTAAAAAACGCAAACAATTGAGACATGGAAGCAACTGTATAAAGAAAATCTAAGACAGGAAAAGATCATTTTAGTTGACAAGATGTTCCTTTCGGTATTAAGTTCTGTACCTTATTTATCGTGTGAGACTAAAATTAGACTTCCCCACCCCTGATTCAGAGACCACTTATAACTGGTTTTCACACATTCTTTAAAGATGGACACCCTTCATGCAGCAGAGAGCTGTGATTATTACCTGTTTGTTCTTTCCCTGCGCAGGAATTTCCACTTTTTGTTTTACTCATTGTTTATAAAACTTCCCATTTTTTATAACTGGTGGCAGTGTTTCAAATAGGAACATTTTCATTTTAAGTTATATGCTTCCTATTTTGATAGTTAGACAAACAAGCGTTCATTTACTTAAAGCCCATTTCAAGAAAATATAATTTTAAAATATTTTTTAACAGTCTTACAATTTTAGAATCACCTGACTGGGTTCATTTCATTAATGTTTCTACTACAAAGACAAAAAAAAGAAGGAACGCATTGTAAAATTGGGGATTAGGTCCTTAGAAGAAGGATCTTCCTCTGCACTTGTTTTAGGGAAACTCATCACAATAAAATTTTTGAAAACACCAGTTATTCCCAATTAAAATGATTGGCTTTTCTTGACCTCAATATCTGATATAAGCAAGCCTATCTGATAATACATCAAGAAAAAAAACTATGTCTCAGATATCATATAAAATAAAAAGTACTGCAACAGAGAGACACATTCAGTTAAAAGAATTTTCTTACAAGTGCTGATTTTGCGAAGATAAACCTTGGCTAAAACATACAATGACATTTCTCATTAAAATAATAGTTTCATTTTAGATATACTAAGTACTTTTAATTAATAAACATAATATTTGAAGACATTCAAATGAGGATTTGACTGAAATAATTATGAAAGTACCGTTCAGTTGTCTGGCTTTAAGAGAGGCACTACTCATTCTGAATAGCAACTGAGTAATTAGAACTCGTGGTTTATGAAGATATCTGCACAGAACGAAGAAAAAGCAAGAATGGATCAGTTCTGTACAAGACATGAAATGATCACATTTTGAGTACATGTTTATCTTCATCTTATTTATGGATTTATTTATATAACTGAGAGAATACCAAGCTTCAGTTTCAAATTCAGGAGGAATTATATAAAGTAGTCAACATAATCAGAAAACTTGAAACCTCCCTGTCAGAAAAAGCAGCTTGTTTTCTTTGAACTGTCAATTGAAGGAGCATCAACACATATTCGCTCTCTCAAAATGAAATTCAGGACACCAATTGCAAATGCTCTTTTGAGAAAATATCTTGGAATTTGCTGAAGTTCATCCCTATCTTTCTCACTTTGCTTGTATACTATTCTATTTTATTCCACATAATCTCTGTATTTTAAGTACCCAAAATCCTTTATGGATGAGGTTAGCCACTGTAAGATTAAGGGTTTGAAATCTCTGTAAAACCTGACATATAAAAGCAGCTGCTTGGCATCTTCCTGTATTTGAATTAAAACATAATGATGCCTTAAGTTTTTAACTTTTATATTTTTCAGACCCTGTACTGCATTAATGTATAACTCTGAACTCCACATAGAGTGTTAGTAAGCTCTCTTCATATTTTGGTCAGACGAAACAACCCTGCCTGGCCTGAGAACCAAGGACACGCTCTGCCTCAGGCCCGAAAGTATAAACAAAAGTGTATGGGAGTGTGAAAGCATACCAGGGGAATATGACTTCATTACCTGAAGCTATAATTAGACAATTAACCTCTGATATGCAAATAGGCCAAACTTATACCCACCTGAAGAACTTGTGACCATGGTCCATCTTGGGTGTAGCCTCTGGGAGGCTTTTGCGCTGCCCAGGGTGTATTAATTGAAGGCCTCTAATACCTACTTTATTCTCTAACTCTGTCTAGCCTCTGTTCTAGGTAGCCACTCCAATGCAGCAATCCAATGCATCCTTCAAGGTTTCACTACTCACAGTTTTTCATCAATTCACTGAAGAAAAATTATTCTGGTAACATCAACAATTTATTGTTTAAGGACAAAGTATCTGCATCATTGCATAAGAAATTTGAGTAAAGAACAGCCTTGCCAAAAATACTCTGTCAGCAGTCCATTCTCCAGAGAAGAATCACAGCTTTTTTATTCCTCACTTTGTTGTTACTATTAAATATTGAGAGAAATTCCCTATGTTTTCCCACTACAGAAATATAAAGGTAAGTAGTCATGTGTGACTCCTTCATTACTGCCAAATAACTAAGGAAGCAAAATCAATACTAGGATTGCAAAAACTTTTTGTATATATTTTCCCTGAGAGCTAATAAGGTTAGCTAGCGTAACCAGTTTTCTGCATACTTGAACAATCACAAAAAGAAGACACACACGTGCACAAAAAAAAAAAAAAAAAAAAAAAAAAACAAAACAAAAAAAAAAAAAAAACAACAAAAAAAANCAAAACAAACAAAAAACCCACACAGACCAGCCTGAGTGTCCTATTTTTCTTTGGTACAGAAGAAATCAATGCATAGAAGAAATAAAGAGGAGACGTACAGAAAGAACAACAATTACAAGGAAAGCAGTAAGGAAACAATAGATAAATTTTGTGAAAGAAGACTAAATTAGTGGAAGGTAAATATGTCAGACAGATATAAAAGCAGAAACTGTGACACTAGTAGCTAAGGAGTCCTTGCAGCAGAGAACTCCATTGAGTTATTCTCAGCCTGGATATTCTAAGTCAGGAGATGTAAAAAAGCAGTAGTTTGTCAGAAATCTTGTAAAATAACATGCTTTGAGGCATGTAATTTTACATGTCTTAATAAGTCCATGTGTTTATGGAGCTAAAAAGAAAGTAGATGAAGCATCCTGAAGGATTTCCTTCTTTTCTAGGCAAACTAGAATTTGTATTTTCCCCTGAGCATAGTGCAACACTTTGCAAGGTGATTAAGACATTTTTAGAAGACCCCAATGACCCTGCCACAGTCATTTATTCAAAATTCCTAAATCAAAGTCTAAATCTAGATTTATAGAAGGCAAGTAATATTGAATACAATTATGATCCTACTGTGAAAATGAGAAAAATGTTGTCCAATAGACTAAATCCTTAATCTTTCCATCACCAGAAGTATTTTTTCTCCATAATTCAATTACAGACTTTTAAGTGAAATAATGTTCAGATTCAGAAAGAAGTCATATATCCTTTCTGCTTCCTGACACCCATCTTGTATGTTCCCATTTATATGGTTTCTATCTTGGAAATTGTAACTTGATTACTACACCATTCATTGTTTTTCAAAACTACACACTTAATTCTTACATAAATAAATTCATAATTAATGACAAAATTATTTAAGGTGAGTATCAAATTCTCCATAATGGAAAGGATGCCTTATGGGCACTTGTACAAAAGCGCTGTTTTTCTGTTCAAACGTGAAGTGTTTAAAGGCAGACACACAGAAGCTTTTTATTAGAGTTGGTTTAGACTTCAAATACATATTTCTGCAAACCATAGAAAATAATTTCTTCTAAGAATTGTTTTCAGCTGCTTTTTAGTACCTGAAAAATGTTTATTCCTCTTTTTTATTTTCCTTTTTTTCCTTCAGATTCATCTACCCAATCAGGAAGGTCTCAATTTCTGTACTACTTTAGGCAGGTTCTGCAACTACATACTTCTAAAACCATCAATCTGATGGCCAAGAAGTTAATCAGCTAATGAAAATATGTGAACTGCCACTGCTGTCTGAGCTTTCTGTATGTGTTGTTTTTTGTTTTTTTGTTTTTTTTTTCCCATAAGGGGCATTATCAGGACAGAGAAATAGAGGCCAGGTACAGCAGTGGAGGCTCTGAAGAGTAGAGACGCAGTGTCAAGGGAAGAGGACTATAGCCATGGGAACTTAAGAAAGGTGGCACTGGTTTGTGCCTACAGCTATAAAACATCTACTATTGATTGGAGGGGTTTTGTTGTGAGTTTTTATGGCTTTTTGTGTTTCTTAAAGAAGGAGACCCAGAAGCAGTCAAAAACAGTTCTCAGTGTAACAAACAAATAAATAGTATATAAAAAAGTAAAAGGCATAAAATTCTCATATAACCTGGAGCTATAGACCAATGAAATACTACATAGCTGTAAAAGCATGTTAGGAAGCATAAAAGTGACCCCAAGTAAAAGTCAAGAAGAAAACCACATATAAGAAGGAAACCACAACCATAGGACACAACACATTCCTCACAATAAAGTACGCCAGAGACTGTTGACCAACAGTGTCACTTTTTCCAGCAGTTTGAAGCTACCAACCCGCTACTGAAACACACTGTATTTTCATAATTGCTAAATGTCTGATTTTATTTGTGTTCCTGTCTCCGTTCCCATTTCAATGCAACCAATGCAGGTATCCTATTAAAAATATTAACTTATGTCACTGAAATTTGTCTGTATTTAAAGGTAAGCTGTTAGAAACAGCTTACCACATGAAATATTTTCCATTGATACCCTACTTAAGTAGAGATAGATATATTTCCCTTGAGGAAAAACCTTGAATGCTTTTATTTCACCTTATTGCCAACTTCATAAAACATGGTATTGCCTAACTTATACAAAATTTGTAGTTCTACATTTCTTTAAAAAAAGCATAGGAGCATTTTTACTTTGAGCAACTTGGTCTAGGGAAGGCATCCCTGCTCACTGTAGGGGGATTGGAACTAGAGCATATTTAAACTCTCTTCCAACTCAAACCAATCCATGATTCTATTATCTGAAGTTTTCTTTGATTAACAGTAAATAGATGTGGTATGCTAAGAGGCAAAATTTCTCTTTGCCAATGGAATCTGCTGCCCAGTAGCAGAATGTACAAGAAACAGTTTAGAAGGTACAGCAAGTAGCTCCTGTACTCCTGAGGCAAATGGCACTTTTGAGTTCTGCAAATATTGCTACAAATAACCTTACTGAAAAGTCAGAGAGAGAACACTCAATACCTCTTTTCACTTTATGAAAAATAATTGCATTTTATTCTCCCCATAAGAAAGAGGGTGTATTTGTTTTTCTTTCTTAGAAATGCCCTCTCTAGATAGACAAATATTAATGTCATAAGAAAAAAAAAAAAAAAAAAAAAAAAAAAAAAAAAAAAAAAAAAAAAAAAAAAAAAAAAAAGCAAAATAACTACTCAAGAATAGAAAAAATTATTTTTTGAAATGCTTATTTTTGCTAACGGCTTAATGTCAGTATGCAGCATGTGTTTAAAATTAAATTAATGATTATAGTAAGGAAAAGATATTTTCAAAAAGAGTTTGAGGAAAAAACAGAATTCTTAGATGTTTTACAGAGGAAGCACATATTTTCAGGGTGAGATGGAATGAGAAAGAAAAATATATTCTTTAGGAAAATTTACTTCCAGATGAAGTTAAAACAATTTGTAATTTCCATTGCAAGTGCCATCAAGATGACAAAATTTCAAATATTTCCCAATTTATAAATTTTGTTATGAGAAATATCCTTCATATGCTACCCCAAGAGAAAGAAAATGTAATTGAATCATAATGTACATTCAGAATCCTGTAAGGTGCAAGACAACTCTTTTGTTTAGAGTTCTATAAGTAACTCACTCTACTCAATTTCTTTTTATTCAAAGTAAACTTTTTTGTTTTTTAAACTTTACCTAAAACTCAGCTTCTGAGTATTTTAGTTAACTTCTGAACATGCTGCAACTTCTGTCGAGGGGATAGGACTAGCATGAAAATGAGAGCTTGTTGTATTCAGGTTTATCTTGTCTCCAGAATTAGAGTGGGAAGGAGTATTCCAGCCATGTGAGCCAAGCAATGGAACGACACTTCCTCTGCAGCTGGGATGTGATTTAATGCCAAGGAGCTCTGGGAAGGGCATCTAAAGAAGCATCCTGCTATTGCAGTGTCCAAGTCCGCTGACAATGATCTCTTTCTGTCCTGCTAGGGGTGCAGCTGTCAGAGTCAGCCAACACACACAGTCAGCACAGAAAAGGGCCAGAAGCTCAGCCAAGGGTCGTGACCACAGCCTGGACAGCAGCAGTGACTTGCCACAGTGCACAGTCCCCAGTACCAACCCTGGAGAAACAGCCCCTGGCCCATCAGAGGCCTCCACCAAGTGTGAGCTCCCAAGGGAGAACACACACCTGGGGCTGTAGGTTTGCCTGGTGCCTCTCGCTGGGCTTGGCATGAGGTAGGGAGACTCCTCTCCCATGGGAAGTATGTGCTGGTAGAAACTGCTCTGTCAAGGAAATGAGCTGCAGGAGGGAGTAAGTGGTCTGTGCAGCATCTAAGATGTAGAAAAGGAGAATGGCTGAAAGAAAAGCGGATATTGTTTATCTGGAGTTTAGCAAGGCTTTCAACACCGTCTGTCATAATGTTTTTATAGAGAAGTAGATCAAGTATGAGTAAGAGAAACTGAAGAGCTGTTGAACTCAAAGTGCTGTGATCAGCAGCACCAAGTTCAGCTGGAGGCCAGTAACTAGTGCTGTACTCCAAGGATACAAGGGCCAGTGCTGTTCAGTGTCTTCACTGGTGACCTTCTGTATGACTGCACTAAGTGCACCCTCAGCAAGTTTTCAGATGACACAAAACTAGATCCTGTAAACAGACTTTGTATTGCAGTAACAAAAGGGTCAAAATTACATACCAGACCATTGTTAACTTTTTAGTCCTGTGTTATTTCAACATAAGCACGCTCTGTTTTTCTTTTTTTTTTTACCCATGGAATATATATGTGCACTGCAACATGATTTTACCTATAATGGATGCACTACATCTTGATCAGCAAAGGAATTCACAATCAAATTATCCCTAGAAAAATATTGTCATTGAGAAATTTTTAACTCTTGCATCTTGAAAAAAGATGAAATTGAAGAGGAAAACCTTTGAAATAATATTAATTAATACATATTTTCTAATTAGTCCCACCTGTCTAATTGTTTTCCCTATAGCTTAGACTATCAGTTGGGTTTTATCCACTTTCAATCTTTCTAGCTTCTTCTTTTTTCTAAAAAAATCTACACATTCTTTGAAATCTAACATGCCCTCTTTTAAGTCCCTTCATGCAATGACTGTTTCATGATTTGAAGGTGTAAGACATATTATATATTTGCTTATCACCCAAAAACTTCATTTTTTTATCTTTTAATCTCTAATCTACAAATGTATGACCAAGAGTGAGAAACAAAAAATTATAGAGAAATAAGTTAAATATGAAGGCTAAAAAAAAATATTTGTTTGAAACAAAGGTTTCTGTGTATAAAAATGACAACTAAATTTACCCAAGAATTAGAAAGCAAAAGAAAATTAAAGGAAAATAAGCCATGGTTCAGCCCCAGCCAGCAATTAAGCCACACAGACAGTGGGATGGATGAAAGAATGTGAAGCCTAAAAGTAAGAAAACTCATGAGTTAAGAACAATACAATAATGATAATGATAATAAATGAAAACCCAAGAAAGACAAATTATGCAAATGAAAAACAATTTTTCATTATCAGCTGACCAATGTCCAACCTTTTCCCAAGCACTGCTCCCCACTGGCTACCTTTCCTCTTAGTTTATGTGCTGAGTGTGTCACATGGCATGGAATATCCTTTTGATCAAATGGAGCCAGCTATCCAGCTGTGTCCTCTCCCAGCTCCTTATTCACTGAACATCCACTCACTGCCAGGGCAGGATGAGAAACTGAAAAGTGTGACACACTGTAAGCACTGCTCCGTATCAACTAAAAATCAGTGTCTCGTCAATGTTATTCTCATTCTAACTCTGAGACAAAGCACTGCTAGGAAGAAAATTGACTCAATCCCATCTGAAACCAGGCAAGAAAGAAAGACAATTGTGTTTTTGTTTGTGGTGTTGTTGTTATTATTAGGTTTGGTTTGGTTTGGTTTGATGCTAGGCTTCAGCAGTGGCTTTAAGAAAGGCTATTTAAACTGGAAGTTTGAAGTATAAAAGAAGATAAATAATGGTGGTTTTCTCTGGCAGCACACTAGGGGTGTTCATCATGAGCATTTCAACTGCACTTGTGGGCAGACCTGTGTTTTTGCATTTGAAAGAGCAAAGGAAGAGGAGGTGACAACATTCAGATTTATGCACTTGAAGTGTAATTTTAAGACAGTTTGCTGAGTCTCATACAAATTTTTCCAAGTTGATCAAATTCACTAAATGAAAAATCATGTATAATGTGATTTAAACGGAAATAAAGAGATGAAGAGAACATGAGATATTAAGGGTATTTGAATGCTCAGAAAAGCTGGTTATGAAGACTAGAGTATAAGAGTCAATCCTGCTATAGCAAGGAGTGATATATTTTTCAGTTATTGATGATCTTTTTAACTTTAGGCTTTAACTACGTAGAAAAAATATCACGTTAGTGATATTACTTAGGTAAAAATTAATTATATGACAGGTAACCTTCAGCAGTAATAGGATATTCAAAAGCATTTTTTTTCAAAACTCTAAATCCACCCTAAAAATTTTAAACTTCTCCCTACACCCTTTCATATTCCTGTGACTTTGTGTTATAAACCATTAGAGAAACCACAGTCCTATGTATGGTGAATTTCTAAGGGTTACCAATATGAATTATTTAAATTCCTTAGCCAGTAGCTGCCACAATTACAGCTTCATGCATATCCACGATTGTAGAGAACCTATGCAGTCCTTGTGTTGGAAGAGGAAATGAAATGAGAGGACGCACTTCAAAATGCTCACAGGGACTCAGGGACTGTGAATTCTTCTTTTAATTTGACTGTCAAAGTCAGCCTTTCAACCTCTCCTACATTTATTCCAAATTTATAGTTTGTCTTCAAGGACTAAAGGGCAAAGCTTGCTGGTAAAACCTTTATGAGGTCTGCATATATAACTTTCTTAAACACATTTAACAATCATACATCTGAAAACAAATTGGATTTTTAAATTATTATTATTATTGTTCCTTGTTCTAACCACTAAAGCCATGAACTCCAAATATAACTGCTAAATGTATTTTGTAAATAATTGCAATGTGTTGCCTTTCTGGAATGCTTAATTTACACTGATAGGATCAGCCTAATCAAACACATATTTAAGACCAAAAATAGCCTTGTTTTCAAAACAAAACCTAAAAAATCTTTTATCAAAGTCTTCAGAATGCTCAGCTGAAATAAAGTCATATGTTTCCACATATCGGTGAGAACAGATATTGCTGGAAAGGTAAAAGAAATTCTAAAAAGTATCAGTATAATAATTGTGTCTAAAGGAGGCTGCCGAAAACTTCAATAAAAGAAACAACATACCAAGCTTTCATACATAAATGACTCAAGGTTTTCATTTTCTCCCTTTCAAGTCATTCCACTATTGGGCTTTTTTTGTTTGCTTGTTCTTCTGTTCCTGATTATTCTGAGCAATAGATTGTACACAGCACCAGGCTTTTTTTCAGGCCTAGAGTCCTGCTTAGATGAATCTCTGCATAGACATATATTCTAGGTCTGACACATACATGTTCCATCTCTAAGATATTCTTCATGTCATTATTTTCCTCAGAATTAAAAAGATTCTTTTTCACTGAGATTTTTTTGGTTCTTAGCTTCACCCATATCAGTGGCTCAGGTAAAACCTATGATGGTAAGATTATAATTTATAATCATTAATAAGAATTCAGGCACTACTGGCAATCTAAAGAGAAGTCATGGGTTCAAAACTTCCTGGAGATAATAATTTTCTCTTACCTATATAAGTGTCCCCTCTCTCCCACAGAATACAGAGTACTGTTCTGTGTTCTAGTTTGTCTCTCTATAGTAAAAAAAAAAAAAAAAAAAAAAAAAAAAAATCATCTGTGATTTGTTTGTTTGTGGTGTTTTAAATTAATAAAAGTGCATCATTCAGCTTCTGTATTACTTTAACTAGAATTCGGCTAGGAATAACATTGAGAAATTAATAACAGAACTTGTCTATTTTTACTCCCTGGAATTCTGCTGCTCTCTAATTTGCCCCACTAATCCAATGCTGTACTACCTAGAATATTTCTGGTCTCATAAATATCACAAGCCATGGCTCCTTTGCTTCATCACACAGAAATATGTTTAAGAGGTGCTGGGACAGAAACGATTTCTGAAATTATGAATCGCCTTCAGCTTTTGAAATTACTTTCCATTTCTCATTCTTATTCTTCTTTTCCCCTTTAAATAATTTCTCTTTGCTATTTATATCCATCTATGATTTTAAATTGCTATAATGTGTCCTTCTACCAGTCATCATTTAGAAAAAAATTGACAATATTTGGGACCCATATCTTAACGACCTCAAATTATTAAACTGTTTTTTCTAGTTTGTTAGTAACCTTACCTCTCAAAGAATTGTATGTGCTCTCAAAAGACCAGTGAAACTCCTTTAGGAGCCATCTTCATGATTTTATCATGGTAGCTTCCAAAAAGGAATATATGAGGAGTACTCATAAGGCAAATGTTCTAATTCTGTAAGGTATCAGTCACAAATGTGAAAGCTTGAAGAAATTGCTTACAAATGTAGTCTTTTTAAGGAAAAAAAAAAAACCTGATAAACTGATAAACCAATTAGTTATCTACCTGAGTTTCTTCCAAGAGAAGTAAGTTACAAACACAGCTTTTAATTTTTTCTCTGTTTTTTTCTGAAATTTTTTGAATGTTAACAGTGGTAGAAACTGAAACTTCCTAAGTTTTCACAGACAAATGTCAAGGTTTTAGAACAATTTCACTTCTAAAGTGACGAACTCCTTTTCTTTTATGGTCAGATAATTGTTCCATACTGAAATTCCTAAATACATCCTATCTATGGTGTGTCTATGATTCCAGTATAGAAACACAAGAATATTACTGTTTAATTTATGCCAAGTTCCCATTAAACTATGTTCCATAATATCGTCGTTCTTATTTATTGCATACTTAGATAATCTTCAAGTTGTTTCTGTTTTGGTAAGAGTATATCTAGCCTGAACAGAAGTTGCTGTTACACAGAATTCAGATGCATTTGAAAATTTAAATTCTAAATAATTGCTCAAATAACACTGTTTTCATCCTCAGTGTTTTTTAGCATTTGATTCCCCAAACTCGAAATTTTAATTTCAAAGATATAACTTTAAAGTTCATTTGCTCTCACAGTGTTATGATTTAACCCCAGCCAGCAACTAAAATTTATACAGACTCTCACTCACTCTGTTCCAGAGATGTGGGCAGAGGAAGAAGAGCAGAAGTGAGAAAATTTATGTGTTGAAATAAAGACAATTTAATAGTGATTTTAAAGCAGAAGTTACGCCCACAAATAAAGCAAAACCACTTGAGACTTTCGACTGGCAGGCAAGTGTTCAGCCATCCCCAGGAAAGATGAGTGCTATCACACAGACTGTTGATTTGGGAAGACATTGCCCCGAACATCTCCCTCTTCCTCTTTCCAGCTTTATTTGCTGTGCCTGATGTCATAAGGTGTGGGATATCTCTGGAGTCATCTGGGACCAGCTGTCCCAGATGTGTCCCCTCCCAGCTCCTTGTGCTCCCCCAGCCAGCTCCCTGGTGGGGTGGGGTAAGAGGCAGAGAAGACCTTGGCTCTGTGTAAGCCCTGCTCAGCAATAGGCAAAAAAACCCTGTATTATCAACACTGTTTACAGCACAAATTCAAAAGAGCTGTACTAACTACCATAAAGAAAACTGATTATTCCAAAGGAAGCCAGCACACTTCAGAAGGCAAGGGCTATCAGTTTCTGTATTATAAAAAACTTCAGTCTATCTGTTGCTTTTATTGAACTTAACCCTTTCAAAGGGATAATTATTCTCCCACTTCTACATGGTTAATTTTGTGTAATATCTGTTCTGTTGTAGATTAAAAATTATCTGTGTCTCATTTCTTTCCCATCAATGAATTTTTTTTTTTTTTCTATATTGTCTTTCCATCTCCTTTCTTCTTCCCCTTTTCACATTGTGAATTCAACACTTAAAGTCATTTTTATTACTACTTTTTTCCCTGCTGTGGTAGATTTGCTTTGCATACAGATCTGAAAGAATCTGAATATGTTTCAGCAGATTAAATATACATGCTTTGACTTTCAGAATTCCTTTGGATGCTTCTGGGAAGGACCCAGGGTCATGCTGTGTAACCATTGTGTGAGACTGTAATTGGTCAGGGCAGAATGTTATACTAATGTTGTATTTTTTATGTTACCTATGTTATAAATCATACTGCATATTGGACCAAATAATTTCACCATTTTTCTTTTATCCATACTGGTTTTCAATCATAATGATTGCAAATTCCCATCAACTCCAACAAGATTTTAATTTTTTTTTTAATCTCCTTGAGCTAAAACAGGTTAGACAATAGTTATGTTACTACTTTTAGATGACTGTTAGAATAGGTTAAGACCAGTTCAGGCTGTGGAAACCTTAGACAAGTCATAGGATGCTCAGCAGTGAGTTAAACAGAAACTCTGTGGCCTTTATTAGTAATGACAAAAGATTATTAACTGGTCCAAATGCTCCTAAAACAGGAACTGGTCCAGAACTAGAAATTCCTTGCATTGGCAAAAGATTTTACATAACTGCTTCTTAACCTTAACGTCTGAAAATTTAGCCTTATAAACACAACAAAATTATTCATAAATATGTATGGGATTTCTAGAAAAAAATGTACTAACTAAATACCTTTGCTTTTTGCAAATATTAGAATTGACCCTTCTGTTTTTATTTTGGTATTAAGAAGTAATAATTCACTAGAATCTAGAAGTGAATGTAGTGTTGAGATAAATTACCTTTTTTTTAGCCCTACTGTGGGCCTCTGTCAGAAAGGCTAATACTGGTTAAATGTCTGCAGTCCTACTGAGCAGAATAGTGGGTGGATTTAAGAGAGAATGCATGTGAGAAAGCAGAAGAGATGAATCCCTAGGGGCAACATGGCTGGAAAACTAATTGTTATACAGGATCTATGGTATTCAGTTATGTTTTACAATATGCATTACATAAAATTACTACTTCAGCTAGTGAACCAACTAGCTAAAAGAAACTGCTAATATATATTTTAAAAATCTTTTAAGCAAGACTTAGCTATTTGGTCACTACTGCAAAGATTTAGTTTTGCACATCACCTTCTTCTGTCAAAATTAATTGTTTTGCTTTCTATTGGCAAAATCTGTTGACAAAGAGCAGCTCATAAGCTAACAGCAGCTATGCAATCTTCACTATTATGTTCCAAACAAGAATTCCAGAAGCCTAAAATTAGATCCTTAAAACTAGCTAGTATTTAAGTGATCTGATTTATAAAAACACTTCATCAACCCTCAGATATCAGTAGAGTTCAAAGAACTAAGAGAACTATGTTTACTAGGAACAGGATTCTGCTTGTTAACCTTCACACATTAGTTAAATTTTATTCCCTGCAGCAATATAAAAATGTTCATTTTTTTATCCTGTATATTGGAAATATTTTGTGATCTTACCTCCAATGGTGCCAGTGGCTGCCATTCTAATGGTGTTCTTCATCCCTACAATACCTCAGAGCATGGGATTGGTTTGGTTTGGTTTGGTTTCTAATATGGCTGCCATGATCCTTTTCCTTGCTTGCATGCAAGTACTAAATACCATCTTTCCTTTCATTTGTGTGGATCTACCAGATGCAATAAATCAGCTCAGACATTTCAGAGTATAATGAAGCACACTAGATTAATTATGAGAAAACTTTCTGGTCGTCTATTGCCAGGATTTGGTCAATAGGATTGATGCTAAGAAGAGTAACATTGCTGCAGGGAGTTTTCAAAGCTAAAACACCCTCTTTTCACGTTCATTAAGGTTCCGAGTTGTTTTTCCCTTTTCCTTCATGATAATTATATCTATATACCACAGAAACCCTTTTTGGAGTGTGTTTGCTCTCCCTGATTTGATTCAAATGAAAAGCTGTCTTTCTCTGTGGGCTGATTTCTTTTTCCCGTCTAATCAGAAGCATGGCCTGAATCCTAATTACAAGTTAGGGACTTAATGAATGAACTTTGAGAATATTAATTTAATGCTTGAAACACCAGCAAATAGAGTGAATGTTTTATTTAGGGCTTGCTTCATGAAGTCTCCTTTTGGCAGCATTAGAATTAAGGTTTAGAATCAGAACGTGTTGAAAAACAACATTTATTCCTCAATGAGAGAAAATTAATAAAGACTTATAAAAATGAGGAGGTGAATTAAAGGAGGGGGAAAAAGAAAGGTAGCTGTAATTAAACGGAGAATTTTAAATTATTGATCTTGCACATTTTAAGTCATTTTTACGTACAACAGTAAAATCAAAGGCATAAGAACATGTATTACTGTTGATTTTTCAGGCATAATTCATTACTCAAGTGCATCTGAGTTCATGTTTCTTAAACAATCAACTTATACCTGCAGTCTTAGTTTCTGATGAAAATTGGGTTTCCTCCTAGTGCACTGAATTACCTGAAAGAGATGGTGCTTTTGAACACCTCCTGAAGGAAATTCCATGTGTTCCTCCAGCTTGAGTATAAAACTTGAGTGAAGACTTCCTCTAGGGCTTTCAAAAGCTTTCATTTGGCTAAGGGCATTAACTGGTCATACTGATAGCTAAGATACTAAGGAGCAGTGGTTTTCCCAGCACCTAGGAGAAAAGGCTTAATCTCCAGAGAGTTTCTTTCCCAACAGGAATTTTCCTATGCTGACATTCAATACCAAGTCTACAAGCACAGGCCTCTTACTCAAAAGTTAATTAATGTCCTTCTCACTGCAGTGTTTTTGTTTTGTTTCTTTAATAAGATTCCAAAAAAAAGCCTTAGTTTACCTAAATAAACAAAGTTTGAAATATTTTGATATAGCTCCCTTATCATTCTGCCCATCTTTTAAACATTCTATTGGAGTTTCTTTAGCCTTTTGGTTTTTTCAGTGGATTTTTAAAGAGCAGGTTAAGAAAAAAAATTGAGGTGGTGGATTAACAAATAAGAGATGAAATGTGGTGCATCGGGACTTGGCTACCACCACCTTTAGACTCTGAGCAGACATCAGTGGGATTACCTGCTAGAGATTAGACACAAGTTTTACAAATGCTCTTCATTTAACATCCTCAGCAATTGAACCTGTGTTTTTCTTGGACAACTTCATGGTTACTATACAAACACCTTTATTTTCTCTTTGTTTTCAATTGTTGATATTTTAGGTTTTCTGGGTTTTTTTTTTTTGTTTTGGTTTGGGGTTTTTTGTTTGTTTGTTTTTGGGGTTTTTTGTTGTTTTTGTTTTTGTTTTTNTTGTTTCTGTTTTTGTTTCTGTTTTTTTAAGGGAAATTATTACAATGTTATAATAATTGAAAATTATTATAATAGAAGAGAGATGAGATTGTTTCTTTGTACCTAGTCAAGGCACAAGGACCAAGAAAGGTCTATTTAGAATGATTTTAAAAAGTTGAACTATTTGAATGTTTACCCTAGGAAAGGTTAGGAAAGGAAGTATGTTTATTGGTACAGAACTCAAAAGTAGTTGTTGGTCAGTGAGTGTTAACATTGCAGTTCTTTTCTACAGAGAAACTTCAGTCCCCTGTGCTCCATTTAATTAATGATGATCCATCTTTGCTATAGAAGTGTAGGCAGGATTTTTCTTTTTCTTTAATGGCTTCACTTTTAAATTTCATTCTATGGGCAAAAGGAAGAAAATAACAAAACCCATATAACTGTCAATAATTTTTCAAATATATGAAAATGTAAGCATTCCTCCAGCTATTCCCTTGAAGTCCCATTGTGGAGTTTTACTCTTGAGTGGATTAATTAAGGCCATTGAGTTAGATTTCTATTGAAGTTTCCCATACATTTCTGTCTTCTCTCCAATAATATTGCCCCATCTCTCTGAACACATTTGTAGCCATCATGCTGCTTTCTGTGAAAAAGATGCCTTTGACCTTCTAACCAACTTAGGCAATTATTTCGAGTTACACTGAATGCTGCACTTCAACTTGAGTCTATGTATTTATAGGACTTACTACAGATGGGCACTTAAAAACAACTATGAGTCAATTTGTTTTACCTGTATCTGTCTGCATTTAATCTGTCCCACTGTCTTGAGCCACCGTGTATATCTCCTTTCAGGTGATAACAAATTTCTCTCTGCTTTTTTAAAGCTTTTTTTCACATTTTTCTTCTTTAAGAAGAGCTCTTTGTTTTTGAATCCTCGCTAGAAAATAATGTACACACTCTGAAATCAATGGACCTTCCAAAGTTGTTTCTTATTACACAAAATTGAAAATAATTTTTTCTTATAATTGATTTAAATTGGAACACAATTCATGGTTATGCAAGTTAGGGGAATGAAAATGTAGGTTGAGTAAACAAAAAGTTAATATAGCCCTTTTGAAAAGTGTTATGACTTGAAGTATCCACAGGTTCTTATATAAAACAGCTGTTGAGAAAACTAACCATAAAACTATCAATGTTTACAAGATTTTTATTATACAAACTTAATGGCTCCCGTGGTTTTAATGCACTGCAAAATAGTCTTTCTTCTTCCTTATGAACACAAAGCACATCTCCCTAAAGGGACTTTTCTTCCTACAAGCTATCAATGCAATCAAAACTAGTGATGCATTTTATTACATTACTGCCTCTTGAAGAAACATGTTTTTATTGTAATATTTCATAAAGATTTCCTGCAGGCAATGTAAAAAGTAACTATCTAATAAAATTTAGTAGTGTGTTCTTGCAAACCCGATTAAAATATGTACAGTAGGCTAGCAAATATATATACTTTAAACTTACCACTAAAAATTAATATCTTAGGCCTCTACTACTGAGCTTCTACCATCCTGCTTTTACCATGTGTGTCTCTCACCTTCTTTTTAGAAAAATATGTGCATGAATTTTTTGATGAAATTCGTAAAAAAGAGCTTCAAAATAAGCTTGTCAAGTCTGTTGTAATGCATATATAAAATATATGGACCTATATCTATGCATATAAACACAGTATTAAAAATGTATTAATGTATAATTAACAACATTAGAAAATTTGGTGATGAAAATCGCTATGAAAAGAGATAAAACTTTCTAAACACAGAAGGTAATTTTTAATAATAAAAAATGATGGGAATATTAGCATAGGAGGTTTCTTTTAGCCTACAAAGATTTCTCTCCCTTTGTGGTATCTAATCTCAATAGAAATAAAAGATTACTTTAGAAGACAATTAAGAACAGGAAACCAATTCAGTGCATCTGATGTTATGTATACATTGGCAAATAGAAACACCATTTGGTCCTACAAGTACAAGTGGATTTGTGCAGCAGAACAATTGGTACTGAAGACCTGGTATTCACAGTATGCACATTTATATAGTTTTTTATTTCACAGCATCTCTAGCCTGGCCTTGAGCTTGATTGTCTCTTAGTAGTAAGAGGATATTACGCACAATTCTGCAGTTCACTTTTCAATTTAGTTTAATCTGAAACACATTCAGTCTGCATGTTCTCAGGGTGCTTCACAAAGTGCTACAAGGGGGGAAAATCAGAACATTCATTTCAGAAGCAATCTCTTAATTATTATGAAAACATTGATGTAGATGCATTCTGGATTTCTTAAAAGTGTCATTTTGGCTGAAAGAATAGTTTAATAACATAACATGTAGGACAGCCTATGGGTTTGCATGGCAAAGATTTGGTAGCAGTGGGCCTACAGGGACTACAGACTTCTTCTGTGAGAAGCTGCCAGAAGCATCCTTCTTGTCTGGCAGAGCCAATGCCACCCAGCTCCAAGGCTGACCTGCTGCTGGCAGATGCAGAGGCCATCCATGACAGTGGTAGCACTTCTGGAATAACAGATTTGAGAAGAGAACAGGAAAGAAATCAACTTTTCCCTGCCCTGCCCAGTTGAGGAGATGAGTGATAGAGTGGCCTCGATAAGCACCTGGTGTCCAGCCAGCATCAACCCACCACAGAAGAATAACTAATGTATACAAAATGTAGTTTTAGTTTTGTAAGTGTTCTAGTGTTTGGGTTTTTTTTTCATTTTATGTTTTAAAGAAATGGATTTTGTGGTAACTTGAAGGAATTTTTTCAAGGAAGAGCATTTATCCAGCATTATAGCCTGAAATCTGTTCTTAAACACAATTTGGTTCCAATTGGCTCTAGACACTAAGTTTCCCAGCTGTCCTCCTAAGGATAATTGGGCAATTAGCCTTTGTCTCTCACACAAATTACCAGCTCATCCTACCTGGCTGATTCTCAAAGAAGCCTAAACAACTACAAGCAGAGAAAATAGGAAAATACAGCCTTTTATGAACATCAGATACTTACATACTAAGCTACCCTCTCCCAACCTATTTTTAATGAAGGCACAGACCAGAGCTCTTGACCAGAGCAGTTTACTGGGCAGTCAACAATGACTACCTAATTAGATGTGACTTTCTGCCATGTGAAAATACTAGTAGCTCCTGATCCTGCTCAAAGTCTGAGCAGGAGAAGAGTCTGGTGGAAATACTTGTGAATGTGTGTTTAACAACAGTGATTTAAGAGTAGTAGAATATGAATCTGACAACAGAAAATAAAATAGAAGGGTGGAAAAAGCAGAGTACATAATATTTCTTCATGGAAATTTATGTACATCATTCCCAGTGAAGCTAAGAAAGGGTGATATTACGGCTGAGGAGCAGAGAAAAGAAAATAATAAGGAAGACCCTTTTTCCTCCTTCGCTCCCTGCACTCACCCACTGAAGACATAGTTTGGGAATCCTGGTGAGAATGGCAAAAAAATCTGGTGGAAGATCAGGTCCTTCTTAAAGATTTCTGACTTTTGCCCTTTTAATTCTTCAATCCCAGAAAATGTTGACTATATACAAGTATTTTACTTAGTATCATTTTACTTAGTATCATTTTAAAATACGGTGCCAGTAGCTCAGCTGCATAGATAGCCTTTGGAATATCACAATAAAACTTAGTTAATATTACAGAGATGTGCATGGGGACATTGCTCACAGCAGGTACAAAGAAATATTGATAAATTGGTTGGCTAACTTTTATTTGTTCTTTAGAAAATTGAGTTATTTCATGCTTTTCTTCCCATGTTAACTATATGGAGCTTTTATTGTGTGTCTGCCTGCATTCCACCAACACCATGAAGAGTAAGTCAATTCAGCTTAATTTTTTCTAATATTCCAGAGCCAAGAGACCTTTTATTTGTACTTTCTTTTAAGGCTGCACTTTAGATCTTCAAAATGCTCCACTACACAACAGTGATTCAATAGCATCATAAACCCCTACAGGGTTATGTTTGTTGCATGCTTCAACAAGTAGGACAGAGGAGAGGAACTCGCATGGAGAGTACTGCAGAATTCATCAAGTGGCTACAGACAGAGTTCAGCAACCCTTGTGCTCCTTGAGGAATGCACTGCAGAAGTTGATGAGCTTTTCTATAAATTTTATAGACTGCTGAGGTGAGAGTGGAAAGAAGGGGTCAGCTTTTCTAATGTTCTTCATGCTGTTTTGCCACTGAGATTGCATTCAATTACTTGGTTTGCTCATTGTAAGCCAGTGGGCTGAAACATGGGTGAGGTCACAGTTTGTAATAGTATATGGATCAATGCTTGCCATTTAGAAACTAGGCAAATTGGGTTAAAAGACACTACAAAGTATGTGTCTGAGGAAAACAGATGGCATATTTGCTCTTTTTTTCCTCTAATATCAGTAGAGTGGATGGGATTTCTTGTTGGTTTTTGTCTTTTTTGGAAGCAATATAATAGAAATGGAGTTGAGTAATATAATACTTCTGTTTAGCATAGATACAATTAAGGTACCTATGATACTGAATAATGGAGCTGTATAAAAACTTTTGTGCTTTGTTTTGCTAGCTAACTTTAGCCTTTACTTATTCAGAGAGATATTAAGATCTGAGTTGTCATTTTATACCCAAATAGAATTGCCATGTTTGTCAGTCCAGTGGGATCTATAGAGGTGAAGGTCCAAGGTCTCCAGAAACAGAATGAGGTTTCATGCCCGAAGGCATATTTATTGTGTGTGGATCCTCTGTATCCAAGAGCTTGGGTGTTGTCACTGAGTTTGTAACATTCCATAGCTGTTGGAATCACTGTTGGACTTGAGTCTTATAGACTGTGCTCTCAGTTTTATTATTATTGGTATGAATTCCAAAGCAATGGACTATCTCATGCATGAGACACACAGATTAAAACAAAATTAAGCAAAGACTGTACACATTTCCTTGCCTGAGTTTTAGTATAGTTTTTGGCTACTCTGATAAGAACTGAAATTATGTTTTCTACACTAATTGGATTGTTTGTCAATCCCATGGCTTATTTTCTCAACTTCTAAGACTTTATGGCTCAACTCACACTTCTAACTTCCTTTATGATTGTATCCACATTAATGTATATTTTCTTCTCTTCCCCTCCCACTGAACTATATTGTCTTTTCTTTTACAGCCCTGAAACGTGCCATGTTGCCTTCCATGACAAACATGATTCTCTCCTGCTCTGAATATCTTCTTTTGGTATATGGTAACTTCCATTATTTTAAAGCCATTTAATGGAGACAAATAAGAGAAAAAGTATTCTGTAGGGCTACCCTAAACAGAACAAACACTAATTTTGCAACACTAGGGTCTAGATCCCTATCAGAAATTCTGATTTTCTACTCATGTTGCAATATTAAAGCAAAACAAAAAACACCCACTCATATACATTAATTTTATTATGAGAATAAAATAGAATAGCCTGAGTTTTAAAGGACCCAAGATTATCCAATCCAATTTCTAGAAGTAAATAGTTATTTTTAATGTTTTATATTCAATCTTATTTGGACATTACAAACTATATTTGCTGTATTATTCTTGATGCCTTACCCTTCCTGTTTTCCATGTTGAAAAGGACTTCAGAATTGTCATAGTAGCTGTGATTTTGTATATTTACCTTTTTAATTCCCTTTCATGTTTTGGTGTATCTTCTAAAGATCACACATGGTATTAAAGGAAATAGTGTACAGTGCATTTATATCAGAGCAGTATGATATTTTCTATTTATCTTTTCCTTTTTTAACACCTTCTCATAATCTATTTGCCATTTTGCCATGCAACACTGAGCTGATGCTCTCAGAGATCTGACAACAGCATAATAACTGAGAACATACAGATCTACTTAGAATAAATTTATTCAACTGCACTTCTTAACAACAATTTTTGTCTCCTCATTTTGCCACTCAGTATCATGAGATAATTTTCAGTCCACTTTAGACTTGACTATCCTAAATAATACTGTATCCTTTGTAAGAGACGTGTTCATTTTATTCACTCCTTCCAAGTAATTTAACAGCATATTTAACTGAGCAGGCTCTTGTGCACATTCCTCAAACCCTCATGTGTAGTAGCAGGCACAATGTTGCATTCTTTTTGTCCCCTTACAAGAAGGGAGCTACATCTGAAGATCAAAATCTGTGGTGATAGAAAGCCTTGCTTATTATTCACATAAAATTCTCATTTAGTGCTGCAAATATTATTCAGAGATGCTGTTAGTAATATGGACCTCCAGGGAAATGGGATAATTAGAACTGTACGTAAGCAAATTTCAATCTGTATGTTGTGAATATCATGCATACTGTGTGATTGTTGTATACCTCTGAGAAGATTCTCTGTTGCAATAAGCAAATATAAAATGTTGTCTTGATTTGTGGAAAACTGGCTGTAAATCTCTCCAAGCCTACCTTGAAATTTCTGCTAGTTTAATTATTTTAATCACTTATTTCCACATCAGGCTTTTGAAACTAAGATAAAAATCAACCATTTTGTTGCTTGTTTTAACTATAGTTCATATCTAAATGGTGCTCCCAAAATATGGTGACAGAGATGGACAACTTATTCATAATTATTTATGCAATTGCATCTTGCTTCTGGAGCTTTTCAGAGACCTTCTCCAATAGGTGATTTTTTAAAAGTTTTGGTTTGCTTTAATCAGTTTGCTTTAATACAGTGAAAATCCAGCACTGTCTCAGTCAATCAAAGTAGCATTATATTAAAAATTAACTGGTTTGCTTCTGGAATATTCAGTAAATGCAAAGATCTGTGTTTTGGATACTGTCCAAGGTGAGGTGGGTATATATCAGTTCCCGTTATATTTTGTCAAAAATTTCAACACCTCTAGGGTATAACTGCTGTACTGTGTTCAATTCTGGTCTCCTCAGCATAAAAAAACCAAATTGCTACTGAAGAGGGTCCAGCAGAGGGTCACAAAGGTGATTAGAGGACCGGAGCATCTCTCTTGCAAGGAGAGACTGCAGGAGCTGGGCCTGTTTAGTCTAGAGGAGAGAGGACTGAGAGGGGATCTCATCAATATATATATAGGTATTGCAAAGGTGGATGTCAAGAGGATGGTGCCAGACTCTTTTCAGCTGTGCCCAGCGACAGGACGAGAAGCAGTGACCATAAACTAGAACACAAGAAATTTCACAATTTCTTTACACTGAGACTGGCAGAGCACTGAACAGGCTGCCCAGGGGACTTGTGGAGTTTCCCTCTCTGGAGACACTCAAAACACACCTGGACACGTTTCTGTGTCACCTGCTGTAGGTGACCCTGTCCTGACAGCAGTTTGGACTGGGTGATCTCCAGAGGTCCCTTCCAACCCTTATGATTTTGTGATTCTGTGATTCTGTTATTCTGGATTCAAAACCTAGATTCAACATGCCTCACAATTTTTAAGCAAAGCATAATCAGGAACTCTGAAGTTTTTCCTCTTTTTACTTGTTTAGAACAAATCATTAAGTTCAACCAATATTCATAACTGTCTGAAATTAAAAAAACACTTTTATGGTAAGGAGTTGTTTAATTGCAGAAATGATTTTAATGCCTATTTCAGAGTTGATATGCTCATTGGAGAAACATACATCCTTGGCAATGTATGTATAAAAGCGTTCTTTTCAAATCAAAAATTGCACATAATGACAGTTACTCAGACTTCCTTCATTTCATCTATCAAACTGGTGAAAATCAAGACCTGCACGACTGGAACCAGTGAAGCTAGATTAGACTGCTATGATATTTTGTTAAATGAAAAAAAGACAGAAGTCTTCCTTTTCATACATACTGCCTCAGATTTAGGTTTAGGTTAAAGAATTGCAACCTCATTAGTTGTAATGGGATGGCACAAGGAGTATTCATAGCAGAAATTTATCCATCAATGATCATTTAAGGATTTTTTTTTTTTAAATGCTGATAGCTTTGTGCAGACTTCCCATTAGAAACAGTGATGCGTGGCATTATTTTCCTCATTCACAATTAAATTTTTATCATTTTTTACACTTACAGCAGTACATTATATCCTTGCAAATGTGAATCCCTTTACCTTACAGCTGTGCAGAACCAGTCTTCTCCAGTAAGTGTAGTAGTGGCAGCATGCCAAACTACTATATTCTGTGACTGTTCTAGATGGAAGCAAAAGCGTGCAAATCATGAATTTCCCTTTTTCAAAACAGTTGAGAAAGATGAATGGAAGTTATCTGAAAACCTGACACACAGATCTCTAAAAATAATCCATCAAAGTTTGCTTTGTGCTGCTTCCTTTTCTCTGACTTGTTTTCATCATCCTTTTGTTAGCTCAGAACAAAATGCGGTGTTTCCTTCAGGGTACTTTGATTACAGGAGAAATCAAGCATGAAAAAGACTGTTACAATGTGATATAATTCTTGTTAAACTGAGGGGTCACTTAAATCATAACCCATTATCTCTTGGCACTTGAACTTTCTCATCCTGAAATGATGTCTTGGCAGCAATACGTATTATTAAGATGATCAAGATTGATACTAAAAACAATAGTCCTTTATTTCTGATATTGACATTCTGGAGTTTATTAAGAACAAAATGAAAAAATTACCTGAAATGCTGGTAGCACTATGGAAAGTTATTTCAAATGGGAAGGAAAAAAAAATAATACAAAAATGAAGTGGGAAGAAAAATTGCATGCTGAACAAGAGAAGGCATTTATAGGCCAGGAAACACATCTAGCATAATAGAAAATGCAAAGATAATAGTCTTTCTAATCTGAAGAGCTATCAGAGCTGAAAGGATTAAAACTCCACAGATCACTCAATATCTGAGAAAAATATCTTAAAAATGCAGTTTTAAAACATTACAGAAAAATAATTACTAAATGCTACATTTTCTCAGAATTTTATCACTGAAAATGTTACTTGTAATGGGACATTTACTGTGTTGATTATTAACTATGTTAATAATTTCAAGACTGATTTCTGTTCATATGGTAATAAGTTGTTCTTTGGACAACAAGAACCAACTGCAGAGATCTTTCTCCTAATTAAAATATTTGGAATTTTATAGGTCACATCATTAATCCACATTTAAAATTTCAGTCACTTTTATTTGGAATTCCGTGTTCTATGACAGCAATAGCTGGCCTGAACCTGTTGTTAAAGTGGCTAAGAGTGTGTCTTATAGGCAATATTGCATACACTTTGGTTTAAATTGAATACTGTTGTTATTAAGTTTACATCACTCATACTATGATTATTTATACTCGGTTTCTACATGTCAGGTAGTATATTGTAAATATTCAGTTGTTCAGGAAAGGGATTAGAGATCAGTACAAAAAATTATTATCCATATTCAGCAAAACAAAAAACTGTTGATGACCTTTTCCTTCCATATTCTTTCACTTTGGGTTTTGGAATGTGGAAAAGAAATTATTTATGTTAGGTGTGTTTTTCCTAAATTTGACTGACTTAAGTATTAAAATATGGGGCTTGCACGTTTTCCAGAGGTTTAGCTATTTACAGCTATAGCACTTATTTTACACATGATAGATGATAATACATATCATCTATGGATATTCATCTTTAACTATTGATTAATTGAGATTATTGAGGTGAACAGGTATCTTGAAGCCTCCATTGCATTTGTTGTTTATATTTGAAGATGTCCAAGGTTATAAAGATTGCTTAGATGGGTCATTTTTCAGCATTCAGCTTTCCTTCAACTCCACTGCTGTGACATTTTGTCTGGGGACAGCCACGTGAATAAACTGTCTAGATGAATGCATGTGATACAGTAGCAGATTGTATCATCATATTTTATTATTCTTGGGGAAAACACTTTTGTTTATCATAAAAGTAGCTGTTCTATTCACACCTCTTATTCATCTTTGACGATGCTTCTGTGTATCCAGAATTTAACTCTTTCACTGATTGACTACAGAGATTTTGAAAAACATGTTGTGAAAAACAGAAAACAAAATCAACACTTTTCTTAGTATGGTATTTTTCTGTGTGCCCTGTGGAGTAACCATGTTAAATTCTGCTTTTCTTAAGAAAAAAAAAGAACAGACTGCCTGACTGCCTCACATCCAAGAGCCAGAAACATTATTCTTAAATGTAAAAAGTCACAGCAAGATAGCCTAAGGGAATAATAAAGACAAAAAAAAATCATGAACAATTCAATGTGAAGACTTGGGACAGTACAGCATGGAAGGGAAACAAGGTAAATGGGTTCCAAAAAGGGAGAAGGAGGGAAAGGTGTGTAGGTAAATAGAAGTGAGATGGAGACTGAAAACTAGCCAGAGGTAGGAAGGAGATTAGGAGGAGAAAAAATTCAAGTAAGAAATTATGATGAACATTTTTGAGGACTGATACTGCAGGAAGCAGTATGTAGGCTATAATTCGTTGTCATAATTAAGATTGGGTACTACTATGCAAGACATCTGTTAGTAATATTTTTTTTTTTTTCTCCAACCCATGGGTAAGAACATTGACTGCTGTGCCTGATGTGATACTTTGCTTTTCCTTATGATCTCTGTTAAACATTTATAAATTCCTTCAGAAATTTCAAAACACATACAAAATGTCACGTCATTGACAATCTGGACGTTGGAAATGGAACTTAAAAAAATTATGTGATTCACCATTTTAAGGAAGAGGTTTTGTTAGGTTATTCTACTTTTTTCAGTGTAAGTTAAAACAGCATACAGCTATGAATACAAATTAGCATCACATTAAAGATCACCGCATACAAGTTGACTTTTTGCAACACAAAAAAGTTATATGTAAATTGGGGAATTTGAACTAAATAACTGTCTTATACATTGTTTCTACATAATAAAAATATATCCATAATGAAGACCTAATCCTCCTTTAACATATGTGCCTCCTTAGGTGTCAGTACTACTGAGGAGTTATAAATCAGTAAAATCAATAAAAACACAAAGGAATTGAAACTTTAATACTAATTTAAGACAAATATGCAGAAAAAAACTTATGCAAATACATAAATAATTACATGGAAATTACTATTAAATTTGAATTTACACAACTAATAAATTATTTCAGAAATTATAAATTGTAAGTGCCTTGATCATAACATTTTATCCATATCAGAGTTATATTCTGGGGTGGATTGAAAACTGGTTGAATGTCCAGGCCCAGAGGGTGGTGATCAGTGGCACAGAGTCTAGTAGGAGGAAGCAATGTACTGATGTACAGTACTGATGTACCCCAGGGCAGGGTAGGGCAGAGTGAGCCTACAACAAGTTTGATAGGACACCAAACTGTGAGGAGGGACTGATGCATCTCTGGGTCATGCAGCCATCCCAAGGGAACTCGACAGGCTGGAGAAAGGGGCCAAAATAAAGCACATAAAGGGAAAAATGCAGAGTCCTGCACCTGGGGAGGAACGATCCCAGTCAGGTGAACGTGCTGGGGGCTGTCCAGCTGGAAAGGAGCTTGGCAAAAAAAAAGACCCTGGAGATCCTGGTGGATGCTGAGTTGAACTTGCACCAGCAATGTGCCCTTGTTACAATGGAGGCTAATGGACCTTGGGCTTCAGTAGACAAAGTACTGCCAGCAGGTCAGGGGATATGATCTTTCCCTCTCCTCAGCACTAGTGCAGTCACACCTGCAATGTGTGTCCAGGGCTGGACACCCCAGTACAAGAGGAATGTGAACATACAGGGGAAATTCCAGCAAAAGGCCACAAAAATGATGAAGGGACTGAGCCTCTCCTGTGGGGAAAGGCTGAGAGAGCTGGAGAAGCCCAGAGAAAAGAAGGCTCAGGGGAAATACCTGAAGGAGGGTACAAAGAGAACAGAGACAGGCTACCTTCCGTGGTGTCTAGTGGCAGGACTAGAGACCATAGGAAAAATGCTGAAACATGGGAGTTTCCCTCTGAACATCAGGAAATGCTTTTTTTTTTACTGTGAAGATGACTGAGTATGGGCATAGGCTACCCAGAGAAGTGGTAAAAGCTCCCAATTTGGAGATGGTGGACACAATCCAGGCAAACTGACTATAGGTTACTTGGAGGGTTAGATAACACGACTTCTGGGGCTGCTTTCCAAACTCAGCCACCACGAGATTCTGTGAATTTGGCTTCTTTTGAAGAGGAAGTAGAAGTGATGAAATAATATCAAGGAAACTTAGGTAGGAAGCAATATTTCTATGCTGCATAATTACTCATAATCCAAAGTGAAAACCAGTACAGTGGTTGAGGATGAAAAGGAAGGATGGAGACATTATCTGATAATTTTTATTTTTGTGTTGTCCTTTTTAGGTCTTAAAATGAAGGAACAACATTTCAATCAAAATATGATATATCCCAGTTTTCTGATTGAAGCAGACTGAGACTGTACAAAAAATATTAAACAGAGTGTTATTTTCTTTCTTACAAATCTCAAAAACCTCTGTTTTAACTTTTAAAAAATATATCTTATTACTATTTCATATATATAGCATCTTACTGCTTTCAAATTTGTTCAAGACTTTGAACAAGTCTGCAAGGCTATATTTCCCAGTATATATTTGCATTTTACAAGTGCACACAAATAAAGGAAAAATATACACATATAATTCTCAAATCATCTTCTAATGTTTAATGTTTGGTGCATTAAAATGGGAAATGGGGATAGAGTGAGGAAACATAGTTTTTATTTATTGAAATTGTAAGTACCAAGAGGAAGTTATTGTGGTTGAAACAGGAGCATAGGATTTGAGAACACTTTTGTAAGCCTCATGCAGTTTTTCCCCCCAAATTTTTTCTTTGTAGCACTGATTTAACACATACAGAGTTGGTCAGTTTATTTTTTTGGCTATAATGAATCAAAATAGCCTGCTTTGTGTATCTGCAACACCTCAATGTCTCAGAACCATATCTGGCATACATTATCCATGATCTAGTAATTCCATGAAACAGAAAAAAGGGGAAAAAAAAGGGAAGAAATCTCAATTCTTCAAAGATATCTGTAGTGGAGTGTGGATGAGCATAACTACTACTTGTATCACAGAATCACAACATGGTTGGGGTTGAAATGGACTTTTGGAGATCATATAGTCCAACCCCTTTGCCCTCTCAGCCTCAGAAGTCAATGCATAGTTGCTCAACTATAATTATTAGGTAACCTTGCTACTGTAAGCTTTTATTTTCAGCCAGCCATTGCATGACACATAAAGATCAATGGATCTGATGGATCAACATGTAAAGTGATTCTTTAAGAAGAATCAGATAACCAAGAGAAATAGGCTTACTTTCTTTATATAGGGATATCTAAATAAATAAAATCACTAAAAGATACCATGATGTATTTTACTCTCTGCCTACTTCCAAATCATTTTCTTACCTTGCACAATGTAATTAGAAAAAGAAAAAAGGAAAAAAGAAAAAAGAAAAAAAAAGAAAAAAAAAGAAAAAAAAAGGAAAAAAAAGAACATTTTCTACACAAAATAGAGGAAAAATTATACCAGTTTCAGTTTCACTGGCATTTCAGAAAAGCCTCTTAGAACAAACAGGAATATAGCACTTTTAGCAGCACATATAATTAGAATTGCTGAGAAGAATGACTTCATGCTAATTTGAAAAATAACCAGTTGTTTCTTTCTATTTCTAATCTACTATTCCAGCTGCTTTAAACAGTTTTGCGATAATGGATTATTAATTACATTTATCTTGCATGTCAGTTGACATGAGGGAAATATTTGCACTTCTAAATAATTTGTGTACAAAAATGGTTACAGAAAACTCACTGCTTGAATACTGGATATACGACTTGCTTAATGCATAGAATAAAAAAGAGAGCTATGGATAGGCAGATCTTTAATAGCATGTAGACTGCAGTTCATCTTAGGAAATATTAGAAATCAACAACCTCTTCTCACATTGAAGGAAAGTATTTTTTTACTGTGTTAGCTTTAAGTATTTCTTTCACTCAGGGGACTGTTCCATTAACCTATTGTTTTGATTTTGGAGCAAACTGAACCACAAAAGAAAATGAGATTCTATTTCATGTTCTCACAGGACACTGATTGCTTCTTCAATAATCCACCATCTGTATCCAAAGTCCTACCTAATAGAACAAGAAAAAATTATACTCAAAGGTGTTGAGCCGTTCCATGTATTCTATATTTCACACTTGAAAGAGACATTTATTATTAACAAAACTTTTTAGAGAGTCAGGGAGGAGAAAGAAAAGCTTGATAAAAGGCAGAATATATTAACATGAGTGGCAAGTTTTACCAAAAAATACAAGCCACTGATAGCTAAGATTTGAGAGACTTTTATGAGAAGCATTAGGTGGTTTTATTACAAATGTCACTATCATTTAGTTGCTAGAAGGAGAGCTGAAGCAATACTAAATTGTCAGAATTCATTTGACTCTGAAAACTAATTTCAAGTAGAACTTGCTTGAATTTCTGTTGGGATCACCTTCCATGGACAGTTAATCTTATGTAGTCAAAGCTTATGAATATAGGACCTAGTTCTTCTCTCATTTACTTCAGTTTTCAGCCTTGTGATTTGCCTAGCTTTGTGCAAAATCCTCCTAGGTTAACACAGGAGGAGTAGAAAAGAGAATCAAATTCCAAACTGCAGACATGTGTAAGAAAGTCAAGCATTTACTTATACAATTTCTAAAAACATTTTTTTTTAATATTATGTTAATTCCCATTATTGGGATATTTCCACAGAATTCTCCTGATAAGGTGAATGGGAATTTCTTTTTGCCATTTTTGCTTCTTACTGTCTGCATTTTTCAGACAGTAGAAGAGTAGAAGTTTGAATAAATGACTTAGCATTTCACATTCTAACTGATCATCTACTTTCTGTCTTCCCCAACTGTTTAATGTACAAGTGTCATCTGATTGTTCATCACTGTTCAGCTCCTCCCTCACTGCTCCTGCAGTAAGAAATACCTAACTTCTTACTCTACTGTCATTGCTTTCACACAAATATTTCTTTTGGTGGGGTGGTGAGTGGATAAGAAGATATGTTTTAGCTTATCAGATCTATTCCACATTGCCTAACCTAAAATGTAATCCAGAAGAGGGAAAAAAAGATTGGTACTTGAAAATCCTGCAGGCTGAAAGGAATCACATCAGCTATGCAACTAAAAAAACCACCAAGACCTTAGAAATTAGATAATACCATGATCACTACTTTTTAGTTTCCTCTGAAATTTCATTTATGAGAGAGGCATTTATCATCATTTCATAAGATAGAAGTCCACAGAAAATACTGGCACAGCCCTCCATGAACTTACACAACTCAATAGCTCCATAAACAGATTTAGTGATAGAACACTATCAGTTAGGGTAAGGGAGCCTGCTTAGGCTCTCACTCAGACTGAGGCTCCACAGCAATTTGTCCCTCAAGAGAGCCAAGAATGTCAAGGATAGCAGTGATGCAGCCCCCACACAACAATAAATAAGTTATGGTATGATGCTACCTTTAAGGAAAGAACAGCCATTTTTCCTAGTCCACAAGACCATCACAAGATACCTGAGAGGGAGAATAATGTTGATGATGAGTTCAAAGCAGAGTCAGTGTATGAAGTGTATGTGCATGACATTAGGCATTTACACAACAAATTTTCACTTAGAAAGAGTTGTAGCAGAAAGTACAGTGCTTAAAATCTATTCAGGTTGCACATGTCCCACAAGGATGAGGTCCATAATGACGAGGAAACTTCCCAGAAATAGGGTTTTATTTCTCACAGGTAAGCAGAATCTTTCAGTACTGATATTATCCTCTAAACCACTGCAAGGTGCACCAGTACTGACATTCCCAGAACAGACATCTAAAAACATTTGTGTATTGTTCTTACTTATTAACTCTAAATCCCAAAACTTCAGCTGTTCAAAAATATTTGTGTTAATACAGTCCACAGTAAAAGTTTCCAGTTGAAGCATATAATAATTTTGCCTTGCCCTGCTCCAGAGTTTCACTTCATTGAACTGTCACAGTAAGAACTAACAACACATTTCACCAGAACTGCAAAAGAAATTTTTACATAAACACAAAAAATGTTACTTCCATCTCTGTATCTGTCTCAGCTCTTTCACTTCTAATATTTGGAACTCAGGATGAGACTGTCCAAGCAGTGCACTCCAGCACTGGACGGTTTAGTATTGAAATCAATGTTTTAAAATTGGAGGGAAAAGGAATGTTGCCTTTAGATAATCACAGAACACAGTATCAGCAGCAGCTGTCCAAAACAGAAATGGCTTATTGCTTACTAACTGTTATGCTTTACTGTGTAAAATAGTCCCTACACAAAACCATATTCACTGGCAGAGACAGGGTTCCAGGTCCAAATGCTTCTATAAATCATCTAAATTCCATGAATTGCTGGAATGTAAATGGGGAAGATGACATGAATTACAGTCTAACAAGGGTTTTGAATCCTTAAATGAACTGTATACTCACATTTTTAATGCAGAAAGCTGAAACCAGGCATAATAAAAATAATTAAAATGAGGTCTTGAATACATTAATCTGGATGAAAAGTGCTTTAAAGAACAAGTGAAGCAGAAAAACAGACAGAATGTGTATGGCATTAACTTGTAGATATCCTTTGCAGCTGCTATTATCTCTTACCATTAGTAAAATGGGGAAAAGTAGAAGAAAGAAAAAAAGAGCTTTAAAATATTTTTATTACATTGAAATTCACGAAAAAACCATGGAACTACTGCCTTGTAATGACCAATGAACTACTGCCTTGTAATGACCAGTGATAACTGCATTCTGTCACAGGCTGAATCATTGCTTAGAGAAACAGGTGAGGGAAGAAATAAAAGGACTAAATGACAACAGGGGTACTGGCAAGCCATTAGGCTTTCTGGAATATAACTAAAAGGTGGATACCTATGAGAGACTTCAAGGAAAATGTGAAATATCAGTACAATCTTCTGATCAGAGAAAGGAATAGTGAGGGCTTTCTTAGTTCAGAACCACTAGTGTGAACAGAGATCCTCTCTGGAATGTTACTGTCTGAAACCACTTACAGCCTGACAGGAAACAGAACTGATGATGCCATTCAAGACCAGGAAGATCATCTAATGAGCCAAGAATCATTGCTGAGCACTGCCAGGGTGGCTGCATTTCAGGTTTAGACTTAAACGTGTACCGTGAAAAAATTGTCCTTTTAGTCATTCAGACATCCTTTAGATTCAGCCCTACTTTTCTGTAGTCTGAGTCTGTATTTTAATTTCAAAGCAGTTTGGCTCTTTTCTGTTTCAGTGAAAAAGCTGTTGTAAAGCAGTATTGTAGCAAAAGAACACACTATATAGTGCTCAGAAGAAGCCTGTGTGTACATATCTCTATATGTGTTTGTGTATCTTAAATTTGCCCTCCCCAGAAGACACTGTCAGAGGCAAGATTTCCCTTCTAAATTCATACATTTCATCTTTCATTTTGTGTCTATGAATAGCTTAACCCTCAGCTGCACTTAGTTTCTGTTCTTAGTATAGCTGGTAGCTAAATTATGAGAAAATCAGGATGTCAATACTTGTATTTCTTAGGAGCATTCAAGCCAGACACGTGATTTCTAATTTAAGGCCATCATGCTCCTAAAATAGAAACCTCCTCAAGCTCTGCCAGATCTGAATAAGTAAATTGTTCAATTCACTTATTTCTAGGCTGACCTGAGTCAGATATTTTAGGAATGTCAAGGAAGAAACAAAAGGTAAGACTATTCTAAAATCCCCAATGATACTAAGGCACTGTATCTCAGATTTCTATAATTTCAAATCAGAGCTTTCTTAAATATGTACTAAACTTACAATAATTTTTTCTGTTTATAAACAAATATCTATCTAAATGTAATAATATGTCCAGCAGAGAAGTTGGCCTCATTATGAGGCAAGCTTTGAAATGAGAACAGGAGTCAGAAAAATCAGAATATCTCCTCTCATACTGATAGTGTGTAAGAGAGAAAAAGCTGGGTACTGAAGAGAATTTAAGTCAGGGAAACAGAAAGTGGTTGGGACCTAAAAACACTATAATCTGAAGTTTTAATCAGGTGGGAAAGAAGTGGAGTAGCTGCTGCTCCTAGAAGTATCTAGAGTGAGACTGGTGCTCTCTGCATATTATAGGACCAATATAGAAAAGAAAATAAATTGTATATTTTTATAACAAATGCTACTGAAACACATTTGTGTACTATTTTAGAAGTAGCGGTGGTAAAACAGTATAGCAACAAAGCAAAAGAGGCAATTTTTAAATAAAGATGCAATCTCTCCTGCTCAACCAACTGTAAAAAAAAAGCAGATAAAAATTTGACACACAGGGGGTTTCATAAAAGGTCTGCAAGTCCAAAAGATATCTTCTTTTCTCCTCTGTATCATCTATCTTAATAAAAGATGCTACCTTTCCCAACAAACTTTATCTTTTTAGTGCTCTTGCCTGAACATCCTTGAATATGTATGTTTGAGAATTTTCTTGTAAAAACATCAGTTCTCACAACATGTCTTAAACAGTAATATATAGAAATGTCTGTTATAGGGAGTATGCACCAAGATTTTTTTTAAGTAGACATAATTGAGTTAGAGGTCTTAGGTTTTGTTTTTTTTTTTTTCCTGAGGCCTTACATTATTTGAGGTCTATAATTTCATTCCTGATTTACTTAGGATAGCTTTTTTTTGTTTGTTTGTTTGTTTGTTGTTTGTTTTTGTTTTTTATGTATATCCAGGAATATGAGAAATTTTTCAAGTGTATCTCAATGTACAGCTCTTTAGCTCAATATTTTATCACCAGTTGTGTATGTTAGCCTTTGATATACAAAACTAACGGGCTTTGAAGCAATGCTGGGTAGAGGGAAGGTTACATATTGATCATAAACAATGCAGTCTGCTTGATAACCAAGTTTCCCAGTTCATACTTACACATGCATTTGACAAAACTTTAAAGGAGAGAAACATCTAGTTTCCTTCAAGCATCAACATAGTTAATGCTTACATGTTTTTCTCAGTCATTAGTTGAATTGTATTGTAGGAAATGAACATTTTAAACATTTTGTAGCTTTCAGGCTGTATGCCTCTCCAGCTAAGCCAGACATTTGTTTGCACATTGAAACATTTAGTTGAAAGATATGCTCAAGTCTTCTGAATTGTTACTGCAAATTTACTGTTTTCAAAAGGAGCTGAAACCTAGAAATGCCAGTGGAAACCTTTTGGTACTTCTACTCTGGCAATTACTGCCATAAGAAAAGACAGATACATTTGTTTCTGCCTTCAGCTGCTGCTTGGAAATCTGTTTCTGTTTTTACTCACGTATTTATAGATCTTTAGCTAAGTCGTTACTCTGAGTTTCCATAGTGATAACTGAAATATGTATTAACACCAAACCTCAAGGCATATTTATGGTTGGCAATGCTTCATAAATTATTTTTTCAAGAGCAGCTTCTAAAAACATATTTGCTCAGTTCAGTTCCTCACTTGATTTGTGATAGATACTTTTGATATAGCTGTATTTATCTAGGAGAGAGATATTTTTCCCTCTGCAAGATTCTGCATGTAGATATTACTTCTCTTTTTTATCTATACTATCAAATGGTCTGAAGAGATGAAGCTTCTGAATTCAGAATCTTATCTTTAAAATAAAATCACACTTTTAAATTTGCCTTACTTTCAATTAAATCTTCCTTAAATGAAGCATCATTAATGGACAGTATAAAACATCACAGATAACTTATCTGTATTCATAATCATGAGGTTTTTAACAAAGAACCTATTTCTCTGGTCGTCATCAGATTAGGAAAGAATCATCCATTCATACAATCTTGCTAATAGGAAAAGCTGAGCTGCAGGTCATCAGGTATACCCAGAACATCCCTTTCTGAAAAAAAATAAAAAATATCTGGGCCATAATTTTCCCATTGTGCTCATTTTTCCTGATATATTTATCTAAACATGATATTAGTCTGGGATGACTTAATGTCATGAAAAAAGGGGAAAGCATCAAATGCAAGATATTTTTATTAGATTACTCAAAAAAAAAGTGCTTGGGTTTTTTATTTGTTGTGTTTTGGGGGTTTTTAGTACATGTTTGAAAATCTAATACACAGACAGTCGAAGAGAATGTTTTCAGGAAATGTCTGAATGAATGACTAAACAAATTTCCTCTTCATTTCTGGTAATTGCTTCTGTGAAGACAGCTGAATTAGAGGTTATTGGATGAAAATCTTCCACTGTTTATTTCAAACATACTCAGGGCTGGCTTCTGTTCTGTACTAAGGAGAACTGTCATGCATATAAATACAAGGTGACAAATAATTACCAAACCAGGCCTAGAAAGGGACTTGAGCCCGAATTAATGAAAGTGCCTATGTGGTCCCTATTTTACTCTGCTTGCAAGCAGGAATGTGCTTTAATCTCTTATTTGCCTCCTGGTCTGCTGGTCATTTAAAGAAGGAAATGCTTACATTCGACAAACTGCATTTTCATTTAGCTGGTTTGGAAATCTGATGCAGTATAAAGTAGTCTCTCATTAACTGCAGGTCCCTGTTTTGTGCCATAATCCTGTCCTCCCTTCTTATGCTTTGCAGTCAGCGCCCATATGCCCACATGGCAACAACTACAACACAAAACATCCTTCTCCAACTAGTATTGTGTCAGGCCCATATCTCCAGGTTACAACTGCTGGGCATCCTTTTTCATTATCCTTACCTTAAATAGCATTTTGTATTAGCTTAGCTGTTCATGGCTCTTAGCAGTTTAAACAGTTGGGCTCTAAATTGTGTTTTTCTCTCTGTGACAGTGGAGAGTCCTGCACAAGGAGAGTGCCCTCTGCAGTCATTCCTTGAATCTTGAGCTGTTCTAGTCCCCAGTTATCTCAGCTGGGACTGAGGGAGAAAATGTGTGACGCCCTCCCTTGTTCTGTTCTATCATGCTAGCTCTCAAGGCCCCAAAGTACAGAGGCTTTAGCTGCAGAGCTGATTTGAGCTCAGGCTGTTTCCTTTGATCCTTGGCTATGTGATGCTGCAGATATGCCTCTGCCCAGACTGCATCATGCTGATCCTGACCCTGACCCAGTGTGAGTAGGATGAAGGCAAGCCCAACACTCTTCAATATGCTTTCACAATTGAGATATAGCCAGAAGAAACTGAGCTAGAGGTTGCTAGTAGCTTATTGTGTCTGCGTGAGAGAATGACTCTTATGTCCCTCTCCTAGACCGGCAGTAGGCAGGAATATGGGATAGCTCCAGCTCTCTAAAGATTGCAGGTGCTGCCCCTTGACCTGCTGAGCTGGCCATGCTCTATGCCTGGTGCATGCACTGAGAGTCACCCACCTTCCTTAAGGGTACAAAGACAAGCACAGTGCACCCTCAGAGTCACCTTTGAAATGTATGCAGAGAAAAAAGTTGAATGTGTCTAGCAAATATTAGCACCATCTCAGTGCTTTTCAACCATAATCGTTTGGGGTTTCACAAAGCAGGGTATAAATGAGATTACTGAGTGAAGCATGTTGCATAAGTTTTCATTTAATCATGATTTGCTTCAGTCCAACCCACTCTCTGTGCCACTGTGGAGATTAATTTTTAGTACTGAAAATATAGATTTGAATGTACTCACACACAAGCAATTGCTAAGAGGCAATGTGATCCTGTACATTAGCAATTCTCTGGAAATTGCCTGTTTGTAAACTTCTGCTTTCAATGAAAAAATGAGGTAACTTGTTATTTTCTCATTAAGGGGTAAGCTACTTCAACTTATTTTCTGATTGCATGTTTATAGCTACCAGCCTACAGTAACTTGTCATCTAGTAATTTCCTACCGTGTCTTCAGTCTTCATAAATATTTTGTTTCTCAAAACACCTGCTTCACTATTACCTAATAATATGCAGACCTCTTTCTTGAAAGAAAAGATGGACTATTTCCCTTTTTCACCTTTCCTAAATATAAAGATCTCCAGAGCTTTCTCTTTTGCTGTGCTAACTCAGAAGCAGAGGACATAAGACGTACTGGCATCCTGAAAATAGTTCTCTTTATGGTTTGATGGAGATATGATATTATAATAGTATACAATAAAATTCTCTGCACAAAATCAAGGGTGTACTGGATGTGTCTGGGATGGAGTTAACTTCCTTCATATAGTGCTGCTTTTTGGATTTGCAGCTAAAATGATGTTAATAATACACCAGTATTATTGGTGATCTGGTTATCTGACCAATGTCAGATTTTTTGCCAAGTAGTCCTTTGTACAGTGTCAAGACTTTCTCTGGTACTCATTCTGCCACACCAGGGAGTAGGCTGGAGGAGGTCACAGAAAAGAGGAACACACCCAGGCCAGATCACCCAAACTGATCAAAGGAATGTTCCACACTATATAGCATGATGAGCAGCCATACAAAATAGTGGTTTGGTCTTTTGATCTGGTTTGTACAATGTGGTCAATTTTTTGTTGTTGATGTTTTTGTTTTGTTTTTTTCTTCACTTATTAGGATTTGACTGAAACCACAAGTTTTCCTGTTGTTGTTTTTCTGAATTTCTACCCCAACCCATTGGGAAGGGTGATAACAAGCATTGGCGTGGGTGCCTCATTGCTGTCCAGGGTCAGCCAACCACAAAGGGACAATTGTTATTGTCAACAGAAACACTGTTACTTCTTTTCCTAAAAATGGTGCTTTCAAAATATGAAAGGCTCACCACCATCTTTCTGTTAAAAGTAGACAGATCACAAAGATAAGTTAGAACAATCATTCTTTCTCCCTACAATAAATTTTGCCTCAATTAAATTCTTTTTTCCAAAAGTTTTATGTCTCCAGACACAGGAACAAGCCTGAGTATTGACTGGAAATTTGAATATTCACCAAATCCTTGCACCAAGAATTTTGTTCTCATGTTTAAAAAGGAGCAATTTGCTGCTAGACATCCATTCCATTTTTAGGTCTTTTTTTATTGCAGTCTTTCTAGTAAGCAGATTGTTTTACTTTCAGGCTAACTAGCCCAAGTCAGAGGATGGAAAAAAAAGATCTCCAGCATTTCTAAGGCATGTCTCTGAAAATAACATGAAAGATTTCTCTTGAAGTTTTTTTCCAAACAAAAGAAGTTTGGCAGAAATTCTTTATTGTGTATATGCTTTGCTGAACTGAAAAATAGACCATTGATGCAAATTAAAGGGAGAAAATGTTGAAGTGGTGTATGGCATGGCATGGCATGGCATGGCATGGCATGGCAATGTCAGTTGGAAGGGACCAACAATAATCATCCAGTCCAACAGCCTGGCTCAGGACTGACCAAAAGTTAAAGCCTGTTCCTGAGGGGAATGTCCAAATGCCTCCTAAATACTGACAGGCTTGAGGCATCAGACATTTCTCTAGGAGCTTGTTCCAGGACTTTGCCACACTCTGGGTAAAGAATTCCCAATGTCCATTCTAAACCTCCCCTGGCACAATTTTGAGCCATTCCAGTCTGTCCCATCACTAGATTCCAGGGAGAAGAGATGAGCATTTCCCTCCTCAGGAAGCTGCAGAGAGCAATGAGGTCATCCTCAACCTCCTCTCTAAATTAGACAAACAGAGTGACCCCAGCTGCTGCCCATAGGACATTCCTTACAGCCCTTTCACCAGCTTTGTTGCCTTCCTCTGGGTGTACTCAAACACCTGCAAATGCTTTTTAAATTGGGAGGCCCAGAACTACATGCAGTATACTCCAGGTGAAGCAGCATCAACACTCAATACAACAAGATAATCACCGCTTTTGAGCAGCTGGTGGTGGTGTTGTGATTAATGCACTCAATGATGGGGCTTACCTTCATGGCTACCAGGGCACTCTGCTGAGTCCTACTGAGCCTTCAGTGAACACCATCCACAGCTCCCTTTCTGCAGGGCTGCTGTCCATTCATTCCTCCCTTCATTTATATTTAGTCTGGATTTACTCTGTCCTAGCTGCAGAATGCCACATTTTTCTTGTTAATTTAATCCCACTAATCATTGCTCTAGTCTATCTAGATCCCTCTGTAAAACCTCTTGTCCTTCAAAGGACTCAACAAACAGCACCTCCCAGTGCAGTATCATGAGCAAATTTGGTAATGGTGCATTCACCTGCTGCATCCAGAGCACTGATAGATGTATTGAACAGAGCTGGCTCTAGAACAGAACCCCGAGGAACATCAGTGATGACCAGACAGCAGCCAGATGTGGCACTGTTTACTAAAACTCTTTGAGCCCTGACCGTCTGCCAGTCTTCACCCGGTGCACTGTGTTCATCCCACAGCTGGACAACTTCTCCAGAAGGATGCTGTGAGGGACAGTATCAAAAGCCTTACTAAAATCCAGAAGACTGTATCTACTGATGTAATTTTATCCACAAGGCTACTGACCATGTAATAGAAGGATATCAAATTAGTTAAGCAGGACTTTCCTTTCATGACCCAAGGGTGAGAATGCCTAATGATTGCACTATTATTTAAATATTTTTTCAATAATAGCCAGAATGATCTTCTCCATAATTTTTCCAGGAACTGAGGTTAGACCAACAAGTCTGCATTTCCTGTAGTGTGTGTGCATGTGTGTGTGTCTGTGTGCATGTGACAAGGTGGGGGGTTACTCTTGGACATTTAGGAATTTTTACAACTTATGTATATGAGAGTATAATTCATTAAAGTAACAGTTGGTTTATTTAAATCTGAAGGAAGTAGCAATTTCTAAATATAGGTCAGAACAAAATGCTGCAGAGATGTAAACAGTCATTCCTTTGTGCCTGCCTCATCCCTAGCTAAAATTTTATATTACTATCTTTTCATATTATTCAGGGAGTCAGGAATAACCATTATCTATTATTAAAATAACATTCACTAAGTCATAACCAGAGGCATAATCTATACTGTTTTTTGACAAACAAGTTGAAAATACATGTCCAATTGATGACAGAAGTCTCAGCAGCAATTTCTTCTCATGATATTTTCAATAGAGTAACCTGGGATGATGGAGAGTTTTATAATTAATGTCAGTTTTGCCGGACATACTCTGATAAGGAATGATGGGCTTGCCATTTACAAACATCAGATTTTATGAGCTGGAAATGAAATGCAGTCAAAACAGGCCAACAGACCAAAAATTGATGTAAGCTGTAATTTCATGATAGTCTATCTTCTGTTGGCAAAGCAAGAACTGTTCCCAGAGGAGCTGAATAATGCTGGGGGATTGGTTAGGAAAAGGCAAAAACACTGCAGCAATTGTCACTTCATTTAGAGTTATGCATTCCTTGTTTGGAAAACAAAAAGTTTTAGCTCCAATTTTCTCCTGTAACTGAAGAATATACTCACCAAATTTCCCCAACAGAAAATTTCACAGGATTTTTGCAGGAAAATGATGTAAAAAGAATCAACACAGAATTCTGTAGCAACCTCTTGACAGTAAACCAAAGAAAAGTCATGAGAAAGTCATTTAGATATTTTCAGCATTAAATTTTAAGGGTGTTTTGTATTCACTATAAAGTAACAGGCTTCCTGTTTCTACATTGTTCACTGCAACTAATGAAAAGACTGTTTCTTTTGTCCAGAAAGAAAAAAAAAAAAAATGCAATATGATATCTCACATCACATCAAAAGTGTTTCATGAAAATAAAACATAAAAGAAAAATTCAGAAATGGTATTAAGAATTATGACATCAACAAGAAAAATGAGGGTGATGCATATAAATGTATACCTCGATGTTTGCAACCTAAATTTTATGAAATGCAGTATTTTTGCTTCAGCTGAAGTGCAGCATTAAAAATGTCTTTCTCCAAGGTCAATACATTTTGAATCTGTCATCAGAGTTTTTATGAAGATAAATGTTTTTACCTTACAAGAAAATTCACAGAGATAGGAATAACATTGCAAAAAAAGGTGAGCAAAAAGGGCCAGATCTTTTCACTAAGTGCTCTTTTCAGCACTATTGCTCTGCTGCCTTTGAGTGCTGTTTGTAATTTGAAATTCAGAGGCTTCTAGAAAGGTGTTAAAGCCATCCTGGTTGCTTTGAAATTAGTTATTTAGTTCCTGGTCCCTGCAGAAATGTAGCATGAACTCTGAACACAGGTTTTGTCATACTCCTTCATTTTTCCTCCTTTTTTAAAGAAATTTAGTGTTGATGAAAACACTATAAAATTAAATAGTTAAGTTGGCATGCCAAAAGTAGGTTTAAAAGTAAGTTTCCTAAATATACTTATACTTGCAATTTGGGAATCTTCATCTTATTCCTAACAACTTGATATAATGAATATCTTAATATCTCTGTTTTGAAACCAAAGCATCACTCATTTTAACTCTTTTACTTAAAGAGACTATATCTTTTAGGCTCATTACATACCTTGGGTAAATAATCTACTTTTCTACTATGTAAAGCATAGTACTACAAACCCAGATCTTTAAAGGAGAATATCAGTAAGTCATAATAGTAAATATATAAAATAAACCAAAATGAAGTGTAATAAAATTAATTTTGCGATTAAAAAAGACCTAGTTTTCCTAAGATCATAAGATCATTTAGATATTCTGCAGGCAATAGAGCTAGAGCTGGGAATTATCATGGATTTTTTTAAATCTGAAGCAATTGGCACTGAAAGAGAGGATATCAGGAAACACCTAGAAAATTATGTGTCATATCCTATTAATCTACTGAGCCATATCCTAGCAAAATATGGTGGGTTGCTCTTGGTTGAATGTCAGGTACCCAAACTTCTCTGTCATTCTCCTTCACAGCTGGACAGGGGAGAAAAAATATAATGAAAACCTCATTGGTCAATATAAGGGCATGGAGAAATCACTTGCCAGTTACAGTCATGGTCAAAACAGACTCCACTTGGGGAAATTTAATTTATTACCAATCAAATCAGATATGGGAAATGAGAAATAAAACCAAATCTCAAAGACAACTTCCTCCCAAACCCACCCTTCTTCATGGGTGCAACTTAACTTGTGATTTTCTCTACCTCCTCCACTCCAGCAGCTCAGGGGTATGGGGAGTGAGGACTGCATTCAAGTTAACACACATTGCCTCTGCCATTCCTTCCTCCTCAGGGAAGGATTCCTCACACTCTTTCCCTGCTTCAGCCTGGATTCTCTCCATGAACTTTTCCATGATGGAAAAAACTTTTCCACAGGAGCTGCAGTTCTCCCTGACCTGCTCCAGAGTGGGTCCTTAGGAGCAGACTGCTCCAGTGAGGGTCCTCACGGGGTCAGAGGGCCTGTCAGGAGCCTGCTCCAACACAGGCTTTCCTGTGGTCACAGTCTCCTTTAGGAATCCACCTGCTCTGGCTTGGGGTCCCCTTTGCTCCAATGTTGATCACCATGAGCTTCAGAGGCACAGTTCCTTCCCCATGGTCTGTCTGTACCACAGGCTTCAGGGGAGCGCAGTCCCAGAGTCTGGAGCACCTCCTCCCCCTCCTTCTTCACTGGCCATGGTCTTTGCAGGGCTGCATATCTCAAATATTCTCAGTCTTCTTTCTGCCTGCAGCTGCTGTTGCCCAGTTTCTTTTCCCCCTTCTGGATTCTGTTTTCCCAGAGGCACTACCACCACTGCCGCTAGATCCATCTTGGAGCTGGCTGACATTGGCTCTGTCAGACATGGGTGAAGTTGCTGAAAGATCCTCACTGTTTCCCCCCCCACTAGCAAAACCTTGTCACACAAGGCCAACACACATAACAATGAAGAATGGGAAAATTATATGCTATAAACAATTTTTATTATAAACATGGATTTCCATTCAGTTCAAGAACTATTTGGACAAAAGCTAAACATTATGAATTTTTTTATTGTTTGAAATTGTTTCAGCGATAGAATCAATTTGAATTTACTGAGCATGTACTTTAATTCTGGAACTAGTTGCAAAAGGTAGCTGTGGAGGCAGCTGAGCTTGTTCAAAAAAGGTTAAAGTAAATTCATGGGCAACAGGTTCTTAAGTGCACAGTAAAAATCTACACAAGCATATAGACTCTGACAACCTTAACAAGGTTTGGGAAGTACTAAGAGAAGGAAGTAACTCTGCTCTTTAACTGTTGTAGAGCCATTTTCAGAAAATGAAAATTGATCTGACCCAGTAAAGCACATTTTTTTGGTTTTATGGTCAACAAACTCTGTACATGTTGCTTGCAAATTTTGTTGTATATTAGATCAATTTAGGCAAGTAATGGTTCTACATTAATATGCTCCTAAAAGCACAACTAGCTTCTAAGATGGTGAAACAACCATTTCAAATATAATTCTGCAAGACACAAAATGAATGTAGCCAAATGTGTGTTTGTAGAAATCTAAAAATAAATAAATAAATAAATAAATAAATTCACAAAAAATAAACTACAATTAGAAATCTATTGTATTGATTGATGTGAATATTTACTCCATATAAAAAGAAACAAAGTGAATATTCCTCAAAAATATGACAAAAAATCTGACAGCATAACAAAACTGTGTCCTGCATGTGAGAAAATTCCGGCTTTGCCTGGAGTTTTTCAGATCCATTTTTCTTCTAACCTAAGATATATTCCACTGTCTCACCTTGTGCCATTTGGATTACTTGCCTTCCTTAACAACCTAAACTACAGTTTCACCATCTATAAAATATAATTTTACATTTATAGGACAAGCATACTTCTACCATACTGTGAATAAACATGATGTTTATCTCTTAGAATTTTATTTGTGTACTTTACTTACTGGACTTGTTTAAGACTGTGAGATCTTCTTTGTTCTGGTTTGGTTTATTTTTTTGGTTTTTTGTTTGTTTGTTTGTTTTGTTTTGTTTTGCTTTGTTTTGTTTTGTTTTGTTTTTTATCATTACTGGTCTTTCAAATTTTGTCTTCTATTTGGGTAATTTTTCTCATGATCACGCATTCCTTTGTAAATCTGCAGCACTACTGGACTGCACAAGGAGACTTGTGATAAAATATGTCATTAATACACAACAATATTTATAGGCAAAGAAGTACTCATTATAGAAGAGCTAAACACAGAAGGTTCTCCTAAGAGTGTAGGTGACAACCATCACACTGAGGTTATCCTTTATTAGTGACATATACTCTTTTCATTGACTTCCTGCGATGCTAAATCAGTGCATTTAGATTTGTTTCAAAAACCTATGTGGTTATTACTAGGCTGTGGCATTCACTTCATCTATCTTTTCTTACATTTAGATGCTTAGGGTACAGATATTTCATCACCAACAACTGGATTTATTAGATCAGATACAGGTATATACATCAAGGAAATTATTTAGACCCCTTTTAGATTCAGAGGAGACAAACAGGAATTTCAAAGATTTTTTTCAAATTTTGCTCATTCCATCATTACTTCCTAGGGGAAGCAGGTAAAATGAATCTCATCCTTAATTTTAGACTTTTGCATCTGACTTAAGAACACTAAATTCCCTAACCTTTATGTAACATCTCAGTGCAATTGAATCTTGCCCTGGGTTTATATCCAGGCAGATATTTTATTGTTTGTTTGAATTTTAATTGAATTCTAAAAATAGGTCCAAAGAGGATGATCTAGAGCCTCTTACAACTAGTTCTACAACTAAAATTTCATCTATATGTACCAACAGAGAGGAATTTGCTTTCAACCACCACTAGAAACTTAAACAGCATTATTTTTTTACATAAAAGAAGAACACAGCTGAAAAAAAAAAGGATTTCTTTTTTCACTTTCATAATTACTGCAACATAATTCTGTCCTATCATGTATTCTGAAAAACTGCCAGAGTGGAGAAATGGATAATTCAGGAGTGTGTTGAAAGTATACTTCTGAGCATATTAGTTGGCTTAAAAAATTGAAGAATACACTATATGAAAAACACAAATCCAGGAAAGAAGGACCTTAATTCTCCTTGTTTCCTTGTGAAATATGAAATAAAAGATACTTGCAAACCCTGCAGCAGTGCTAAGATCCTGAGCGTTTGTTGAGACCATTACTACAAACTAGAGAAGACTAAACCAGAAAAGGGTAGTTTTATGTAGCCCAGTAAATATGGTATTGCTTTTGCTAATAAAAGGCTGAAGGCATTTTTCTGGCTCTATGAGGCCTCAGACTGGGTCTTGTCATGCTTGTTTAGTCCAGCAAGCCTATCTTAGGCTTGCCTGGAGGTTACTTGTTTTATCTCTAAAATCAGTTTTGCAATGGCAAGGTGGCTGTTACCCAATTATTTTTAGACTTGCCTAGCTTTGTGCAATTGGAACGTGCAGAGCCTATTATTGCAATAATTTTGATACATTTCTTAAAGTAATAGAGAGTGTTAACATGTAGTTGCTCTATACAGAATGAACTGCTGATGACCCTGGAATACAGACATGGCAGAGGAATACAAGGATGCAAGGCAAGCAAAGGCCCAAAAAGTTTGAACACAAGCTCAAGAGTTGTAATCAAATCAACAATGAACAATTACTGAATATTAAATAATGCATCCTTGGGAGCTAGGCAGGTACCTAACACCAGTTTTAGGTGTAACAAAGAAAACAAAGAACAAGTATTTTTACTTAATATATAATGGCTACCATCTGTAATACATTTGGATACAATATGGAATCAGAGACCAATAAAGAAAAATCAAGGTATAAACTGGGCTAGAGCATATATTAAAAATAGCCATGAGTGGATGCCAGTGTGAAGAGGAAGTAACTATAACCATCATACTCCTCTCAGCAAGAAGAAGGAAGAAATCCCTCACTTCTAAAATCATACTTCTTCACCTGAGGTACCTGGGAAATTGATGATGCTTTTAACCCTCTCATCCAGACCAAGCCATCAACTTAAGACTCAGAGAAATGGTAAGAATATAAAAGAAAATTTTGATATATATTGTATTATGTTATTAGACTTTTTGGTATTCCATAGATAATTTACACTATGATTTCAAAGTCATTGTTGCTGAACACATAATACCTGTTTGTTGTGCATTTATTATATTGTAAAATATTTCAATTAAGCTAATATTGAATTCTATGTTTCCCATACAAAGGGAATTCTCGTGTGATGTTTGTGTTTCTTTAGTCCACATGCGTCACACAAGATGTCATTGCAGAACCATCACATTGTTCCATTCCAATGTGGTAGCAGATGGTGGGGCTTTACTCTGGGTGAATCTTCCTGTTGAAATTGAGTGGGGTTCATTGCCTGAGTATTTTATAAGGCAATCTGTGCAACTTTGCATTGGATAGACAAGCTTTGTCACCACAGCAGAACCTCACTCAGGAAATTCAGTTTCCTGACACTCAGCTCAGTATCATTTTGTCTAGGTATCCTGCTGACCTTTTGGTCATAGTTTGGCTTTTTCCAGGGCCTCCTGTGTGAAGTGTAATCAGGACTGGATCACCCTGGCCAAACATACCAATATGAATGGTTTCCTGATAATATTTCCTAGCTAGGTTTTTTAACAATCAATTGACACCATGAGAAAGGTGTTTTGGACTTTAGAGGACACATAGGCCTCAGTAATTAGCCACTTTAAATTGTTTTATCAATGTTTCTTAACACTTGAGATATTTAATAATGATGTGTTTAAGCAGGGAATTAAATAATAGTAAAGATGTGGTATTTTCACACTTGGATGTTCCACCTTTGTCATTAGAAGGCTGCAATGCCCTATATTGGAGTAACATCTTAGATGCAAGTAATTTGTTAGCCATTATTTTGACTAATAATGGGTCTTTTCCTTTGGGATTTTTTTCCCACACCACATATCCGTATTTATTTCCTTTTTGCAAATTATTTCTTCCTACTAAGTCAGTTTTTGTGCTAGTCTTCCTTTTATCACTTATTTAATGAAGGTGTTTTGTAATAAATTAATTTAGGGGTACATATTGTATTGGAAACAACATCATTGCTTTCTTGTTTTGAATAACTAGAGAATAACTTTTGGGGGAAAGGTTACGCATTACAGCTTCAATTTAAGGAAACAAAAGAATTATTTGCAATGGATAATGACTGAGAAAGGAAAACTATACAAAAATAGGCTTTGAACTTTTCTGTGAAATTGAACTGAGGCATTTAAAAAGAGATGTTACCAGAAAAGCATGGTATGCTATGAGTGGCATTATCAAACAAAATAAAGGTATAAAAAGTGCTGTTCATTTTTTTCTTTTCTTTTTTTTTCTTTTTTTCTTTTTTTCCTTTTTTTCTTTTCTCTACTTTTCTCACAGCAAAAAAAAAAACACTGAAGCACTGCACCTGCCATGGTGTTTGGCCACAGAATTTGCTGCTTAAAGTTCCATTTTGGAGTGGCACCCTGGAGCTCTGGAGAGGTGAGGCTGATGCTGATACTAAAAATGTATCAATAAATCTCTGATACCTAGTGAATCCTAAAAGCTAAAGCCATGAGCTTCTGAAGGAAAGGAAAAACCTTTCTTTACCTTGAAAAGAAATACATTATCATGATTAAAACTGTGTGTCAGTGTGTAGTAAAGAGCCATTTCTTCTCCCAAGGCAGTCTATCCGTGAGACACATCTCCTTTCTACCTTGCCACGAAGGCAGTTACATTTGTATAGTTAAGGAAGCTTATGGAGGTTTAGAAGCCCAAAAACAAACGTTAATTGACAGGTAGGATGGAATTACCTTTTTGCAGGGGTAGGAGTATAGCAGCTGTAGTCAGGATCAGGAATCTCAAAGTGCCACTTCAGAGTCAGACCCTCACACAAAAGGGTGAATCAACTGCTAGAAACAATCCAATAAATCTTCTGTTTTCAGGCAAGACCTCACTAGGGACCAAAGGTCTGCACTTGTTCTTTAGTCCAGCCTCAGCTGGTCTGTGATTTTCCTTTATTACTTTTCCCTCAAAGTCTAACATGACTCAGAAGGACATTTCACAGGCTGAGTGCATGGCAGCTCATTAACCCTGGATCAATCACTCTTCCCCAACCCATTTTGGCCTTTGCCAATCCCCATGATAACCCACAGTCAAATATTGGGTGATTTTTTTCAAGCATTACACTGGGCTTAGAGAATAGAAACTTTAAAAAAATCAGTTTTTAGTTGGATTCAATGCAGGTGGTATTTAGGGGACCATGCATTGCCTTGGAAAATAATCAGTCACAGTCACATTGTAGACAATAGAGAACAGCAATAGAAATTTCTAAAATGAGATCTTCCATATTGATATAAATGTTTTTAGCAGATCAGATGAATCAAACATTAGCAGCATTTGCAAAAGATGCCTGACTGCTCCATATGTGAATATCCACCATCAGAGGAACACCATCTGCAAGGACTTCTCTCCAAAGATTTCTCTTCACAACTACAGAGGATACAGAAGTGATTAGTTCAGATTCAGTGTTTCAAATTTAGATGCTTTAATTTGGGCAAATGAAGCTCATTGAACTAGTTTCCAGAAGGTGAGTCAGACATGTAAGTCCTCCTCACTGAAAAGTAAAAAAATCATCCAAGGTGCAAATCAGGTACTAACTGGAGCATGGAATTTCACGTAAGGAGCTCCTGTGGTGGAGGTACATGGAAAAGGTCTGGCTTCACTGCCTCAAATATCTCTTTACTGATGAATCACAGGAACAAAAGTTCTGGATCATTAGACTTACTGCTAAGTTTATTTTGAGATGTAGCATTACTTGACATGCTTGCAGCCATGTGTAGGTAATAATACGATTGTAGAAGTTTTCACCTGCCAGTTAGTGTGCCACATTTCATTTGCTTCTATAAATTTTTGAATTATACCCTCATTTCTGTCTGTTGTTCTGTTACTTTAGTATGTGATACTCATTTCTACTATTTATTTCTAAAAAAAAAATTATTTATTTCTAAATAATTACCATCCAAAATTCCATGGTAGTCAGCAGCAAGAGTAATCCATACTTAACTGATTTTGATTATTGAGCAATACCAATCATGTTATTGACTATACTAGTGGTGACTGCGATTACTGAGTGAAAAATACTACAAATGTAGCCCATAGAGTAAAAGAGTAATTATTACTGCAGAAACATTTAAAATTAACTCTTTTTTTCAGTGTTTCAAACACATTCTCACATACTTTTAGTTCAAATAATCCATTTATCTATAATGTAATTTCAAAATATTCTATTTTTTCTACTCAGCTACTGTCTGCCTCGATCATCTAGATCTACCTAGAGTGAAAGAGTTATGAAGAATTGAAAAGTCAAAATAATGAAAATGAAGATTACAGTTCTTCCAAATGAGAAACAGAAGAGAACCTAAAGGAAAACAATGCATTGGTCGTGCTCTCACACAACAATATTGGCTTGCAAAACACAAGATGCAGCATCCTACTACCAGGTATCATCTCCTTTCAGCAAGAGCAGCTTGAATACCCAGGCAGAGTTATTCAGTGAAGCACAGTCCACAGAGCTAGTGGTGAGTCCCTGACTTTGGTACTGTTGGCATGGTGACTGTCTTTCCAGCAACATGGTTAGAAGTCTGTTGTCATCTTTATTTCTTCCTGCTTTTGTTTGATGATCTTTTCTTGAATATTCTTTTCTTGAACAAACACTTTTCTTTTTTTTTTTAAGGCTATATACCTTAATTCAGTTGATGTACTCCTCCTTTACCCTGATAAGAGCTTATTTCCCTCAGAGGGGTGACAGAAAGAAGTCCACATGCTCTGGCTTTAGTACCTCTTTCTTACCTTGTTCTGCAGGGCAGTTCAGGACCCTCACAAATCCAAGAATTGTTATCCTGCTTGTTTTTACACAATGGAGTCGAATTTTCATCTGTACTGCAGTCAAAATAAGGCTTCGTGTTATACCTACTCCTAACTGGGTGCCCTCAAGGAAAGCTTTTTCTGTAACAACTGCATCTCTACTGCCTACCTCTTTCTCCTTGCAGCCTACACGTGGATCTCAATGGATTCCCCAGTCCATAGAGGAAGAATGTAGAAGTGATTTAAAAGAAGCTATGATAAAGGGAGAAGGGAGAAGCCTATACAAGAACAGTGTTTACAAACAGGAGAGTTCAACAGTGAAACATAATGGGGTTATATAATGCTATTTTTTAAAAAAAGTCAGGTACAAGTGCTTATGAAAAGAAGAGATAACCTGTTTCAGGAACCCCATTGGTACACTACTGTAGAAGATCTCCTATAGATAGAATAGAGTTAAAGTAATCTTCAGATGCTACCTACCTTTCCTTCTGCTAAAGATAGAAGCCAGACTGACAGGTGTGGGATTTAAAGATATCCATATTTCTGATTGCTATTTTGAATTTGTAAGGTATTTCAGCTGTTTTGTGTTCAACAATATATATTTTATAACTCTAGTCCTACTAAAGACAAAGTGTAATTATCTCCATCTATCTAGTCAAAGTTATTTATGAAACCCTGCAAATAGTGTATCTTATCTGATTACACCTGTCCAATAAAATTCTCCTAAAAGCATTTCAGCAACACAGTGATTATAAAATGGTTCTGTGTTTGACCTGCATTTAGACTTGTGTCATAAGCAGTTTTTTGACATATGCTCAAAGATATTAGGTAATGGTGATTTGCATGTCCCAGGCAGAGCTGTCTGAAAGGGGTCATGTCCACAGCCCTGTAAGGAAAGTGGAACTAGATCAGTTGGGAGGAAAAGATGCTGTGCACGTCAGGTAATCTTTTGTTCTTACATTTTGAAATTCAGCATCTTCAGAAAACTTTTTCACTGAGTGTCTTCTTCATCTAATAGAATGGTATGAAAAAAAAATTGAGGAAAATTTTGCTTCAGTTACCCCAAGTAATCCTATTCCAAAACTAATTAATCCCATTCTTCCAAAGTTGCATCTAAAGCTCACCATTCGCTTGCAAGGGTTTTGTGCTTTGTCAGCTATCAGTTGTTAAAAGATAATCCAAAAGGGACAAAAGAAAAAAGACCAAGATAAGATTCCTACTTCGGAGAATCTGAAGCTGTTCACTACAGCTCCAGACATCAGCACAATTTGTTTCCAGAAGTTCTGAGTTCAATGAGGCAAATGTCAGTGAGCCTTTGCCCAGGCATGAGGACAGAGATGCTTCCTCCTGCCACTGTCAGTGAGACTGAGGTGTTTCCATTCCTCTGTATCCTATCTAATATTTCTGACTGAAGTGGCATGGTAAGGCTAATTAAGTCAGCAAGACTGCATTAATCTCATGTTTCCTAATTACCTTTTTAACAACCCATGTCTGGCAATTGAGTCTCCAACCAAGATGCAAGAAATACAGGCAGTTAAATAAAGGACATTTCTTCCAGACACATAATGATACTCTCACATGTACCTCTGGCATTGTATAAATATTAGAATAAAAAAGTGGTAAGGTTTAGAAGAGACCCTTATGTCAAAGCACCATGAAGAGATTCCAGTGTATCATGAATATTTTCATATCAAATTCCAAACAGTTTTAATTATCTTGCCAGAGAGTTCATCATTTGAATACAAACCCCCAAATATTTTAATATCATTGAACACACACACAAAATAAACTTACCTGTCATTATAGTTTTGTATTATTCCATTTGTTTCTTGATATGCAGAAGAATTCAGATGCTGTAATTGAATAGTATAGAATGCCATTATGTTTCAGGAAATCTAGTATCCTTAATATTAAGCTAGTTCTATTAAATTTCCCAGTATTCAAATACAAAAAATCTTAAATTCACTGCATTCGATACCAATTTTGATTCCACCAAAATTCAGAATCATCAATAAATCAAAAATATCAGTTTCATATATTTATCAGAGGTACTGATATGGGTCACACCTTTGAATTCCAAAATGACATACATTAACATTCTGGTTTTGAAATAATTTTAAACTTTGTTTGAATAAGTTTCTTTAATGTATTCAGCAGTATGGCATGTGCAGCTAGTGATACACTTTTACAGAGAGAATGGAAAATTAAGTCATCTGCTCACCACGTGCAGGAAGAGTAAAGCTGTGAGAGAATTCAAAATAGAGGGATTTACAGATGGAAAGAGACTTTATGTTCTTCCTCCAAATGGTTTTATTTTCATGTTTTTACTTCTGCTTTTATTTTCTTGAAAAAAAAAAAAGTGAGGCCAATCCTTAACTGAAATTCATTTTGAAAGCCTATATATCAAATAAGCATGCCCAGAATGCACAGAACGGGATAGTTAGTCAATGTGATGTAGGAATGGAAACTGTTCTCCATCTTATTTTGTGCCCTTAAAAGGTCTGTGTGCAGCCCTTCAAGATGCACTCCTAAGTGAATAGAATTTTCTATATTTCCTTTTCTACTATAGCTCCTAAGAGTGAACTTTGTCAGGATTGTAGTGCTACTATTAAGGAATCCCTGTTCTAGAGACTCTCCTGTTTCAAAATGATCCTGAGGACTGAAGAAGTTTCTCCAAGATAACTGAAAACAAATTAACACCAAGAGATGCTTGATAAATAAAAGCACATTTCACAATTTAAGTATATTCCAAAATGCAGCTCTCTTTTCTATATGTGAAAACAATGAAAATGTGCAAAACAAAAAAATTCAAAAGTTAATATCTGCCTGGTAGTCTGAACAATTTAAGGAAAATGTAGAAAAAAATTGGATACTGGACCATTTGCCAAAAAAAATGAGATTGAATTCATCTCAACGTAGTAAATGTGTTCTCTTGGTTTTCCAGGAAATAATATCCTGAAACAGAAAAAGAAAAATGACTACAAGTGCCTACTGTGCTTTATAAACTATTATTTTAAAATGAAGGGAAAACCAAACCCACCAGCACATGGAACACAGAAGTGACTTCAGTTACTGTTTCTGTTGAGACCTAATTTCACAGAATCTCATGTTAAAAAAATGGGTCACTTGCTACTTTGAATCCTAAATGTGGAGTCTGCTAAGGATCTTGGTTCTTAATTGTTCACTCAGTCCTGTTTGTAACAATAACCTACAGGATCTGGAAAACAGTCATAAATTATCAAGACCTGATCCCAAATTGACCTACTTTTATGGTGTGAAGTCTTCATGCAGGAAAGGAAGCAGAAAAAAATTATGTTCTTTCAGGGAACAAAGCCCCAGAATTTGCATTTTACATGCATGACAGGGAAAGTAACAAGCAGTTTCATGGTTTTTTAGTAATGGTGTTTTAGTAAATTATAATAAAGCCCAGTTCCTCCAAACAATGGGAGCCACTCCTTCCTCACTGGTGGGTGCATCCCCTTTTAAAGCAGACCAAGTGCCCAGGGTAGGACAGCCGACAGAGAATACAAGCCATAGAAGAGATGAGGTCACTAAACATCTTGCAGGTGGCACCATTCTGCTTTAAAAGGGACGATTCCTCTGCAGGAGCTCCCCAGACCACACTGACTTCCCTGATCTGTCCCTCTCCAGCTTTCTCCTCAGCACGAAGAGCAGAACGAGCTTTGTGCTTTGAAGTAATGAATGAACCTGAAGGAAGCTCTGTCAAGCCATGCAAAATTAATTAGGTCAAGGACTCGGGTGGCTGCAGGGTGACTGTTTTACACTGACATTTTCAAGCAGCCTGTCTGTTACACAGCAGCCCTCCCTGTTGTGCCATCCCAAAGATCAGCGTTATGGGACATGTTCATCAAATCACTAAACATAATCATATTTCCTTTTATAACTGTCATGGCTTCTTTCCTACATGCTCACTCCCCTCTTTTTTTCTTCTGCATTGTATTTATTATTATTATTATTTTGCCTACAAGAAATAAAGGGGTTTTTAAACACTGCTGGTTTTTTTTTTTCCGTTGTACAACAGCTCCCTCTATTGTTCTCTCTCGTTTTCCTTCATTTCCTGATGGAGAGGGAAAAAAGTTTAAGTTATACTTAAAATTTGATGAACAGTGTTTGGCCATTCTTCTGTGTTGTGAACACACAAATATCAAAGCTCAGTCTGACAAGAATTTTTCCTAGACACTTTATATCTATCTGATGAATAGGCTTTATCAAGAGTACCAAAAAGTTACAATATGATTAAAATGACTATAAATATAACCAAATCTGGTTTCCTGTGACCAGACCTCTTTGACGCTTTTCAGTGTTTATATATGGTTTGATGGCAGAGACTGACTTACAGATACTTTATTTATTTATTGTCTTGTTCCATCTCTGAGTAGGTAAGGAGATGTGAGCAGATGTGCTGTTCTGACATCTCTTTTAGATGCCGTTGAGTAGAAAAGTGCTGAATTAAAAAAAAAACCAACCAAACTAACCTAAACCCCAGGAAAAAACATATAAGTTCCTGATGTCTTGGAATAATGGTGATTGCACTGCAGAGTAACAAAAACGAAACAAGCCATAGAGGAATGGGACATGGATTAAGGAAAAAAATTTAAAAGAGGGAGACAAAACAGTGGGTATGAGAAGGGAATGAATGACCAATTAGATCAATATACTTTAAAAACAAGTAGATCACTGCCATTTCCCAGGTGAGCACCCTGAACAGTGTACTCTCTAGATGTGAAGGAGATAGATTTCTTCTCCTCAGATACAAAACTCCCAAATACTGTGGTTGTAGTTGTCTCCAGGCAAACACTGGTCTTTGAAAACCTGTATTTGGGCAAGCCCAGTGTAATGACATCCAATCTCCTGTGTCAGGGTAAGAAGGCTTTTCACCCCCTGGAATGTCACAAAATCCAGCTAACGTTTGGCCATTCAATGTGAAGGCTGTTTCAAGGACCACTGAACATGAGCAAATACTTACAGCAGGCTAATGGTCAAAGTTTAAAACAACCACAGCGCTTAGCAATTAATTAGCATTCTTGTTAAATAAACCTCAGTACGGATCTCTAAAGCTTGTTGGACCTAAAAGACCTCATTTTACATTAATTTGTTTCAATTAAGATTTAATCTTTTTTACATTTACTTTTCAAGTGTGTTATCAGAAAATAAAAGAAGTCTCAGGAGAAGTGTCTCAAATTTAAGGCAATCTTTAAAAAATACATGAAAAGCATATTATCTTCATTGCAAGTCAAGGTTTATGAATTATGGCCAAAATTTATTACTGGATATTTTTGTAGCTATTTTAAGGAATGTCAATTTGGGAACATTTTAACAACTAGGTAAACAGAAGCCTGATGACTAGAAGATATTTTGATTAAAACAGCTTTTTTTCATTGTGGAAAATAAAACTTATATTAGATCAAAAGCTCTGCAAATTCCTCAATTGCCAGTCAAAACAACTACTTTATCTTTGCAAACTACCGCTGTCATATATCCTGACATTTTCATTATGTCAATGTTGTCAGATCTTGTGATGTCAGTATGACATTTTAACATTAAACTGAACAAAAAAATGCATGTGAGTGTTCAGGCAGGTACACGAGAGTCTCTGAAACTGAATTTCTGATCTTCATGCACCTGCAAATGCAAAGTCTCAAACAACTAGCATTTAAATATATATGTATATATACACACACAAAAATCTCAGTCATTTTAGAGTAAAATACTATAACAACAACAACAACAACAACAACAACAAAAGCCTCGAAATGCAGAGGAAATTACATCCTTAGAGGACAGGAAGTTCAAGAGAAATATTCTTGATGGTGGGCACAACTAAATTTTCACCATTTGGTAGCACCGTGCTGGAACACAAAGTCTTTGGTGAGCAACTTGATGGTCTTTCTGTGCTTTGAAAGAGCAGAAAAAGAGAAGGCAATTGCATTCAAAGTCACATCAGCTCTAATGAGGGGAGGGGAAATTCACATTTCTCTGAGGAGGAATCCGGCTGCAGTAAGAGGCATGTAGCTGAAGTTTTCCAGGGCCCCTCAGAGCTACAGCACTGCCAGTTCTGCTGGCCCGTGAGCAGTGTGGTATAGCAGCAGCACTGTGCACTGTTGGTAGGGCAACAGGGCAGATGCCTGCACCCAGGACAGCCCTTAACAACAGATTGGATTGTCTCTCACCTCTCCAAGCTCCTAGTGAGGAATGTACTGCAAAGTGAGAGCTTAAATTTAGAGCTCAGTTCAAAGCAATAAAAAAAAATAGATATTTGTAACCATATTAGTGAGGTGGTTACAATCCTCTAGGGAAAAAAGATAAATTTTTCATAACAGTGAACAGAAAAAAAATCCTCTATACACTCTGAGCTACACAGGATTTCCTGGGTGATATCTCTTTTTTAGCCAGGTCTCAGCTTTCACCTGGGGACAAGCACACTTCTCAGTTCCTGTTTACATCTTTGGGTTTCTCACCTGCTTAGCTGCACGCTGTAAAATCATCTCACACATTTCAACTGCACAGGAAGCTAGTTCTTTCAGAGCCTCACAATGCATCCATCAAGTTGTGTGGTAAGAGGCTGCTCCCTGCACAGCGTGACCAGGCTGGGAGACCCTGGGGGAGGCAGGGCCCCAGTGCCACCCATGTGCCCTCTGTGAGGTACATACCTATTTATATATATATACACATTTATATATATTATTTATATATGTGTATTCCATACACATATGTGTGTGTTTATGTATATGAACCACCTGTGTGTGCCCGTGCGTTCTCCTCTTGGGAATACATGCTTGGTCTTGATGCAGGCTGTACCTGGGGACGCAGGGCTGCCGCACCTCCTCTGCCGTGCTACTGGCTTCAGCAGCTCCATGTCAGCATTTCACAGTTTGCATCCACAAAGCTTTACCAGAGGAATCACATTCCTATTTAGTAGGGGGAACCTCTGCTTTATGGTGTGAGCCTTTGAAGATCCACCAGCTCTGCTTTCCCAAGCAGCTTTTGTGTTCTTTTCACAGAGTTACATCAACTTTTCCAATATGCACTTTAATACTAAGCGCATCTGGAAGAGTGAAATAAAACATGACTAGCTTTACACTTCCTTTGTAGAGAGATACATCCTTTTTTCTTGTCTCACATATTGTGATAGAAAAAAAAATATTTTTCCATTAGGATGTAAAAATGAGACACAGACACAATAAGATACAACATTCCAAGATGTCTGAGCAAATTAACAATAGATAAGACTATTCATTTCTTTATTCAGTGCTTAATCTACTAGATAGTAATAATCTTTCAGTAAAGCAGATACCTTTGTTGGCGTTCAACAAGGAAATGATTTTTCATTTTTTTAAAGAATTACATTGTATTCATGACTTGAAGTGAACTTTGGCATGATCTTTTTGTCAATCAGAATTTTCTGCAGTGGGAAAAATGTTTGTTGAATTTACAACCAGCTGCAGCCACCACTACTGCTGACACCTGATGGAAGTAAGTCTCAGACCACCAAAGACAATCCCACACACCAGCATTGATTGCAACTCCAAATTTAGAACAGTGTTCTGGCTGTACATATCACTGAGCAAAGTACTGCAAGAAGGATTTGTAGGGCAGGTTGTAGACAATTCCGAGATTCAAGGGAGTCTGGCAATTTTCGAGTGTGAATGACTGAGAGAAATTTAAGCATAAATTGATTAATACCTTTCCCTTCAAACAGATTCTCAGGGAAACAGTAATCATAAAGTAGCTTTCACTAAAATCTGATTTCAAGATAATTCTGACCTCTCTAAACTGAGTTTTCGTAGCATGGGTTCAGTTCTGGCAATAGTGCAGGCTTCTGTGCCACCATCAGTCAATACTGGTGAGGGTATTTTCAGGGGCTGACATTAGCAGACTGTGTCTGCATCAGCAAACAGGGCAGCATAGCAAGAATTGGTCTGGAGAGCAGGAGTTTCCATACCACCTGCACTGCAGAAGTTTAACCTCAGATCATTTCTACTGTGCTTCTGTAGGCTGAATACCTGAAGACTCCTGAACTCCACATTTTGAGACCATCTCAATTGAAACCCCAAGCCCTTTCCTTTCTGCAAAACAATGGCAAAGAGGAGTGATAAGGAAATTTATTTCAAAAGAATTCTGCTGGCTCAAACTACAGTTCTAATGCAAGCAGACTAAATGACCTGATTTAAGATTTGAACAGGAAAGATTAAAAAAAAAAAAAAAAAAAGACATTATTCTGTCTTGTTTTCCCACTGGAATAAACTGTAGGCTGACTGTCTTAATTTATGAACTTCAACAGATGTCTAAAATTCATCCTGTAAGTATCCTTCCTGAGCTCTCTGAAGAGCCCTCTTTTCAATCAAAGATGAAAACACTCCCTTTTTACTCCTGTCTCCTTTTTTTTTGTCTTATTGATTTACTTGTTACCATCATAACCTGCAACTTCTGGATAATACTTCTCACATATATAAATGAGCCTAAAACATAAGCAAGGTTTTATCTCTCTTTACACCATAGATACATTAACACACTATTATATCTAACTATGGACACCTGCATTAGCTGTCAGCTGGAAGCTTTTTCATCTTCAGAAAAGCACACCACGTTAGGTTTTCTTCAAATCTGATATCAGAAAATTCCCTCTAAACTTGCCTTTTCTCTGAATGTAGTATTCTCCAAATCCCACTTCAGACAATATCCAGGATGAGCTTACAGACTGAAGCTTTAGACAGCTGGCTCCTACTATTGCTAATGCTACAGCTGAAATAAAGATGCTATTATTGTCTGATAGGGCTTTCTGCAGTGCAGTTCCTTTACTTTGAGTGAAGTTTGAGTTTTGTTGTGCATGTTCATGTCATGCACAATAGGTCAAAGGAGCACAAACCCCTCACTTCTGGTTCTATAATGCATCATTTCTTCAGGCAGCTGAGTGGGATGAAAGACAGCAAGGGAATGTCTGTATTGTGCAATTCCAAGTTCCCTCATTGCATTGTATAAATTATGAGAAAAGTAGCAATTACTGGTGAATTTAAATAAGAAGCTTTCTGTTGATAAGCTACCTTGTGTATTTTCTGAAGGTGAGACTCTGGGTGCCACCCAGGAGAAATGGACTACTACAAGGAAAGGAGCAAGATAAAGCAGAACACACTGAAAAACAGTGTAAGGGATATTGAGTTCTTCCTGCACATTTCATGCAGGTGCAGGTTTCTCTCTCCATCTCACAGTAGGTGAGCATGCTGTGCAACTACTGAACTACCAACAAAAAAGCAGAAATGGTAGCTACACAAACAATCTGTAAAAGGCAGTCATCAGAATATGAACAAGTACCTAAAAACACACCAGTGGAAACAAGATCAGAATATACAGCATTAACATTAAACTTTGTATAAACATGTGGTGGGCTGACCCTGACAGGATGTCAGATGCCCACCCAAGCCATTCTATCACTCCCCTCCTCAGCTCAGAAAATGTAACAAAAGACTTGTGGGGTGAGATAAGGACAGGGAGATGTCACGCCCCAGTTACTGTCATGGGCAAAACAGACTTGGACAAATTAGTTTCAATTGTTACCCATCAAATCAGGATTAGGGGAATGAAAAATAAACTCAAACCCTAAAACACCTTCCCCTCACTCCCCCATTCTCCTGGGCTCAAGTTTGCTCCTGATTTTCTCTACATCCTTGTCTACAGCAACATGGGAGGATAGAATGGGGTCCCCATGGTCAGCTTATCACATGTGTGTGCTGGTCCTTCCTCTTCAGGGGGAGGACTCCTCACGCTCTTCCCAACCAGAGTGGGATCCTTCCCATGGGAATCAGTTTGCCAAGGATGTCTCCAAACTGAGTCCTTCCCACGGGCCACAGTTCCTTCATGAACTGCTCGAACATGGACCCCTTCCATGGGATGCAGTCCTTCAGGAGCATGCTGCTCCTGCAGTCCAGTGGGGTCACAGGTCCTGCCTGCAAACCTGCTCCAGCATGGACTCCTTGTTCCACATGACCACAGGTCTTGCCAGGATCCTGCTCCAGCATGGGCTTCCCACCAGGCCACAGCTTTTTGAGCATCCACCTTCTCCAGCATGGGGATCCTCCAAGGCTCCAGGTGGACCTGCATGGGTCTCAGGTGGTCAGCCTGCCTCACCATGGCCTCCACTGTCACTGATGGGCTCTGCCTTGGCCAGAAGTGGGTCCATCTCAGAGCCAGCTGGCTTTGACCCTGTTGGACACGGGGAAAGCTCCTGGCAGCCTCTCACAGAAGCCACCCTACTGTCTCCCTGCTCTCCCTGCTGCCTAAACCTAGCCATACAAACCCATTATAAGCCAATCATTTTGGGGGGTATTATGGGTTGTTTCTGGATGACTATTCACAGTGTAAGAATATATAGATGCTTATACAGGAAAAACAGGATGTCCAGATGGTTTCAAATTTTAAATGTCTGAAGAAGAAAAACAACTGTAACTGTCTTAACCTAGGAATTAAGAAAATGGAAAGGAAGCAGACTTGCACAAGCGATAAATGTTTTGCTCCACACAGATAAATTAATCAGCAGCTGTAGCAAGAAAAATATTAGACAGATGTCTCTAGGAGCTTCCCAAACTCTAACTTGCAGTTAAGTTTGGCAGAGCCAATAAAAATGAGGTACAGCCAATGTGTAGTTTTTTACCCTGAGAGAGTAAGAAAAAACAGTAAGAAAAGACAGTTGATTAATATAATTGTCTCATACCTCATTAGACAGCTAACCCTTGCTGTGCATTAAAGACTTTTTCCCAAGTCTTTTCTGGCACCACATCAGAGAATTGCTTTCTAAATATAATGCAGTATATAAACAAAGTTAGCTTCAATTTTTATTGCTTGCCCCAAGGTCTGTGTTCAGTGCTTCTCAACACAGTAACAGGGAGCCATGGGGCTTTACCTCTGCCTTTCTTTACACCACTTCCTCCTCTAAACATACAAGTTAGGAATACATCCAGAATGAAGGAAATGCTGAATTTAAAATTAAACTTGATTTTTAGGTTCTGCACAAAAGATGAAACATTCAGTCTCAACATAGTCTTGGACTATAGACTTTGTCTGCCTTTGGAATAAATTATACATAAACTTTGTACAGACCTGGAAAATGGATATTTTGGCTCATGATGTGGAACAAGGCCATATGTTAACATGAAGAAAGGGACTACAACTGGGATAACTCAGAGCATTGCTGGCTAGTCCAAGCAAAATCATTTCTATTTTACCATTTCTAGCTCAACCTTTCCAAAAAACTGTAGAAGTTAGGTTTTGCTGAGAAAACTAATTTCACTGACGTCAATGATTTTTTGCAATATGACTGTTAGTTTGCAAGAGAGGAAGCTGAGTAATCAGTGGATCTTGTCTAAAATAAGAAACTATACATTTGAAATATATCTTGAACTAATGTTTTTAGATTTAGAATACTTAAAGATTTTCATAATCTGCACTGGTTTATAGCTTTTCCATCAAATTTAGCTGAATACTGAACATCAAAAAATCAGTTTCATTTGTACAGATGCAAAAGTCTTCTGAAAAGAAGTATGCTAAATTTGCATAATGAGGTTCTTTCTTTCTCCATACTTTTCTTGGAAGTATTTTTTTTTTCTTTTCGGTATAAGAAAATACCTATAAAAAATGAGAAAAAGCCCCATATCTGATATTCTCAGATAATATTCTAGCTGAGTTTCCTTTCGGCAGTGCAGTAGAAGCTGATACATCAAGGGACTTCAGTTTTGATAATCAGATAAATACATCTTTTGTTGTTTTAAATTCAAAGAGATTTTACTGACAATCTGACTTCTCCCTTGGAAAAAATAAACATATTGGACATATATGAAGTAAACTTCCTAAAAAAGTTGTCATGTAGAATTATTATTTTTTTATCATTTATATACAGCTCTCTGAAACAGTTAATGCTAATTCCTTATGGCTCAGGACCAAATTGCAGCCTTTCAGTCTTGTGCAGGAGATTGCTACACCTCTTTTCTTTTAAACCTCTTTTCATTTGGTTACTGTAGGCAGTCAAACCTACCACAAAAGGACATGCAGAATACTACTCAGGAAGGTTTTTAAAGTTCTTAATGAAATTAAAATTTCCTTCAGACTGGTAAATTGCATTATGAACAATGAAAGTAACTTGAGGGCCGATGTACAGAAATCAGGCCATTTTATGTGGTTTTCCAATAAGTATTGGCTTCTTAACTAGTTTATTGAAAGGAAGCAAAATAATCTAAGTCTATATATTCAGAGAACTTGTTATAATTTCAAATTATATATACAACACTGAAAAATAAAGCATGCTTTTATTAGAGACAGTGGGCACAAACAGAAGTAAGAGAAATGCCTTTTAAATGGTAGAAAGACTCTATTACTGTAAAGAGTGGTCAAACACAGATTGAGCTGGGAGATTGTGGAATCTCCAGTTTTGTGACTGAAGTCAAACCCCATCTGGACACAGCCCTGAGCAACGTTGCCCAGCAGATCCTGCTCTGAGCAGGGAGTGGGAGCAGGGAACTCCAGACGTGCCTTCCAGTCTCAGCCATCCCTTCAAAGTTAGCAACAATCAAGTCATGATCCAATAGAAACAATTAAAAATGAAATCATCTTTTCTTTAACGCACAGAATAATTCACAAAAAAAAAAGTAGAAATTGTGATTGCATACTTCAAAAGACAGAATTATCCCTGTTTGAAAAGAGACATATTTTAAATGAAATTTAATAATATACTTTAAAAATAAATAAAAAATATACAGGCAACAGCAAAAAAATAGTAGACAAAATAATTGAATATTAATAATAAATGTATACTGCTGTACTTTTGCAATTTTTTAGGATTATCTATAAATCCTTTTTAAACCCTGGCAGATAAAATAAAACAAAAGGAGAGAAAAAAAAGAAAAGAAATTTAAGAAGAAAAAGAAAAAAAAAAAAGAAAAAAAGAGAAGAAAATGAGATTTTATGCCTCTCATGTAAAATTTAATTGACCCAAAGACATTCAAGACTAAATATCACTGCACCAGGCCTGCTGTCAACTTTGATTCTTACTTTGAATCACAGCTTCCCAATCTAAGTATTCTAGTGGCCTAAATATTAATTTATTCCTTGAGGTGTGTAGTGGAAGGACAAGAGGTAAGAGTCGATTTGGCAGGTGCTGGAAAATTATATCTGACTGAATATAACAAGAAATAAGGTGGAACAACTAAATCATTTGGGGGGGTTGGATGTTTTAGCACTGCAGATGAGAGCAAAAAGTGCTTCAGAAAACATCAAAGCTATTGACTTATAAATTAAATTTTAAAGTACTTGAACTCACATATTCTTTCCAGCTACCAAATGGCTTTGTCTTTTGGAGTGGCTGGTAGACTTCTCTCTCCATGACATTTTTGCAGTTTCATTAATCAAGCAGGTCAGCAGAATAGTCCTGAGGCATAATTGTTCTCATGCCCCTAAGATGGTACCCACAGGTCAGTTTTCAAACATTCAATTAAATTTCATCTCCTTCAGGACTTTGATTCTATTGATTCAAAAGTGAAGATGACAAAATGGAATTTAAAATTTCCTTTATATTTGGATTTTTTTCCCTTATCCCTTCATACCTCACCCCAAACCAAGGGACTTCTGCAGCTTCTTTCATATCTTCAAAAGTCTTCAGCAATTATGCTTTACATCAGATTTTTGAGACTTAGGTAAACATCTAGAAGACAATTAATGTTTGGCATCCCTGGGAGACAGCTGATCAGACATAAAAAGGTCAGCTTTCCTTATGTGTGCCAAGCTTTATCAGATCAGAGGAGACCAATGAAGCTTTGAAATTTGACTCTGTTACTCATATAGGTTTGTGCTATGCCATTTAGGCATCCCTTACAGTTCTAGCTGTCACCATCTGTCACTGCAAAAAGGGATAATATTTGATAAAACTCCTTACCATTGTCACCTTGATAATGCAGAAATTAGTAAGTGATTGCTGTAGCCTTTTGCATCATATATTAATTAAAACACTCCTATTTAATATTTTAAATTTAAGATTTGTCTCTGTATATATTTAGTTACATAAAGCATAGAATTCTACTCTCTTTTGGAATAATCTAATAGGGAAAAGGAATGAACTGGACCATTTCCACATCCAAAGTTTTGCCATATGTTTCAGTTAAAGTGAGATCCAAAGGCAGAATTCAGTTCATTAAGGTTCTTATTCTCTTGCTTCTCAGGAGGTATTTCCTTCCTTTTCTCTCCTGGATCCATGAAAGAATTTATGCATTTTTAATTTCTTGGCACCTTACTGGGATAGAGGGGTACTTTTACGACCCACCTCCTATTGATTTCCAAGTGCTATAGTAAGTAATTGATTCATATTTTCTTTTCATTATTCTAATCTTTTTTACCAACACTAAAAAATAAAAATAAGAAATAATTTGAATTTGTTATTTTCTTCTTTCTGAGGTACTGAAGTTCTTACTGAAATATACATCGCTTCTTTGTCTTATACTCTTAAATATGGCCTAGGTAGACACTTCAGAGGCTAAATATTCAAAATTTTAATGTGTATCTATGATGAAGAAAAGAAATCTAACAAGTTTGCTTTTCGTTTTCCTCATGTCTAGCCTGAATAGTCAATTTTTTTTTTCCTATATAAGATCTTTCACAAATACAAGTGTGTTTGCCATGAGAAAAATGGGTTAGGACACTTTAGAAAGCAAGATATTTAAGAAAAATGCATGAAAAATTTGCCCTGATAATACTACTGTACCCTCTATCCATGAAGAAGGTATGAAAATGACAGTCATACACATTTTTGTTTGAACACCATTGAAACCACAAAAACTGGTCACCTAAATTCTGGTTTCTCATTACTGCTTATTGCAATTTACTCTCCTGTAGAGGAAAGGCAACCATAAAAGACAGAGAGAGAACTGTTTGACAGGTCTCTTTACAGCCCCTGTTTTATTGGTTTGGAAACAGAAGGTAGCTGTTGTAAAAGTAAAGTTCAATAAAGCCCCTTATGGCTTGCAGCCCTTGCCAGTGTGATCAGAGTTCCTGGGGGTGGGAAGGGCTCCCCGGGTTCCCTGGCAGCGCCAGCTGTGCTCTGTGTGGGAGCCGAACCCACGGGAGTGCACACCTGTGTGCAGCTGACAGCCTCGCCTGTAAATCAGACACATTGTGTGTCTCCTGCGGGGAACAATGTTTCCTGAAAATAATCTGATCAGACAGAGCAAGTAGCTCCTGTATGAATCAAATCTCCTTATACTATCACACATTCAAGAAAGATCTGAGAGACGGAGCTGCAGCTTTCACCATGTGGAGCCATTTGATCACAGGATATAGGCAAGAAAAGGAGCAGCTTTGCCCAGCTTAGTCCTAGCCTTGAGATATTATCAGGCACTATTTAGTGTTTGTAACAATAAACTTGCAGGAAACTGAAAGATTCTGAGGGCTATTTCAGTTTGAAGCAGATGTTCTTTTAAAAAGAAATTTCTTAGTATTTGATGACCTCTGGTGGACAGGGTTACATTTGCAGGTCTTCTGAATGAAAATATGCATTCTGCACCTATTTTCAGGAAGGACTGCAATGCAACATTATCATTACCCTTCACCTCATTAATTCACCAACTAATCCCCAACTTCAAAATTCATATGTCACGTTCTAATCGTGAACCTGCTTAAACTAAAAAGTGAGCACAAAGTATTCTTTATAAAAACTTTGCAAGATAACAAGAAAAATTCCTAAGGCAGAATTATTAGCATATATAATAACAAAACCAGTTCAATCACATTAAAAGAGTGAAAAAATTCTGCTGATCCCCAGTTTTTCAAAATTTTAATATTGCAAAACTCCATGTTCAAATTTTCTAAATGGATTTTTCTTTATGTATGTAAAGTATGCTATTTTGTAAGGAAGTCCACCTTAAAAAAGATAGCCATCAAGTACACTGTCATAGTACAATACACATTTTTCTTTCATTTTAGCAGTAGCTGGACTGTAAACATTTATGTCTAAATAACAGGGGTACGAATGATACAGTCTCTCACAAATTATTTGATTAGAAATTACAGGCTTTTCCTTACATACTCTGTTTGTGATGACTTCTCCTCCTCATCCTTACTCTCTTTGACTCCTTTTCCTTCCTACTCTCCTATTCCTCGAGAGTCTCTTTCTCTATCTCTTTCCAGAGGCAGAAAGTATTTTTCCTTCACCTGTGCTTCAATGCAGATACACCCTGAGGACCTTGGGTTAAGTACCAGAAAATTATCTTCTCTTCATTATTTTATCATAATAATTATTTTATTATTTGATCATTCAGAGTGAAAAGAATTATTAAGTTACCATGGCTTATACAAGAAAGCCACTTTTCTGACTGGGAGTTTCATTTGTTTCTTTATTATAACAGCCTGTGGTAGTTGGCAAAGAATGATGATAATTATTGGCTTTAAATTTAAATAGGAGTTGTAACTCTGAAAAAAGAGAATACCATTTACTTTTGACAGAAAAATCATCAGTAACAGTAAAACCATCGGTATGCCTCATTCTCTCAAATTATCACTGTGTTCCCTTAAGAAAGGAAAATGGGATGGGGCCAAAGAGCAGATCAGAAAAGGCTGCACGTTCCTTACAGAAGCAATATCATCATTGTGGAGGCAATGGTCAGTGTACAGCAAGCAATAAATGGTAAAGACTTCATAGTTGGTGAAGTCTGACCCTTACTGGCTTACTCATCATGCGATTAATTAAATTAGCACACTCCTGAGTGCTTCCAGCTAATTCAGCCATGGTTCTCTCCCTCTCAGATGTCTCAAGTCTTCTGGCTTTTTTTTTTTTTTTTTTTTTCC
>VXBN01012213.1:1396749-1417785 GCA_013397395.1 Sinosuthora webbiana
TCTTCAAGCTCTGTCTCCTTTGTTTCGGTTAATTGTCCTTAAGTATCCAATACTTGGTCTCCTTGGTAACTTATGGGTGAAAAAATTCTTTAGAGAAAAGAAGGAACAAACCTAACCCCCAACAGGTGGTAAGAGCCATTGCTCTTAAATACACTTAAGAGCAGACACTTAAGTACACCATACAGATCTTTGGCACTACTGATGCTGTCTGACAAGATGCAAAGCCCCACCTTGCACTGCTTGTGGAAGACCTCACAAAATCTAATGAAGTATTGGACAGTGCAGATTTCTGAAGACATTAAAATAATAAATGTTCCCTGGTTAATCAAATCACAAGTAGCACATGGCACAAGAGACTATTCACTACTACAGCAGTCTGTGAAGATTTTGCTTAAAGGAAAGGCAGAAGTTAGTCTAATAGATTCAAGGTGTGACATCATGAGCAAATTTTATTCTACCTAATTTCATCTCCCATGTCATCATGGGAGAAATATCACTTTAAGTGTGCAATTTTTCTGAGCTGTTTTAAATGCATGATGAGGTGAGATGAGGTGAGACAAAGAGTACCCTGAAAGTGCATTTTTCTTAAAGAGAGATTAAAGGAGTCTTAAGTGAGTTGCTCAGACACACAAAGTCTACATGCAAGACATCTGCATCTAACTAAAGTAAGTTCCCCCCATGAGATTGCATTTTTAAAAAAAAGGCTTTTCTAAACCAAGCCAAGAGAGCCAAGCCAAGTGAAGAAAAAAAAAAAAACAAAAAAACAAAACAAAACAAACCAAAAAAACCATAAAACAAACAAACAAAAACAAAACCAAAGAAAACATAAAACCCAAAAAAGCGAAAAACAAACAAACAAAATGCCCAAAGAAATCAACAGAATCTAACAGATTCATTGTTCTGGTTTCTGAAATTCTGATGTAAGAGCTAAACACTGGAAAATGTTTAAGTAGAGGGACTGTATGATGACAGTAATTAGCGCTTTTCAATACGCTGCTTGTGCATTAGGCAGGTTTTCTGAAGGATGGTTAGGTGACAGATGGAAACAAAAGACAAAATTCAAAAATACACTATTGTCATACACTCTGCTCAGGTAACAGGGTATCTACCAGTGCTGCAATAGAACCTAAATAATCAAGCAACATGGTAATGTTACTGTATTGTAAATAAGATATCTTCGTTTTAGTGAGAACTTTCCTTTGCTTCTCATTCAGGAGCACAGTGTTACCTTTATAAAGAGACAAAAGATGATTGGTAAAATGAGACATTGCATCACTGGTGATGTTTGGCCACTCTGTGGTACCTTCCCAGGGCCAGCAGTAGCACAGCACTGAGCTGACTGCAGGGTTAGTGTCTGCCATGCAGGCAAATCGGACCAGAAAAAGCACAAGAAGTACTTAAAATATTCCAGAGTAAGCAGCTTCCTCTAACTGAGAGAAAAAAAGGAAGTGTCAGAGGCTATACACAGATGAGCAAGTGTGGGTCTAACCAGCAAGCAGGTCTAGAAACACAAAAGAGCAAAAATACAGAGCTTTTTCAGGATCTCTTTTATGAGGCAGCTGATAAGTTACAAGCAATAATGGAACTAAATCCAAAGCCTTCATAAATAAAAGCAGATTCCTTGTGTCCATGGATAAGCAAAGCTAAAGTTAGAACTATTAGGACATGGGCAGGATTGCATGAAATCAGAACTGATATTTATGAACCACAGAAAGAATTGATTTGGGAAGATAGTGCTCAGCATAGTTGTAAGCAGTAACAGGGTGAACAAAGTCTGTGTCTAACATGAACAACACAAAGAAAGGGCATATTGATTATTAGACAAAACAACACAGAAAAAGGACTGTGCAGCAGACTAACATCCCCTACATGCCTAGAAAACTTAGCCCTCCTAAAAGTAACTAAATTTTTGCAAATAAACCTTATTAAAACTATGGTTGTCAACATGAAATGGAGGCCAGAGGGAAAATTCTATGAATTCTGGGCAGTATAAAAAAAGAATCTGAAAGAGAAATCAACTTTTCAATTCTGTATGCATCAGGATAGTCCATGACACCAGAAATTTTCCTGAAGAAGAAATGGTTTGGGGTTTTTTTCAGCATAGATTTGCCTTTTGTTTCACCAAGAGCACAGCTCTTTGAGGCAATGTGTATATATAATAAATATAATAATGTATCCAGCAGATCAAACAGCCATTGATATTTTCAATGTGTAAACAACAGCCTGAAAAAGGGAGGAACTTGAACTCAGGTCTCCTGGATGACCTGTTAAAGAGTACTTTTTGTTTAAAGAGACCCTGACATCATCACCATCATCATTTTCATCAGTTCATATTGTTCAGGACAGAGGAGTGAAAACTCTGTCTAAATGTGTTTAAAACAATCAAAGAATCATTAATTATATTTAATTTCTGGCAGGGGTGCATTTGTCCCAGGGCAGAGTGGGTTTAACCTATAGCCAGTAATTGGAGCCCGTTTTCATTGTCTCACACTGAGCAAGCTACACTGCACAGGTCTTTGCCAGGAGCGTCAACTCCTTGCTAACGTTTCTGCAACCTCCCTTAGGGAACTCACGATACTGCTCAGGATAATTAATATTATCTTCTCCCTTCAAGTCACAGCTCGTGGAAAAACATTTTGCTCTAACTGTCTTTTTCTTTTCAGAGTCTAGCCAAGAAACAGCAAAAGAGATATAGGGGAAGAAAGGGGACGAGTGTCTGTTCCACTCTAACAGGCTTGGCATAGGCTCAGAATGGTAATAACCTCAGATAAGAGCTTTTGTTTACAAAATGTAGGGTTTCCCACCCCCACTCACCAGATCAAACAAAAAATTATGGATTGGTAAAGGCACCTGAACACTCCTTTCTTCACAACTGACCAAAATTCATGATGGCACAAGATGGACAGACAGCACAGACAGAGGTTCAAGTTCTAAATCTCTTAAGACCCAGGCCACAGAGCTCACTGATGGTGATGATCTTTTAGTTCAGTCTTAGTAGAAGATGGCCATGCTTTAGCTGCGTACTACACGAGCTCCACGTACTTGTTACTCACCTTAACTATTCTGTGTTTCCTGCTGACAGCTTAATCCTTTAAATAAATGAAAGTGCTTGTTGTCTGAGCAATGACGTTATAAGAAGCTGCTTCTGGTATCTCCATAAGATTCTTACCTTGAGAAGCTGGTATGCACTGGGAGGAGTCCTGACAATGATACAGGAATCACAAGTTTCCTGGCTATCAGGAAAATTCCCTGACACAGAAAAATTTAAGAGATTCAAACTCTTTGTTCCTTTGTATCTTTTGTACAGAACATCTGAAGGTCTCCTTTAAAGCTTCCTTGTGCCCTTTCCTATGTTCTGTAGATGAACAATCCTGATTTTTCAGATACAAAGAGTTATGTCCCATCAGCATAAAAATTACTAAATTATTTTGTCACTTACCATCTTTTATGACTATCCCAGGAGAAAAATTCCATGTCCCTGATACTTCTTTCAGCAGAGGGCCTTGTGTGTCAGTAATACTAAGCTTTCATACTAGATAATAATCTATGGTGGCAAAAATAGATATAATAAACTCAAGTGGCAAAACCCTTGAAATGGCAATAATGTTGGGGACAGGATGGGACATATGACAACTGCTTTAGATAAATCCATTTGCCCTTACCATTGCAACTGCTGAAAGGCTGTGGATGGTACTCAGGCACTTTACATTATGGCATGGGGCCCCCAGAGCACTCAGCATAAACAAATCTGTTTAAATTAACATCTCTGTTTGCTTCCAGCTTTTGAGATGACCTACCCTATGGATTGTGCTACTAGCCCAATAAAGTTTCCCTTCCCAGAATGTATTTACCTTTCCCTTACATCAGCCCCACTGACAACAGCACTGTGCTATCTAAGGTGGAGAATTGCTTCAAGAATGGAAAGATGCTTCACAGATCATGCCTGAAACACCCAGAGCATTTCTCTCTTGGGTGACCCAGATATACAGAAACTCTGGCAAGTCACAGCTCTCCCAGCAGCAGGGGCACTTTACTGAGCTGTGCAGCTGTGTGCTGTGTCAGGATGTTCCATTTTGTTCCCATCTGCTACAAAAATAAAACACTCTGCAGAAAGAAATGGCAAAACTTCTATTGCTAAGTCACTGGACACAGTGAGTCTGAAAATCATGCATAATTCTGAATCTTTGAAGCTCATATTTATTAAAAAGAGAGAGACAAAATTTATGGCTCATGATAAATGATCTGTAGCTTAGTGGAGATAAATAACCAGCCACCTATTCTATGAAACACTGTGACATTTTTGGGCTTTTTTATTAAACACATAATCAAGATGAAAAAGGTGTCCCAGGTTGAAGTTCTCTCCTTCCCAGCTTTGGAATGTCCTTCCAAAGGTAAATGAAGCATTCCAGATACAGTTCCCTCAGGTGTTGTATCAAAATTTGCTGAAAGTTTTTAATGGGTTTAGAATAAAATAACTATCAGAATTGGAAATGTACGTTCCTTCCTTTCAATGCATTTTTGTCAGAAACTTCATTTAGATAGAACAATCCAATGCAACTCCAACAGCCATGTTACTAGCAGTCCTAAAGGTCTTTTTTAGAAATCAGACTAGTACAATTATCTGAAATTACTTTCCAGAAGAAACTGGAAGAACAAATGTACTCCAAGAGAGATTTCAGAAAACGCAAATGCTAAAAACATTATTTAGATAATTCTGTTATCTTTTTTTCTTCCCCACTAACTTAAGTTCTAAAAACATTTGCAGTGTTTTTATAATGTATTAGGATTTTTGGTTGGTTGCCTGTTTGGTTGGGTGGTTGGAGTCTTATGTTTTGCTTTGGGTTTTTTGTTTTTGTTTTTGTTTTTGTTTTTGGTTGATAGGTTGCTGTGTTTGGTTTTGATTTTTTTTTCCTGGATAGGCTGTAACAATCCCAAGCGTGAATTCTTTTGTAATTTTTTTGTGATATTTTGTGAACCTTATTTAGTACCTGTGTTTCTACTTAACTTGCCTTTCTTGATGCATTTTTTTCTTGCCTTCACGCAATAGTATGTATCGTTCTAATATCAAACCATATCTGTCTGCCTCCTGAAGAATTTTTACAACACTCAGACCTTCCTCCTTTAACAGTTGTCTAACTACTGCTGTTTATGTCAGACTCACTATCCACTATATATTATGTCTTTGGGGTTTTTTGTCTTTTCCACAGTGCTAATAAATTATATTCATGCCTAGTCTAAACATAATTTTTTGGAGTCAGATTTTAAAAACCTATACTTACCACTTTTTTGTGAATCTTTGGTTTTACAGAACTTATTTCCTCTTCTCAAGATATTTTGGGACCAAGAACATGGTTTTTAACCGATTTTCAGATACCAAGGGCAAAGGTCCTACCAAAGCCAGTAGAAGGCATGGGAATTCAGTATCTCTGTCAGTCCCCGAGAAAAGGTTTTTTGGCAACATCTCAGTTCATCACTTATAAGATCTGGTACTTTGTCACAAATAAAGGCTGCTTAAAAGCCATTTTAAGCCATTGATCCCTCACTTTTCATGTCACAATTTTCTACTCCTTTTCCATTTAATACTTTCCTCTTCAGCCACACCATTTATCTTCATTCCTCATTCCAGCTGCAGGTCTGGCCTCTGGACACCACAGGAGAAGCATCTCTGCCAAGACTGAGAGAACTCATTATTAAGTCTTTAATCTTGATTCCCTCTTCCCCTCTCTTCTCCTGGCTGTCGTGGTTGACACTTACTCTTCCTGCAAAACCAACTGCTCTATCATGTTAGTAAAAAAACCATTCTGAGGTGACACTAATTCTTGAGCCCTTCTTGGGGCTCTTACCATGGAGATGGCAGGGTGACCTTTTCTCTGATACTAAGAGAAACAAAGTGTGCTCAGAATAGAACTGGGTTTCTGATATCCTAAGTTACACCGCACTTCACTGTTTTAACCTCTTCAACTCACAAACCACTCCTTAACTAATTGCTAAAAAACATGGCACTTGCAAGGCTTACTGTGTACTTTCAATTCACATTTTTAATTAAATATTTTCTTTAGGATTTTAAAGAGCTTTATCTCTGCTTCAACTGGGCCCATATTCATTTTGGGAAACCTCCATGCAAATCCAATGTGTTTGATATTATACAGACAACCTCTCGGACACATTTCTATGCTGCTTTATTTTCTTTTAATGTGGGAAAATATTTTCATATAATTTCCAAAAGATTCCTAGAAAAAGATAGGAGTGCTCTCTAATTCAGTCTCACAGTGCTTATTTCTTTGATGTTTGTTGCTTCTGTCTCCTAGTCTTCCTAAAGAAAAAAGCAGAAAACCTCGAGTGTGCAGCAGCGATGTAACCCAGAAGAAGCCCGAGAAGCCCAGCTGGGCACAGAACTCCACCTCTATTTTAAGTGAGGGAAAAGGACACAGGATTCCCCATTTCTATAACAGACAGAGCAGAGGAATCCAGGGAAGAGAACTTTACGGAGGGAGTCCTCGGCGCAGATTTTCCCGGCTGCGCGCCGGGAGCCGGAGCCCGGTCCCAGCAGAGGGCGCTGCTGCTCCGGCCTTCCCGGATCCCCGCCATCCCAGCCCGACAGCGCCGGCTCCCCCGGCTCTGTGACGTCATGTCGCGACGGAGAACACTTCCCAGAAAAGCGACAAGAAAACTCACGTATAAGGCAAAACCCGACCAGATTACAGAAAATCGAGACGCCTGGGTGCCTTTACGGTCCACGTTTCTACTGTGGTCCCAGCAATTCAGTGTGGCCACTAAAATGAAGTATTTGTGAATGCAAGGTGGGTTTAAAGCTCAAAATAAATTAGTTTTCTAGACAAGCATGAATTTTACCAAAAGTTGAATACTTTACTGCAAACAGTTAACACTAATGCAGTAACAGAAATTGGGGGTGGGGGGGTTGCAGGTGGTTTTAACTAGAAGATCTCTAATTGCAAGTCAGGATTCTCTTTGCTCAGAAGATATAGAGAAGCTGAGATACAAAGATGAAAAACATCTACCAATTACTCATCAAGCTGCTTTTAGAGGTAGGGAGACACCAAATCCTCCTAAATCCAACACCAAGGAGGCTGGCAAAATACTTCAGCTCATAACTCGGAGACTTTTAAGTTCAATAAGCTTGGACCAAACAATATTGCCAGTCAGATGGGATTTTTCACCTCGGTATTCTCTCATTTCTTAACAGGAGCACAAAAATTATTCACGAGACTGTGTCAGACCAAAAATCCACCTAGCCCAGAATCATTTTTCCACAGATTAACAGATGCCACAATATTAAAGATATTAAACCACAGAAAATACAATCTGACACTCTGCCACTTTCTACACTTATTTTTCAGCAGCCAGCTGTTCAAGAAATTTCTGAGTGTGCTATGTTATTAAACAGTCACTGATGATCTATTCTTAGCAAAATTTTCTAACTCTTTTTAAGCTGTTTCTGGACTTCACAACATCCTGTGTCACTAAGTTCAATCAGTTAATTATCTGTCAAAAGAAAAACTACTTCCTTTGTTTGTGTTAAATCTGCTGCCCAATATGTTAATGTTGTACTCTAGTTACCAGAACAGCAAATACCTCTTCTATAATCAATCGGGAGAAGGATGTGTCAACTGTTTTGCTTGCTTACACAACCTATGACTCACAAGTAGTTTTATCACATTTCTTGACTCGGCATATCAAGCAGCAGATTCAAATCTATTTTCATTTTACTCATACCACTGTCTACATCATGCTGACCTAAATAATTGGATTTTAAGAAAACCCCTATAGTATAAAAATAAAGAGATTATTAGTTTATTTATGTGTTGACAGAAGTTGTTTTCTTGATTTCTCATGGACAAAATATTTAACTGAGAGCAAGAAGGATGCTATAGCCTCAATTAGTCACTCTCTGCAGCCCCATTGACTTACCTTCTGGTATCAAAACAAAAACAATAACTATGTCCAAAGAAGCAATAACATAAAAAGATTGGTGGCTTTCAGAAACTCTTAATTAATATTTCAGTATTTCTCTACCATTACACAATTTTTATATTATGCCATGTGGTTCAGAGAGCTTTCCCAGTCTCAACCCTTTATGGTGTTATTCCTTTCAGTGCCTATCACCACCACCACACCACCCAACACCCAAAACTTCTCCCTCACTATTCTTACTTTTGTATTTATGGGCAAAACACTATTGTACTTTGTTACCAAAATAAAGCATCATCTATACTTTAGAATTGCCTCAAACTCTTGGCTGAGCAAACAATAAAACCATACATTGACATCAGCAGATATTTCTCTGTAAGAGTTGTGCAGTACAAGTGAATCAAGGAAGGATATTGAAGATTATTTTGATAATTAGTTCCCTGGAGAAAGTAATTTTCATCTGGGGACAGCAGCAATGGTTCTCAAAAATGAAGAAAAAATTCGCTTTTTCCTTTACAAATTCCTGTTGATGCAGAACAAACTTGCAATTAGACTACAAAAGAAATAAACATGATTTTAAGGAACAGCTATATATGTGTTACATTGATTTCAACACCACAAAGGCAAGTCAAAATTCCCATGTTCTCCAAACTTATTAAAAACTGTATACTGATTTGTTTAGCCTGTAAGAGGATTTGATGGAACAAAAGCCTTGCCATATTTACTGTGACATGACTAGAGTTCCTGATTAGGCAGGATGGATTATGGGGAAAACTATGCAAATATAAAGTCCTTGTTGTGAAACTCCAGGCAATTCAGTCGGTGGTAGTTGTCCTTACAAAACAAAAGGTTATATTCAGAGTTGTGTAACTTGGGTGGGGCTATAATGAAATATTCAGCCAGATGATACATTTGGTATTCAAGTGGCTTAAATTATTCCAAGGAAGTGTGTCCATGCCAGCTGAAAGAGCAAAATAAGTTCAGTCTTGGCTCTCAGCAAAAGAGTTGTGCTGGCTGGTAAGTACCCTGGTGCAAGGAATGGAAAGCTGTAATGGGATCATAGGGCTCATCTGTGCTCTCCATTATCTTTACAGACTGTTACTCAGTGTTCTCCAGCTCGGCAGATCCTACCACAGCTACACAGGAGCAAGGTCCTTGCTATTGTACTGAACAGCCAGTGCAATGCCATTTCCCCATTCCTGAGTGACAAGTTCCTCAAAAGGAGAAACCACTGTAGCAAAACCCCCTTTCATAGTCAGCAGATGAAAATTCCCCTGAAAGAAACATTATTGTGATCTTCATCTGATACCAGGTCATTTACTGGGTCCCCTTCTTCCTTTTCCTGCATGTCCGACAGCTGCTTGGCTTTTTGAACCATTCAGATCTCAGACATCAAAACAGATCCTCTTCCAGCACATGCTGCCAACACAGTTTTGGAGCAGAGACTTGCTGCTTCACTTATTTCAGAACCATGAGTTCAGGGGGCTGACACACACAGACTGAATCCTCACTGACCACTCAACTGGGGAAGAATTTGACAGTCATCTGTGCATGGAAGCACTGTTTGAAACTCTGTGCTTTGTTACAAATATTTCATTTAATTTATTTAAAAAAAGGAAAAAAAGAAGAAAATAAAAGGAAAAAAAGAAAAAGGAAAAAGAAAAAAGGAAAAAGCCCAGAAGGATGGATTTGGACTGATTGAAATGATTATTCACAGATTTGGGACTACAGCAGAAGTAGTGGGCAATTATGAGAATCTGAAACATTTCACTTGTAGTTTCTGCATTTAATTTTTGTTATTTCGTTTATTTTTTTAAAAAAAAAATTTAAAGATTTCAGGAAAAAAAAATCTGTGCTAACTGAAAATACTTATTTTTATTTTTGTTTGCTCTTTCAACAAAGAAAATGTTCTATCAGCTTTGTGTTGTTTGTTTGACTTGCAGGAGGTGGTAGGGTTTTGTAAGGTAAGCAATGTTTCTTAGCTCCATGTCAGCACTCTATCCCAGTATGTTCATTAACTTCTTGATAGAAATGGATGAACGATATTAGTCAATTGATGCATGAGAAAATTTATTTTTAAACAAACAAACCCTATGATTTTTTTCACTCAATTTCACTCAGCTGGAAATAGAAACTTTATGAGTACGTCTGCAAAATATTTCTATAGTTTTCAATTAAATATATTGCTTCTGGGCAATCCTCACTAGAAAACTTTCTTAAAATATTTTCAGAGAAAAGAAACATTAAAAAAAAAAGTTATAAAGTTTTGCTTATATTGCTAAATGTGTGGGGTTTTCTTTTCTTAATTTTTTTGTCATTCTATTTTTAAAAAGCATTTCTTGCATCTGGTGCTTTTGGAGAATGTCACTTCTACTCACTGCAAAAATTCACTTTCAAAACAATCCTTTTGGCAACAGAGAGCAAAATGTTATCAGAGGTAGAGGATCGCTGTATCATGTTACAAATGCTCTCTTCTATTAAGCTTTCTACTGTTGAGAACAAGAAACACTCACAAATTGTCAGGAAAGATACAGAAACACATTTGATATACCCAGAAGAACTAACAAGCTAAGGCTGCTTCATAACCAGCCATGTGGAAAGCCAGTCCAACCTCCCTGCTTTGGCTGAGCTTTTGAGAGCATTTCATTCCAGTTACTGCTAAGTGATTCCTTTCGTACAGGTTCATAGAATCATAGAAAAGGCTGACTTGGAAGGGACCCATCAGGACCATTGAGTCCAAAATGAGGCTGTGAGAGACAGTTTTCAAAGCTTTGCTGAAGTCCAAAAAGATTACACCTACTGGCTTCCCTTGATCAGCCCGGTAGGTTACGCTGTTGTAGAAGGAAATCAGGTTTGACAAGCAGGACTTTCCTCTCATGAATCCATGTTGGCTGTGACTGGTGGCTGTGTTGTCCTCCAGGTGTTTTTCAATATTTCTCAGAATAATCTTTTCTGTGCTTTTACCTGGCACTAAAGTGACACTGACAGGCCTGTAGTTTCCAGGGCCATCCTTCTTGCCTATCTTGAAAGTCAGAACAACCACTTTCCAGTAGCTGAGACCTCTCCAGATTCCCAAGACAGTTCAGAAACCTTCAGGAGAGGTTTTGTGATGACATCAGCCAGCTCTTTGAGGATTCTTGGATGAATCCCATCAGGCCCTCTAGGTTTGTAGGGATCCAGCTGGAACACGAGATCCTGCACAAGTTCAGGGTCAAGGGGAAGTTGATCATTCTTGCAGTCATATAGAGCTGTGAAATACGGAATTTGCTCCTTTGACAACAAAGGAGCTTGATGGAGTTGATGTAGGCTCTGATACAATAAAATACTGTACTCTGAACCTATTCCAGCAACTTGCAGCATCGTAACTCATGTTCATGGCATTCAGAATTGCTACAAATAATTTTCAAAGCACCTTTAATAGCGGGTAGCAAAGGTCATCTAAGACTTTCATTTCTAAGCAGCTTTTTTAGCTGTGATTCTGTGTGAGAAATATGCAGAGCATAGAATTCACTATAGATTTGGGTAAGAATATGGTGAAGGGATGAAATAAGATGACCTTTTAGATAGTCATCTTAGGCATTTTAAGCATTAATAGGATTAAATGTAGATAAATAAGGGTTACATAAAAACACAGGGAGAACTAAAATGAAATTGATAATGCTTTTAAACATACTGAGGCTTTATCCTCTCTCCTACAGCTTGTTTTGAGCCAATGACCCTATCTTTTTCTATGAAGTTGTTGATATTTGCAGTGATTTTTCTTTGTTTTAATTTCCAGCTATTATCAGATTAAGTACCAGCTGCAGAAGTATGCTCTCTTAACCAAAATATCATTAAGGTTTGGTCAGTTTCCTTACAATACAGAATTTACAGCTGTAATTTTATATATACTTTACATTTCTAGATTGAGAACTGTGATTTTTTTTTTCTATAAAACTGCATTTGGACTGCTGGGCTAGGTTTTCTTTTAAACTGATATGTAAACTGATACCTAAAAGTGATGAAAAATTTAACTGCTTTCCTTGTCATATTTTATTATAGGAATTTTACAGTATTTTTTGATACAGAACTTGGCTTTGCCTCTGGCCTTCTTAAAAAAAAAACAACAACTGGATATTTAGGGATTTGTTTTGTTTTCTACAGTCCTGAACTCCCTAAAAATGAGACTCATCTGAAACCATCCTGCCAGTTATGATCACGAAGATGTCTCAGTTTGACAGCCTAATCTTTCGTAGGGCTTTTCATTTTTGCAGAGGCTTTCTTTCATCAGCCATCTCATCAGCATGATTGACTAAAGACTTAGCTGAGAAATTACCAGGGCTGCTGCAAGACCAGATAGGTTTCCGTTAGCAGGGATGGATCATGATAGAGATCTTGAATGCTGTGGGTTATCGGTGGAATGAATTCATTGTTTCACGAATGTCAGTTTAAGGACTGCCAGAGAAGAATCTAGAGCAGTCAGGATTTTTCTTTGAGTAGATGGAATCTAAGTAGATACATAAAAAGATAGATATATGTGTTCAGAGGAGTGTGTGTAGGTTATAAACTCTAGCACTCGGAAGCTAGAGAATAACAAAGTAATGTATCCTGTGCAACCCTTGGATTACACTGCAGTTTCTATTTCCCTGGCCACATAGTCTTTTCTTTTCCCACCAGTAAATAACCTCTTCAGTGTGCAGACTGAACTGTGTTAGTTCTTGTGCTTCTACTCCTTCCTCTCCTTCACCTTTCAAGCAGATGATCCAGGATGCACTTAACCTGCCTAAATCAAGTGCAGCCAACATGTGATATCTGATGGCACTGTTGATCTGTTCTCTTCCCACATCTTGTTTGTTAGTCATTGTCCAAAATGTGTCCCACACCCTGTATAATGCATGTGACTCAAGGTTTTCTCTAGATACAAAATTATTATTTTCCTCCTGGGCTTTCCTGTAGCCTGCTGTAGTCACCAAGTGATGCACAAACACCAATTAACTTATTTTCACAACATACCAGTGAGACAGCATTCTATTATTATACCTAATTTACATGTGGAGGACTAAGGTATGAGGAACTGTGGTTCCACGTGTAAGCTATGAGCATCTTGAACTACACAAGCTGGAACCATTCTTGGAACAGGGAAGACCTATTAACTAAATGAGGTAGGGTTACTGTTGAAAAATAGCGTGTGATCATGTAATTAAAAACCAAGTCATACCACAAGTGCCTGATAGGGTTAAAAGAACCTTACTCAAGCCGAGGTAATTCTGATATTCCCTAATCTTTCAAGCTAAATTTATTGTCCTTCATTACATATTTTTATTCGGCTAATATTTGAAAATTGTGGGATTAATACTCCACAAAATCAGAAAAAAGGAAATTTCATTAGATCTCATTATCCTGACTGTCATGCGAGTCATCAGAAGGGTGTGAGTCCTTTGACCTCACAGTGGACTCCTACAACACCTGGCTGCCCCAGGCTGTGCTTCTGCAGAGGTCTAGACCCATCTGCAGCTAAAAAGAAATCTGAGAGGAAAACAACTGCAGTTTCTTTTCTGGATCAATGAGTGCTCACAGCAGATAGGTAATATGAAACCACAGCCTGAAGAAGTAGAATTATCTGAGGGGGGCAGGATGAGTTTTTTGACTGTTTGATTGGTTTTTGGGGGGTTTGAGGTTTTTCTTTTGTGGGTGAGTTTCTAGAGACACTATTTCATCAGCAAGTTTCCTAGGGATTTTGTAGCATTAGAGGCTCAGAGAAGTTCAGTTAGAAAAGATATTGATTTACTCAGTCTCCCAAATATGATCCTTGAACTTGCACCTCTGCTGATCAGATATATTTTGAGTTGCTTCCAACATTTCTCCTATGACTTTGCTTATGTTTATGGTAAAGTAAAGAGAGAAAGAGACAGAAACAAAAATCCTTATCTTTCATGTTGTCAGACCCACTAGGCAATCACTGTGTACTCAATAGTATACTCCAGAACCTAGCCAAAAAATAAGATAACTGCATGATCCTGTTGTATTATATGTTGATTTATTTGTTCCTCAAGGAAGGCATTTTATTCCTTGTCACTTCCCTTGTTATCTTTAACAACTTCAGTAATTTAATTGTGGGTTTGGTTTATCATTTGTACACATGGCTTGAGTGCAGTCTTCTCATATGCAAGAATTTCTTTGTATTTTTATTTTGTCAAGAGACAATAAAAGCAATGAGTTCTATCTAAATTAGTAGCTTTATTTTATATTTTAGTTTGAAACCTACAATCCACTAATATCTCTTGACAGTCAGGCACAAAGACAGATCAGGAGAGTTTAATAACATCTAGATAAATCATACATATACATATATACACAGCAGCATTGTGACACAGTGTATCTACCTACCCTGTGATTTGTGCCATGTTAGTAATGTATCCTGTGTATCTATTTGTCACACAATGCAAGGCTGACCTAGAAAAGGGGATTGGAAGGTCTCTAAACATGTGTGGATTTAGGAAGAATTATGAATATTTATTGCTATTACTAATATATTCTTTTTTTCTACGTGGAAAAAGATGTTTTCTTAGAGTTCTTTGTACCACTTATGGCTGAGAAAAACCAAGAAAATCTGCCAGCAGCTGGAGCTGTAGGTTTATGCAGTAGTTCACATTAAAAGCCCTGGAAATACCTGCGTATTTTATTATAAAATAACTTTCTTGGAACTACGCCCTTACATGTTTTAAAAAAGAAATTGAGTAATACAGAAGTAACACTAAATCTTAAAAGGATTACTTTAAAAAGCTTAGCTCAGAGGGGGTTTCTGTTTGAATTTGCTTTGTTTGCAGTCAGTGACTGCACTGCTCCATAGCAATATTTGTCCTCTGAGTACAGAGCCCTCAAGGGTTTATCAAGTCTGCTCTCCCTCTAGTGCTGATGCTAACGGAGTCACACTCAGGAGATAAAAGGGAAACACATCTGATGGCACACCAGAGGCAACATTTCATTGTGTCAAACTCCTTTTCCCAAAGAATAATGACTTCTTTGCAATTCTTGGGAACCACCTCTTACACAAGTACTACATGGGTTGAGACTTTTAAAACGCTCAGTGCTCTCCAGCCCTGCTGAAGTCAGTGGGAACTGAAGTGCACATTTCTTCTAAGCGTGATCAAAGCCTGGCCCCAGGGACACCTATCCTGATGGGCAGTCATTACTAACACTGAGACTGGATGTGGAGGTGCAGACTACACACACTGTCAGACACTGAGTAGGAGAGTTTTCCTTCACATACAACCTGCCACTTCTCAGCTCCTCAAGGCTCTCCTCGGCCTCTTGCTCAGCACAACACTTGAGACAAGTACCTAAAGTTAGGTGTGTGAATATTCATACTCAAATAACACTAAAGTGGGTAATATTACTGTATTATTAAGATCTATTCTCTCCTCTATCCTTTCATAGCTAAATTCTCCTCCACTTGCCTGAGACCCACAGAATAAGCTTGGAAAGTCCTTGGGAGCTTTCCCAGGCTGAGAATTCTCAGGAATATCCATCTGCATTTCTAGCCTTATCTGTCCTGTAAACATTTTTGCAAATAAAACATTGTTCACTTTATTCTCAGGGGGAAAAAGGGGGTCAGTAAAGTGGCAAGATAAGGTTTTCTACCTTTTTTTTCTCTTTTTTTTTTAATCAATTAATTTTCTACAACTTCTATACTTTTTTTTTTTATTATTATTTTATTTTTAATTTTTTTTAACCAGAATATCCTACTCATTTTTTGATATAAACTGCTTAATTTCAGCTACAGGCTTCTCAATGTCATTAGCCTATTTAATTCTATTATTCTATTTTGATTTTAATGTGTCAGTGAAAGCCAATAGCAAACTGGATATTTGAGCCATTATGGCATCTTCATTGTTACCCTAAGCAATTATTTACCATATTCTCAGATTTATTTATTTTTTAAAGCAAATATTTTCTGCTTGGTTTCTAGGATGTTCCTGTAGCTTGTTGATTAAACTACAAGTTACAAAGTTTGACTTCAAGCCCTTGGGGTGCTCTGATCCCACACTGAGCAGAGCAGAGCTTTCCAAAATAAGCTTGCTAACGTCAGAACCCCTTGTTGCTAAGAGAAGAAGCTAGTGTAGCCTGGTAAAAGCACGTTGTTTCAACAAATCCATTTGAACTGGCAGCCAACCTGTCCGAAGACAATGCAAGTAGCTTTAAGCAATACATACTAAATTGTTACATCAGCTTGTTTTACTGAAGCAAGAAACATTGGAAGGCTATTGAGGAAAATAGCAGGGGGAAAAAAAGCCCTGCTATTTTCTGCTTACAGAGATTGGAGAATATGTATGTGTTCTATCAGTCAGAAAACTAATGGAGGTGAGAATGACCTACCTCAGGCTAATAATGTACAGTACATGCAAGTTCTCAAAAGAATTTCCAATTAAGGTTCTTTTTATTACCACACTAACCAAAGGCTCCACTACCACATGGTACATTACTTTTAAGAATTAAATATTAATTCAGAATAGAGGTATGTATTCCCATTCCAGCTAGGAGGAATGCTACACAATACTGTCCCTCCTCTAGGAGCAGCATGTAAATTCATCCATACTTCACAATATATACAATTTGCATATACCTGGTGGGCTGCCTAGATGAATCTCTGAGCTGTGGTTCTTTATTTCTCTTCAACTGCTAATCTATTAAAATGAAACACCTGGCAATCTTGCATTCTGACCTTCTTAAAGACACATGCAAACACACATAGATGCCTGAGAAGATGAAATTAGAGTAAAATACAAGAGAATTCTTAGCCTTCACAGATTACAAAGTGGCATGTTATACTGGCTACATGGACAGGAATTAAAAACTTTTGACTTTTCTGAAGGTTCACAAATTTTACAAATAAATTGTAGCTAACCTATGTTTAACTAATGGCAGTGGAATGCAACTTATTTATCCCTACTGTGTCATCAGACAGAGCAGAACTGAGGCTCCACAGAGTGAAAATATCCAGTGAGTTTCAGCATGAGAAATTTACCTTATCAGGAAAACCACACTTGTATGCTTGATTCATTTATCATGTATTTTATAGAAACAACTTATATATCAGTGGGGCTGGCTTGATTTTTCTGTGCAAAATTATTGTATCTCAAAAATAGTGAAATTTCAAAAGCATAAGAAGAGCAATTGTACTGGGTTTTGTCCTACCTTTGCTTTTTTTTTTTTTTTTTAATTCTTGCATTTTCATTTCTTTTAAATCACTGAAGGATGAAATGTCATCTTTTAATGACCAATTTGCATAACCTTTATGGATACAAATACATTTATGCACTTATACCAAAATCATTCGGTTTTAAATCCCGAAAGTAAGAGGAAAATATCTGTGCTCAAAAGAGACAAAGAACATTCCAGTTTTAAAAAATAGGTCTTCATTCAAAATCTCATATTTTAGTGCTCTTTTTATTGGCTTAGGGGAGCTGTGAATCGTCTCTTATGGAACACATACAACTGAGACTGACTTCAGAAACATTGTCTCAGTTCAGGGCAGCTCTGCCTTGAAAGGAAAAATAACATCAAAAACATCCCCAAACTATTTTTCTTATCAGTCAGCACTGGAAGGCAAAATCAGTTTTTCACAACCCCAAATTAATTTGCCTGGGAGTTCATAGAAACACTTGGGATTTCTCAGTGGTGTTTCCAGTAGATGCAATAGCTGTTCAAGTACGGCTTCCTGCTCTCTGGGCCTCATACATGTTCCCCCTTACTATATGGTTCTCCTGATTCTAAGACTGAGCACCAAACTCTGCCTTGATTTTCTCTGAGTTATTGAACTAACTAATTAGCACTAAATCTGCAAGGTTATGTAGTGGAAAACTCTGTTAGTGTAGCATAGTGTACTGTTATCTACTACAGTGAATTGAAAAATAATTGTCCCTTAAAAACAACTTTAACTCAACCATGACCTTTTGAGATCACACACAACATGTATCTGAATCAGACTCTAATTATAGATAGATTTAATAGAAAAAAATTTTGCAGGGTTTTATTTCCAGACCTTGAAGGTGAATTGTACAGTTACACAATCACAAGGCAAAGATTTAATGTCCCTCTAATTAGGAACATGACCAGCTCTGTTAATGTACCTGAAGGAGGAAAGGCTGTTCAATGGAGTGAGCATTAATCTGAGCCTCGGGAGACTGCAGCTCAGCTCCCTGCTGTTCCAGCTATCTCCTGGTGACTATGTATGAATCATATATACCCAGATTCTGACAAATATTTCATTGTCTGCCCTTAAAATCTTGTTTAATCTCAGTCAGTTGCCTAAATCAAATAACTAAGAAATAACCCTGTGAAAAAAACCAAGGATGTTTGATATTTCAGAATATTCCCTATCCCACTTAAAAAGACCATTTATATCTATAGCATTGCTTACAAATGTGCCCTTGGTATTGCCATCTGCTTTACCTGCTTTAATATAAAACTCATTTCTTTCAAAATCTTATTCTACTACTTACTTATTCTTAAATCCTTGTTTCTGTGTATCAGAACTAAAATCTTCCATGCTTTATTTATTCACTTAGAAGATGGGATGACTTTAACTGGATTGTTGCAAGAATAAAAGCATTTTCATCTAGAGGAATTTATATTAATCAAGTTTAGGTGCTGAAATCAATGTACTTCACATTTGGAGATCTTATGTGAATAACTAATCAAAACTAAGTATTAAAGTTCAGGAAATTTACAAACAGTCCACACAAAGTAACTATCTGAAACATTCAAATAAAGACAAGTAGTAGAGTTTTTTTTAATAAATTAAATTCTGTTGATGGCAATAAATACATTTATTTTCAAAATAAAATAGTATATATTACTCCATAGAATTTTTATGAGAAAAGAAAGGACTAAGTAATTTATTTGATTTAGCTTTATTTGGTTGTCTTCACAAACTCCTGTTAGAGAGGCTGAATGGGAAAATACTATATGCAAAGGATATACCCGAAACAAATATACTATGTCTACTCATCAATGCACAGCAACAACATTCTTTTCAAAATTAGTCTCTGGAAAGTGTTACAGATGCTGAAAAACATGACGTTTAAAATAAGACATAACCTCATGTTTCCACATTTTTTGAACTTTAAAATTTCCAGTTCATATCTTCAGAAAACTTCCTTTTTCTTATTCAGAATATGATTTTTACATTTCAATTTTACTTTTATGAAAAAATGTAAATACCTAGCAAAATTGGGACTCAGGACTTTCAAACAATCAAAATGAAATATTTTATTGACGAATTACAATTTTCTGTTTGATTTACGGATCATGCAAATGCTTGGAAATTTTATTTATTTTCTTGGTGGAAATACTTATTTTAGACTTGAAGTATGGGAGATATTTTATTCCTACTTTGTCTGCCTAATAACAGCTAAAATTGATGTTTTGTTTTTTTCACCAGGAAATACCAGGTTTGAATTATTTGGCAGCTGGCATTCAAATGGCAGTTTAAATTCAGCAGCCTATTGCACTAACTTTGGAAAAGCTTGTCTACCTTTGTCAATGTTCCCTTTCCTACAAAAGATTTTAAAATTTAACAAGTCTGGGTTAAGAAGAGAAATCTTTCTCTGTTTCTTGTCAACATTTCATAACAGAGTAGGACTGTTGTTTCTAAGATATATAATTGAACATTTACTCTGGACTAAATTTGTTCAGCTGTGGCTACGTCAGGCAAAACAGAAGAATCAGGACCCTTTTATCATTGTGCATTACAAGATTTGGAGTTTGCACTGTAACTTCATTCCCCACCACCTCTATAAGTGCCAACTCTGTTTCTTACTTGTGTTCACCTGCTTTTTAATTATCACCTTGCAAAGCTGCACACCTGCAGCAGCTCTGTTCTCACTTCACTGCACATTGCACATTATGTTTCCACAGCACACCCTACGCAGAAATAATTTTGTCACTACATCATTACACCTCCTTCCCTTGCAGGGAATCCAAGCAAAAGTCACCTGCTTAAAATGATGTTATTCTTGGGAAACAAGAACCATTAATTTTCTTTTTAAAAACATTAAACCTTTTCACATAAAAATCTTGCATATCCAATATCAGTTTTGCAACTGTTAAGATCAGCATAAGGTGTTGAGGAAAAAAAAAAAGCCAAGAAAACAAGACAGGAACACAAAGTTTTCTCTTTGGATCTCATTAGCAAGTATGCCAAACCACAGCCAAAAGTTTTGAAATGTTCCCAGTGTTGAAACATAATTTTGCATTAGGTATATTTCTTGTAAAGTCACACCAACCCTGTTCTGTTGGTCTGGTTGCTCCTGATGAGGGGTTCTTCTACTTTTCTATGTTGCGTCACATTTTGTGTAAATCACATGCACATACAAACATATGTCACACTCACCCATGAGCCCAAGTGCTAATGAAAAACTTAACTGAGAAGTTATTCAGCAGACCCCAAAAACCTTCTGAACTTCAGGGGAGTCTGATGCTTGGTCACATTTTGAAATGTATTAAGGAACACTGTTTTCTTATGCATTTCCAAACAGTGGGAGAACTGTGTTCCTCTGAGCCTGTGCCGTATGATAAACATCCTGTCATAGAGTGTATTTTCCTCAGATTCCCAGACAGGTGTGCACATGTACATTTGTGAGTCCATGTCTGCAGGAAGTGCACAGAGTGATAAACTCCCCAAATACTATTTAAATCACTTATTGTGATTATAAATGATAAGTTACGTGCAAAATTGAAATTTAAAAAAAAAAAAAAAATCATAGTGGATTTATTCTTCCTCTCTGCATACTTGGTATGTCTTATTTAAGTAAAAATACTGAATATTCTATGATTTTTCTTCATCCCCTAGGGTCTGTAATTCTGTTTCTATGTGATCACTTTTGTCTCTGAAGCAAGCAGGATAGGATGCCAAATGCTACCCAAGCAAAACTACCATCACTACCATTTTGTGGTCATGTTGCAGAGTCATAAATAATTTCACCAAAGCTAGCAAGGACTTCTTAGACAGTCATATACTCTTAAAATCAGAGTATTGCAGTCTTCACAAAACATAAAATTACAAAACACAGTAATGGAAAATTATGGTGGAGAAGAAACTGTGATCAAAATTACTAAAATGAATAT
>VXBN01012213.1:1425317-1455583 GCA_013397395.1 Sinosuthora webbiana
CCCCCCCCCCCCCCCCCCCCCCCCCCGCAAAACAAAACAAAACAAAACAACAACAATTTGGTATCTAAATACAGTACTAAATCTGTATTTAAATGTCCAGATATATACATTGTTGAAAAAGTGGGAATATGAAAAGTCTGATCACTAGATTTCTTATTTTGTCAAGATGAACTGTTAAGAAACACACACACATATATGTATATATATATAAGTATATAAATGAAAATGTATAAATGTAAGCATGGATCTATGTAGAATGGAAGGGAGCTCTGGAGGTCTCAGATCTGTGAAGTTCTGAAGTCAGTGTCATTGCTCTGGCTTCATCCAGCCCAGGTTAGAACAGCTTCATGGGTGAAGAGTTCAGAATCTGTCTAGGCAGCAGGTCTGGCCTTGTGTTCTTAATCACTCTGAATCTACAGACATGTATTTGTTATTCATTTGTTATTGAAGTATAACACCCTTATGACAAAGAAAAACTGTTACTGTAGTCATTGGTATTTGCTTTGTTCATTTATATAGAGAGTACTTAACTCCCTGTGATACAAACTGAAGAAACTAATAGATGCTATATAGGAAAATCTTTTTTTCTGTAGTTAACAGTGGAAGGATTTGACCACAGAAGATTGTACTGATATTTTCCAAGGTACAGACATGAATGAAAGCTTTGTAATCAGGTCTTTTTATCTAGCACTACTCATTGCAAAACTGGTCTCCAGTATCGCAAGGGCACCTTGAAATCCACGCTCCTCTGAGCTAAAGAAGCCCCTGCATTATACCAGCTGCAATCTGTAGCTATAGTCCAGATATACATACACACAAATCAAATGTCTGGGACAGTCTAACCTGGATTCACATTCATGGCTTAAATGGAGGCTATTTTTGTTCAAGTTGCCCATCAGTCTATTTGTGTACACAGTAAAAGAAAACAGAAATAAAGGAAAATAATTAAAACCAAACCCAGAAGAGTTATATGACATAAAATTTTGCAGGTTAAATATGGGCTTGATCCAGAAAACTTCTGGTTTTCATGGTCTCTTTGAAGGGGCAGAGTGGAAATTTATCTACACATTATCAGTGTGTAGGTGTCTGAAGACCATGATGAAAGGGAATTTATTTTTAAAACAGCATGCTGTCAAAACTGGCATATGCAATTTGATCAGGGAGTATTTAATTACAAAGCCTTATGACATACACTAATAGAAAAATATCCATTAGAGTGATATTATCCCCTTCTTAATTCATCAGGATGGCAGCAGTTTTTGCCTAAAGCTTTCTGAATAGCTTTCACTACAAAGTTAATCATGTTTATCATCTATTTCAGAATTAGCTGGATTTGTATTATATTGTAACACAAATGTTTTCAAAATATTTTGGAAAACATTTCAAAAGACAAACTTAATCCAGTTCTGTCTGCCAGAGCATCCACATGTTGAACCTTGAAAAACCACATTACTGCATGAGTCAAGTTTCTCTCATCCTTTCACCTAATTTTGTTCTCTGATTTTTATGCCAGTTATAAACGTATAAATATTTAGAGTCAGTGCAATGTTTAATGGAAAATCAGTTTTCTATTCTAGTAGATTCAGTGATTTAAGTATTTTCTTTTATACACACACAAAGTAAAGCAAATCCTTCACATAAACATACTTTAGGTTTGATGTTAATGCAAGACAGTTAAAAACTTTGATGATTTAAACACACTCTGAGTATGCTATCACACTGATTATTTTTCTTCTTGTGACTAGAAAAGGACATTTGGAAGTGTCAAGACCAAATGGTTCTTTTTGTTTTTTCTCTCAGGCAGCTGCAGAATTACACGAGAAGAAAAAAAATAAATTGAGAGTGTTATATTGAGAAATGCGCATGTTTGTGCATGAAGTTCAAACAAAATATGCTGGCAACACAGAACAAAGTTCACCGGCTAATTCCAAATACATTCTTTGGGTAATTTTTCAGAGGGCAGTGATCACAGAGTTACCATAATAAAGGCTCTTTCAATAAGTAAACTTCTAAAGGAACTAAAAATTCCCTTCTCTTGAAACGTAGATGCAATGCCAAGGCCCTGCCAGCACACTGCCTTTCTGTGTGTCGGCTATGTTCTGTACGCCTGCTACTCTGCTCCAGAGGGTTTCCTGACCTTTTTTTCTGTTTGTTTGGGTCTTCTGTGTAATTTCTTTTGTCTTCATGCCATGCCTTGGAGAAGAGAGGGTCATCTACTCCATCAGGCTGTGTCCTGATGCGTGTTAGGGTTACTTTGAATAACAAGGATTCTTCTCATACCCTACTTCTGAAGGGCAAGTCATATGCAGCAATTTTGAGCTGGTGAAGTGCTCTCATTATATTTCCAGGTCTATAGGTGTGGTCTGGGAAGCAAATATATCTGGCACTGCCAGGATCAAGATATGCAATGTAGGTTAACCCCCCTGAAGACCACAGGAAAAAACTACTCTAATGCAGAACTCCAAAAGGAGAAGGAAGCTTGGAGATGTCCTCAAATGGTAAACTACCACCATAAAAATTAGAGAATGTGACTAATGCTGTCAAGATTCAGTCTCACTGAAAATGCTGATATAACAAAGAAAAGTTAGAGTTAGGCTGGGAGAGGTGTATCACAATATACAAATTTATGCTAATATAGTTTATTCTGGTACTAAACTGGAAGGAATAATGCATGGAAATATGTATGTAACAGTCACCCCCATAGCTTAACAGGATGACCACGAACTGATCTATCTCTTACCTTTGATGTGGTCTACCTGCCTGTACCACACAGCTATTTTCTAGATGACAATCTACACATCATCATGGATTCAAACTTTCCTCTATTTTTGAGTGTATTTTCATCTATTTTTGAGTATATTTTGCATAAATTTTTATATATTCTAAATATAAAGTTTCTTAGGTCTTCCTGCTTTAGTCCATCCAATAATAAGTTAGACCTAAAAAAGAGTGGTATAGATCCACTCTACATCTACAAAGAAAACATAAAGCCAAAACACACACACAAAAGATGGAGTGTAGCTCTACAAAATGCTTTTTAGTAATTCTCCATAGAATAGCCATAAAAAGCATTAAGTGTAGTGATGGGCAAACACAGCTGTGGATTATTCTGTGATCCTGTATCAAGGGCTGTTCTGTGGATAATCCTTTTAGAAATGCTCTTCGGCCTGAGCTAGCATGTGCCAAGTTCCTGCATCAATCATGACATTCTGCCTTGCCCAGATAGAAGCCAGTCAACAGCTAATGCGATTACATGGTCAGGATAGTTTTTAATAGGAAAATGGTTTAGAAATTTGCAATTGGATTTGAACTGATAATTCCTTGACTGAAAGGTAGCTTTTCATGTACTGATGCTGAATGAATATTTCTAGCAATGAAAACGGGACAAAAGTAAAAAAAAGTTTGGATTTCTCCTTTTTTTTTTTTTTTTTTTTTTTTTTTTTTTTTTTTTCTTGTTTTTTTTTTTTTTTTTTTTTCTTATGGCTCCAGTTTGTTAAAGTATTTGTCACTTGGTTTTGAAGTCATTTAGAAGTCAAACAATTCTCTGAATATAAAGAAAGATGCATTTGGATGCAGTCAACATACACTGATTGGGAAGATATTTACTGAAAATGGGCTGTGAGCTTTGCAATCCACATTGCAGCTCTATTAGAACAGTCAAAGATATCCATGAAAGTGTAATTACAATATAGTGAAGATTTTCCTATTTGCAGCTGAAAATTTCTTATTAACTACATGTGAAAATTTAAAATATTATACCCTAGTATTTCTATTCTATTTCATTTTAGCCAAATTAATTTTATCTCAAGAGCCAAAATTCATTACTTTAGACTACAGGCTGAATGCAAATCACACTAATTGGCTAATTGTTCCATTTCATTCAAATGAACATCAACTTATTAAACTTGTTGACTGATTTCTCTGCCACCTGTCATTTTCCCCATCATTTTTTCTGATTTTACTATGGAAAGACAGGAAGCAGACCATGAAACCTGAAAGTTTTGCCTTCTGAACACAAGGGCCTGCCCCAACATCGGGTTTTAACTGTCTCAGTGATCCAGCACAAGGTGCAAACTCTGTTGGAGCATTTAGAAGGCGCTGTAAATCCAGAAGAAGATGCAGTATGGGGATGACCCAAGCAGAAACACAGAGTCTACATTTGCCTGTTTCCTTTTGCCTGTCACAAACAGCATTTTAAATGGAAGATTTTGGAGCTTTTCCTGGGTCATCTTACTACAATTTATCAGTTTGCAATTACTTGATATTTTCAGTTAATCGGTACTTAATTTTTTTTAGTCTCTCTGCAATTGTAATCATTTGCATTTTACCCACATTTCTAGCCATGAGAACCTCTTAAGAAGTTAGGTGGCTGCCCGTAGTCTGAGGAGCTTTAGTGAATGCAGGAGTCTTTACATGTACTTAGGCTGATGCTTTCTTGACTCTCAGTAAATCTAGGCTATGGTAGAACATTGTGGCTTCTCTGCAACATGATACGTAGGGGAAACCCCTCATATTAGGTTCCATTCCTGTCTAAGGTTGCATTTGTGTTTTGGTCCTTCATCATTGGAGAAAATTAGAGCTGTTTCTCTATGGTGGCTTTCTATCCATTGGGCATCTCAACATTACTTGCTCTGCTACTTATATTAATAATTCTTTCTTTGATGAGTTTGGGACAAGTATCTTTCTTCCTACATTTTAATGCAGGGTTTTTAATACTACTTACTAGGTTCTCCTTTTCAAACTATTGCATTTGAGCTTATTGTTGGCAAAGAAGCTGGATTTTTTGCATTAAAAACTGATGTACTTATAATGCATTTTTTTGAATAATTTATTAAGACAAACCCCAAGAGTACCTTAAAAAAAACACGAAACCATACCTCTTATGAACACACCACACCTACATCCACAAATGCTGATCACTCTCCTTACAACCTCATTAGTGTATCTGAGCCATCTGCAGTGCCAAAGTAATGTATCACCAAAGATTCAACCAAACACACGTCAGCTCTAAGTGTTTGTGTTCATTTGCATCAGACCTCAGACCACGTTCAAACACGACTGATGAAAATGGGTTACCTCTTCATAAGGAGGGGAAGGCAGCAACAATGTGCAGGACTTCTCTTCCCTGAACATTGCTGGATGTTGCCTCAAGATATAATGGGAGAAATGGCGGGCTCAGACCGAACAGGGTGGGTGAGTAGTGCTTAAGGGTGGGATTCATCAGATTTGAACCTTATCAAAAATTTCAAAGAGCTGGTTCACATCCAAGAACTCTCAATTTTGAACTGTGCCAAAACAAAACAGGGATCTAAAAATAAGACTCTGCATTGTGTCTACCATCATCTCCCTTGTTCTGTGTTTTTCCCAAGTAAAATTGCAATGATACAATCCATCAGGAAACAAGGAAAATTAAGGAGATTTTTAGACCCTTTCCCAATAAACAAAGAGGTGATTCAAATAAGAAAGGGTAAACAGACTGATTTACAGTCCACATAAGCGAAAGGAAGAAAGAAAATAAGTCCATCTATCCTCCTGGCTTTCATAATTTGTTAATTAAAAAAAAAAGAGAAACAAGCAAACAAAAAACCTCCTGTAACTAAATTAGGTTGGTTACTGAGGATGCCAGTTTCTTAGTTCATCTTAATAAATTTTATTTTCTTAATTAGTTTTGAGAATATTAACATTAGCTTTAATGTTGAGGTTCCTACTTCTTTGTAATCAGATTAAGTGATTCCAGTGTCTTTCATGTGTTTTCTAGTTCTCCCTTCAACTGCTTTTATAACTGCTTGCTTCTATTTATATTTCTCCTACCACAAAGCCAATGTCCCTAAGATACTTCTGTTCTTGCTCATAATAAATGTTAAACACGCTATTTCTGGAAAGAGGATCAGCACCATTTGTGCTGACTAATTGCTTTCATTTCTTTCATCTTGTCTTCCAATTTCCATCTCTTTTATTTTGCATTAACCCCTTACATTCTCTGGATGGACACCTAGTGGAGCCAGCCTATCATGATGCTGACAGCCCCTCAACAATAGCCAGAGATGCTGGAGTATTTCTGTGTCACAGGCTGCAAAATACACCCCCACTTTCTTGATATGGCCACATTCACATTTAAGCTGTGATGAGTCCCATGATTTTCTTTCACACAACTTTTTCCAGCCTAATTGAGCAATGGCAGCAGGGAGACCTTTTTCTCTTAGCACTCATCAAAATGTAATAACAGGGTTCCTATTGTTAGGCAGGCAAGCCTTGCTTTTGTTGGCACCAATAAGAGTTTTAATGTAAACATCAGCCTCAAAAGACAATATACTCATAGTTAACAGAATACAAAAATGTCTAATAATAACAACACATCTTAATTTTGAATTCTGTCACAGGATTCTGAGATTGTCAGTATTTTAAGTCATAAACTTAACATCAAAACTTAAGTTAGAACAATCATATAAAAGACATATACAGCAGAATACAAAGTGGTTTTCCCAGTCATGAAGCTTGTTTAAAGTTAATAGTGAAAACAGCCAGAGCCTTGTCACAAAGATACAGATGTAAAAATAGAGGTCAGGAACCTGGCTCTCTCTGCCTCTGCCTTGGCCAGAAGAACCAGTCCAGCAAAGACATGGAAGCAGCTCACTTTTTGTTCCTTCAAAGAACAAAGGGGCAGAAAGGGTGACATTGACATGTCACATGTAACAAAATAGAATGCTTCCTGTTCTTTGGTATTAGCTATCAGACTTCATTTTATTTTACTCCAGGCCTGCAGGCATATAAAACACTTCAGGGTACTCCTTTCAGTATGAAAGGCATACCTTTCAGTATGGTGTATATTGTCTCCACTCTACTTGTAAACAACAGATCTTAATAAGAGATTTATCATGATTTATATCTAACTATTAATTGTTTAATAGTGTAAGTATATCTATTATATCTTTCTACAGGAAATTTAGGGGTATTTATATTTTCTACAGGAAATTTTAATTTTAGGGGTATTCAGAGGTGACAATAAGCTCTGGTATACTGGCCTTCTCTCTCTCCTGGTTGCAGAAAATGAATGGAATGAAAATGTCACTTGATATTTGGTCACTACTATTGTTTTGATCCATCAGAGCAAAATTATGCCACAGTGAAATGCAAAGCCAGAAATAAATTTAAAAAGCAGTTCTAAAATGTCAAACTTGTATGCCTAACACCAGTTAATTAGACCTATGCTCAGGCACATATTAAACCTGATAACCAGTTACTGAGGTCACAGGACCTCCACTGAGTGGAGTGTCTGATTTTGCAGATTTTGGTTCTGGTTTCCAGAGCACTGTCCAAATGTAAAGAAGTTTTTCAAAACATTACTTAGTTTATTAAAAAAAGTCATCAGTGGCCTGACAATAATTAGCCACAAGATCCACAATAGCATTAGTACCAGAGAGACTGGTCATAATGATATTTATTTTTCTATTGCTCACATAAAGCCAAGGGTGATGACTACCAGATACAGCCTATCTACTTTGCCTAAGTCTTAGTGCCAGGGAAAGTTTATAATACGATTACAGACCTGAGCACATTGCTGCATTGTGTCAGATGCTTTTTTTTTTTTTTAAATGCCATCTTCCAGATTCACAGTTTATATTTAAAATGCCTCTAGTCCCAGTGTTGTAAAACATAAAATGACTGTGGAATCAATGAAGCAATGTCTCTCCGAGTTTACAGTCTGGAACAATGGCTTGAAATAGCATAAATTGCCTTGTATTTTCTGGATGGATGTTGTTGCTGAAGTCTGGTGACAATTCTCTTAACATCAATTATTCCACTACTGATTCTACCATGTCACTACTGGTAGGTGATGACCCACACTGGATGTACCTACAGCTTTTGGCAAATATTTGCTGTATGGGTTTAAAGACATTTACTGCATTTCATGATGCCTACCATACAATTTGAATGCAATTCGTGTGAGAGGGTACTGTGTACCTGTTGTATTTAAATTGTCAGTGATATCCATGTGTTTATACTGTACCAGAAGAGGTTACTTCTGGGTCCAGAGGGACACCACATAAATCTTCCTCACCTCCCCAGAAAGCTTTCCAGCTTTTTAATATGCAGTGAATACTGCAGCATAAAGACAATGTGCCACAGTCATCCTTCTGTTTTCTGACAATTTTATGACCATGCTTTCCTCAAGAAATTTTGCATGGGTTACTCAGTGTTAGTGGGAGAAAAAAATAAAAACAGAAATAGTATTATTGACTAAAAACAGATGCTGCCACCTTCTTGAAAATCATTTAGTTTCATCTGTTTAACATAAGGAAAAGAGGGGGGAAAGGAGGGAGCAAGCAATGCAGAATAAACTGTACCCTATCCTCTGAAGGTGGCATTTGGCACATGGACAACTCACTAACCATTTCTTAATAGTGACAGTTAGAAAGTCAACTTCTGTTTATTGATTTTCTTCTTCAGTTGTTTTTGCTATCATGGTACTTTCAATCACTTTCTTTCTTCGCACACAGGAAATTTACCAGTAGATAAGTTATTCTGGCACTATTTAATATTTTTCTTTTTTTTACTGTCCACAGGGTTTTGATGTAGCTATTTTTGTAACATGAATGAAATTGCATTACACAGAGTATTTTTGATCATTTGTCGTGTCACATGCTTTGCAACCCTAATACTTGTGTTTGGTATATTTTTTACATTGAAGTAGTTTACAAGCTAAACATTGTCAGCAAAAATGAAGTAGTGGTTCATGATGGGAGCAGACTTCTGGGATTACAGGTACAGTTCCATGGTAGCAGCGTTCCCAGAGGGCAGAGAGATGTGCAGATAAAGGAGGAAGGCAATAAACCAGGGAGAGGATGGCTTTATACAGCTTCCAGAGAACAGTTCTTTTTCTTTTTTTTNAGGCTGTGTTTCTGATTTACCTGTATTGTCACAACAGCTCCAAGGACACATCATGACAAAATTTTCCACAGTTGAGTACACAAGAAATGTTTAGGAAAAAATAAATGTTGCATTCTGCAAATGTTGAGACCTCCAGATATCAGACAAACTCTTCCATTCACCCTCTCCATGAGACACCATTTTTCGCTATGTTTCTTTCACTTTATTTTCCTCATCTGCACTCTTACTTTCTACTTGTTCTTACATTTTAAAGAAAATTTGCATTAATTTCTGCTACCTCTTCCTTCAATCAATTATACTTTTCTTTCACTTTTTTTCCTCCCTTTTTTACTGAGAGGGTATGATGAGGGACTTTTTTCCCTAAATGTACATATAGATTTCTTCTCTCTTCCATGATGCTAGGAGGGCAGATCAAGGAAAAATAAATGATAAAGAACACAATTGAATCAAAAATATCTGTTTTGCATTCATGAAGCGTTTATAAGAATAAAATCTTTCCACTGATTGTCTAGTTACAATCAAGATGCACATCTCAAGTGCAACTAGTAAAAGCTCTGTGACTACAGCAATAAAGCTACAAGAACAATACAAATCAGGCAGTAAGGTAAAATTATGCTGCCAGACAGAGTGCTCTAGTGAAACTTGAATAAGAAAGCAGCTTTAAAAAAAGTTTCCTCTTCAGCTTAAAAAAACCCAGCAGTTGGATTGCAGAGAGATATTTATCAATGATTATTCACAGTTTTCATAGGCAATTTTAGACTGCTGAATCTAAGGTCAAGGCAAAGAATAGTCCAGACTAGAAAAACTCAATGGACAAAATCAAGTTGTCAGAAAAGACCAAGCAATTAAATTAAGGTCACATCTGCCATATTGATTCAGTCTCCCACCATACCATCTGCAATAGCATGGATGTTGTTACATGTTCATTGTTCTTTGCCTACATACAATGAATAATTGCACTACATAATGTAGATGGTGTTTACTTAATAGAGAGAAAGGCAGTAACTTTTCAAAGCCTCCAGCTGCAGTTAAAATGAAACTTTAGGCACTGTGATGACAATTGCCTCCATTACCAAACCAGATCCATGGGACCAGGTCCTGGATCATGCAAATACAGGTAATATGTTAACATAAGACACAAGCCTCTGCTTGGTACCTCTTAATTTTGAGTACTTGGAAACTCTGTATTTCCTTAATGTGTCATTGTCTGTGTTTATTTTCTAGAATGTAAACTGAAGCAACACAAATCAGAAACTGCTGTATCATGGTGATGGTCTGTATAGGTCATCAGTAGAAGGTTGATGACATTTGATGTGTGTCTACTTCAACCCTAATTTCTGAAGAGGAGCATATGGCTATGGCCACAAAGGTTTTTGCAGTCTTTACCCACTACTTTCATTCTCCTCCAATTTTTTCCATACCAGGCTTTTCCCCATGTTTTTTTCTTTTTCAATTCTTCTTGACTCCATAATGATGCTTTCCCTCTTTCAGCATCTCACTCCCAGTTTGTCCATTTTGTCTCAATACTTCCCTAATAACCTGATTTGTCCCTGATGATCCTGGCTGACGAGATTGGGTTCCTCTCTGCCCTGGCCCAGGTCTGCTGAGCTCAGTACCACAGTCTCCTCCTTTGCTTCAAGCTGACAGTCCAGGACTTTCCACCTCTGTATCTGAGGCCAGAAGTCAAAGACAGATTTTCATAAGACTATCCTCTGTTTCAGAGGACTAATACAGAAGCTTTCTCTCTTTATGAACTCCACAGAATTATCAAACTAAATGGCTTTTTTATCTTGAAAGCCTAATTTTAGCTGGAAAATGCATTATCTATAGTGCCTGGGCAGTTACAGCAATGATGGGAGTTCCCTTACTTATCCTTTGAAGAATCCTGAGTTTTTTACTGATGAAATCTGAGTAATCTACCCAGTGTTTGCATATGACAGTCCTTCAAAACTTAAATGGGTGGATTTTGAAATGGACAGCAAAAAATGTGGGAAACTTAGCACAGTGCACTACCTCCTTTTTCAAAAGAAAATGTTCAAAAAGGAACATTATGAATATTGCTATTGTATCAAAACAATCAGTCATACATATAGGCTGAGTGCCTGTAAGAAATAAATTTTACAGCATTTTAAAGATAAGCTCTTCTTATGTTCACACCCCAGTACTAATGAATTTATTGCTTTTAAAACATATGTTATTTATCATAAAAATAAATGTCCCTGATGTTTTCTTCTATATGACATAAGTTAATGGGAAAATTATCCTAAGTAAGTATATTAATGTGATCTTTCCCCATGTCTTATACAAGAAGAGTGCACTAATATATCACTTATTCCATATAGACCTCCACTCTATGGAACTATCATTTTTCCATTTATTCAGAGCAAAGCAACAATTAGATCCTTGTATTAATTATAACTTTGGCTGTGTGCTGGTGGCTTCCATTGTACAAGGCTAACTCTTGAGTGATGGCTTCTCTATAATTAAGGACTGATATTTACTTGATAGGGAGGTGTAAGCAAAATTTTCTTTTTACACTGAAAATATTTAAGATAAAGAAGGGTCTAGAGTTCCGATTTTCCATACATTTTCATGAAATTCACTCTCTCTTTGATATTTAAAGTGTGTGAGGTTTTTTATTTAGACTGTTATCTGATTACCAAAAGTATAATTTCATATGGATTTATTTATATTTAAATAAATTAACATTTATTTCTGATAATTTCCACATGTGTTTGCCATGGTTCAAATAAGATTGATAATATATCGCTCACAAGAATAAATTTTATTGAATGACTCACTTGTAAGTTGAATCTGAAAATAGGCACTCAAGTGGAAATTGCCTAATTTCAAATTGTGTGCATTAATCTGAACTCCCATAATTAAAAAAATATTCAAATATCATGATGTAACTGAGCTATGTGATTTCATACTACACACTCAGTGTATTTTTCATCTGATTATGTGGTTTCTGGGGGTCATACACTATATCACATGATTTAATATAAAAGCGGTAAGAGCAAAGGAGGCATAAAGCTCACTCATGTATCCTGCTGCTACATTTTCCATGTATTGGAGATAGTTTGTAGGTCCACTTTTAGTCATATCAACCTAATTTGGAGGTAAAATACTCTCCAAAGTCCAAGGTGTTACTGCCATTAATTTAAAAAAACAAAATAAAACAAAACGAAAAAACAAACCAACCTGGAAATATTAGAAGGGTGCAAGAACAAAAAAGTTACAGCGTTTATCTTTCTGTACTAAAGGAGGCTGGACCACGCTTAACAGAGGCTTTTCTACCCTCTCTTTCAAAGCCTCTAATAATAGAAACACTATGTTTACACTAAGTGGCTTGTTCCTGTTAGTAATTATCAATGTGTTTTAAGTAGTATCTTTTCCCGTTTAACTTATACCTCTCTTCTTGCATATTCAGTCAATGTTGTCCTTGTTCTATGGTGGACATGGAAGATAGATGAAAACCACAATGCAACAACGTGCATATACTGGAGGATTTATCCTTTAACAGTCTTATTTTCCTAAATTAACTCAGTGTTTCCAGATTGTTCTCCGAGATCATACTGTCTAATTCTTTTGGGATTTCTAGCTCTACTCTCAACTTATTCTAACTTGCTTACATCATTCACAGAGAATACTCCCTAAAAGTAGACATGTTATTTTAGCTGAGGTCTCACCAGATCTGGAAAAAGCAGAAAAACTACTATCTGTATTATGTACAACACAGCTGCTAATATCTCCTAGAATGAAATTTGCTTTTTCTGTAACCACATCAAACTATTGATTTACATTTATTATGCTGCATATGCAATCTCTTCAAAATGTTTCTCTGCAATTCTTCTGCCTGAAGAGTGATTCCCCATTTTTTCTTCGTTGATTTTTTGGTCTTGGGTTGGGTTTTTTTGTTTTTGTTTTTTTTTTGATTGTCTAGTGTCTTACTATGCATTTCTCTTTATTGGATTCCATCTAACTGACTTCAGATAATTTCTCTATTTTATAATATTCATTAACTACTCATTTTTTTTTTTTTTTTTTTTTTTTTTGTATTGAGATATTTTGCTGTAGCAAAATTTAATGAATTCCTTAATTAAAAGTTATAGCTTTCTACCTTGATAGTCATCCTTCTCTCATCCTGCCTTCCCATGAGACCCTACCTAACAACACTTTGAATTTTCTGTCTCATTTGCTGAATTATACTTCGGTCTTTATCCTTGTTTTCCATACATGCAGCCTCTTCCTAGAATCACAAATACATCATAATCATTTACATCAACCTGTCTCCTGTCTTTTGATTTTCAAGTTGTATTGTTTGGCTAGTTTGAATCACACCTAAAACTCCTAGTACCAACCGTTGATCCAAATAAAAACATTGTGTCCATCTGACTAGTTATTATTCCTTGTGTGAAAAGCAAAATTACTCTTTCAAAGATACAAGCTTAATTAAAACCTTCTCCCACAACCCTGCTATTTTGATGCATTACATAGCTACACAAAAATAGCCTCATCCACACCTACTCCTTCTGTTTGGCAGTTTATAGTATATCCTTACCATTAAATTAACCTTATTTTTTTCTGCTTTCATCTTCACCCAAGTATCCAACCACACTGCCTCCTGAACTTCAGAGCAGGTATGTGTACATTCTTGCTCCACAGAGCAACAGTTCCCTGTGTTTTTCCTTCAGCATGGGCAGGGTTTCACCCTATATTTAAACTAGACGAGAGCATTGTAACTATTTCACATAAACTTGCCTGTGCTTTTCAGGGAAAACACTACCTGTTGTAGTGACCTCCCTGTGTACCAGCCCAAGAACAATACAGGCTAGAAGTGCATGCAAGGAGAAGCTGGCTGAGTATGGATTAAAAAGGATGAACATAAAAAAGGCAATATTCTATTAACACAACAAAAGGCCTCCCAGCATAGCCAAGCGAGCAAACAAGAAAAATTTTAACAGCCCTATAATTATCATGCAAATTGAAATTAATAATAGTAGAAATACTCATCTCATGCTCTTCTAATCAACAAATAGTAGATTACAGGGTAATTAGTACGGAATTTATATATGATTATTAGGCTCCAGATTACATAGTGACTAATTATAGTAGCAATGTGAAGGCCTTCCATGCCAAGGACCATGGAATCTTCTGGCAAACAGTACATAAATTAAAGGTGGAGCATGTCCTAGAATTGTATTCATGATCAGACACGAGTATTAAAGTAAAAAAAAAAAAAATCCATTTCTCTTAAATAATGAAAAGGCATCTAAATAATTTTAATATTAATTAAATGTTAGCTATTTTTAAAAAACTCACAGTTAACTTAACAATGCAATTTTATTATAAAATGCTAGTCATGGTTTATTGAATGACTGAAGTGATAAAAATATCTGCTTTATTTTTGTTAATTTGAAAAAAGGACAATTCAGTGAAAATTTTAAAGCCTAAGCAGCAGTATGATGAACATGGTATTTTTGTGACTGTCACTCCCACTTACTTCCAATGACCACTGCGTAGGACAATCTCCATCCTTTCAAATGAGGTCACATCCTTAAAAATTTAGGGCCAATGTGGAGTCTTCCTGAAAATGCAAAAATAAAATGTATGAGATTTTCTAATTCAATCAAATCTAAAACCGGCTTCCTATGTCCACATAGGAACAACAGTAACATGATTTTCTGGTGTTGTACAGTATGCAGCAACTGTCTTGGGTGAAAATGACAAACACAGAGCATTAATAAAACTCAGACCTTAATTTAGGAGCCCAAAGTGAACTTCCAGTCTTAACTATAGCAGCCTTAAAATCAATCCTCATAAGAAATTACCTTAAAACACTATTTTAGTACGATTATGTTAAAACAAGGATAACTTATTTCCTGGAAAAACCAGAAGAGTAAATAACTTCTAGGCATTAGAGGAGAACATTTGTCCAGCCACTGTCATAGCCACTTGATTTATCAATGTCTCTTTTCTACTGCAATCCAAAGCAGTAACGATGATCATAAAATTTGATCAAGACTCTGTAACAAGTGTGAAAAGAGAGTAAAAGAGGTAATGGAACTCAGCATTCATTCAGCATAATGTAATCAGAAGAATATAAAAGTTAAATGCTAGTAAAAAAGATCAAGTCTGGGGGAAAGAACATCTAATTAGAAATACTATTAAAAAAGTCTAGAACACTTGCAGCTGCCTAAACCAGCTTCACTTTTAAGTTCTAGTTATAAATGCTAAACAAGATCAAAAGACTTGTTCTCAAGTGAACAATTTGACATAGACTTCATTCTTAAGGACCTGGGAATCTGCTAGACAACATTAAACTGCTAAGCCCTATGGAAGATGTATAAGAAATTGTGCCTGAATTGTGCATGAAGTCTGCTTTTCAATTAGCAGTTCTCACAAACTGTGAAGAGCACTTATAGAATCAGGAAATATATCATTTGATCTGTGAATTTTCCATTACTCCGGACAAGAATTATTTTTGAAACTCTACAGCTTCCTGATTTATTTTGAGAGTTAACTCGGGAGGAGACCTGGCATGTACATTTCTTCCCATGTGCAGTGCACAAGACTGGCTTTGTCTCCCCTCTGACATCATCCAGCCTCCTTAATTTGGTACAAAAATGTCATAGTCAGAGGAATCCCACAGAAAAGAAGAAATAATTATTGAGTAGCATTTTCTAGCAGTAGCGATGCAGAGATCAAAAACCAGGGCTGTTCTCAACATGAAAAGAAGATTAGGAAGCCTGAAGCTCTTTCTCTTAATTTTTCACACCTTCTCTGCAGGGCTTTTCTTCAGGGTCTTTTGCCAGACAAAGCTTAGTAGTGGGGTGACTCCAGTCTTGTGAAGAACACAGTGAGGCCAGAGGGGGAAATGGATATCTTGGGCTGCAAGATTCACTTAAAGTAGCTGAGTTTATAATAACTTACATAGCTCATAGCATACTCTGTCAGTATATTCCTATTCTTCAGCTGAATTTTTAATTAATATAATTTTAATTAAATAATGATTAAATTCACCTGGTAAAACGCAGAAGCAGCATTGCTGCACTAACCATCATTGCACAGTTAAAAAAGACCTGTCAGTTGGGTACTTGCATGTGTTCACAGCTACCAAAACCTTGATTAAGAATAAGTATGGATTCTCTTTCGTACTTCACAGTGGAAAAAAAAAATTCAAAATTTCTGTATTTTCTATACTTTCTAGGAAGACCCAGCTGTACTGTATGCTCGTTTATCATCATTCACAGCGATAATTAATCAACCCATTAATCTCACAAAGAGAATTTTGCCAAGCACATTTTGGAAAAAAAATAAGGTTTCAGTTGATAATATACATATATGTGAAATGGATGAGGACAGAAAAGGACCAGGGCATAGAAATTCTGTTAAATATTTATATTCTTGCAAAATAACTAAAATATTGAACCATCATTATATCAATACTTTTTAAGTATACATATCTATTACAAAAACCGATACTACAGATATTACAAAAATGCTACTACAGAAGGTGAAATAAATCTGAATCAGCAGAAGGAAAAACAGTTGAGTAGGAATGAATGAAATATGTTGGAAATTGTTAGGATTTACAGAACTGAAAAATAGATGGAATGCAGGACAAGTAAGTTTGTAGGCTACTACAAAACAAATAGTGACAAGTCTGCAACAAAATGTTAATATTCCAAAATAATGAAATAGATGAAAGATAAAGAGAAATATGGAGAAATATAAATGCTAAATATGTCATGAGGAAGAACAAAACCTAACACAGTTAAGGTCAGATGGTACCACAGGGTTTAGTTGTAAAACCAACAGCCTTGATAGATTTTATATATTATATTATATTATATTATATTATATTATATTATATTATATTATGAAATGCAATTGCAGAAGAAAAGAGATTGTTAAATACAGAAAAAACAGAGATGTGAAATAATGGAAGAAGGTTGAAAAATGTCAAAAACCCACAGAAAGTATAGTAGCACTTTGATAATGACTGTTAAGAAATTCATATGTGTATCTGTCCAATATTTGTGACAATGTGTTTCAAAGGAAGTTAGTAAAGGACTATGAATAATAAAAAGAAGTCAAGATTGGTGAGATCTTGAGTTAAATTTGGCTCTAAAGAGATATGGCTGTAATAGGACTACAGTAAAATAAATAGATGTAAAAATGTCACTTTTCTTTTTCAACAACATGAGGACAGGCTCTTTCCAAATAATTTCAACAATAAGGCTAAAATAAGAAGAAAAAAAAAATACAACACCATGTCTGTGTTAAAAAGGTGGATAATGTACCACAGAAATTCAAAAGAAATATGGATACAAAAATATCTCCTGGAATGAAACCATAGGGTTTATTGTCAAGGACTGCAGTTTGCATTTCAACTGTGAATGCAGTCCTAAGAATGCCACAAATCTCTAAAAACAGGTTTCACTACCTTTGTGTCTTTTCTGACTATTCGTATTGACTTTGATGAACCAGATTATTTCCTAGGTACAACAACCAATTTCATAACTACTGTATATAAGCAAACCTAAGGTGTTCTGTATTTCAGAACACTGGATCTTAAAAACACCTTCAGATTACATCTAGATTTAGAATACAAGTGTTCTGACTCCACTATATCCTGTAGTGTGTCAACGCCAGGATGCATTTAAACAAATTTTTCTGTTAGGTCATTATCTTATGTGGGTTTCTTCAGCTGCAGCACCACCTCATGTGGCTCACCTACCTCCTCTTTTCCTGATCACCTCTTCCATCTTTCTGGGAGAGCTATTATAGTAAAAGTGTGGTGTCCCAAACCAAGGAACTGGTAAGGATGGAAAAAGCTTTCCCTTTCTATGGCATCACTTTTCAGTCTGATGGCTTTGCCAGGACTGTTCACTCTGTGGTTGCACAGCTGAGGAGACAAATGGAAGGGGCTGAGGGAAAAAGAAACAATTAGTTGACAACTGCTAAACTTGGCCTGAATCTCATTTTTCTCCAATGGGTGAGATGAAAAGGCACCTGCATTTCCATCTTGACTTTGTATACTAATAATTTTTCTATTAAAAGTAAATCCTTAGCCTTTTCCACATTGCACTCGCCCTTGCCTTCTGTGACCTCCACTCACTCATGGATGATTGCTAGTTCCTTGCTCAGCACACTGGGGTCTGCAACCCTGGTTTCAGTATTATGTTAGTGTAGTTAGCAGTGCTAACTCTTTCTTCTTTTTATGCCACAGAAATAATCATGTTTTTCAGTGAGAAACAGAGAGAATTTTACAGAGGGAAAGTAGTAAACAGATAGTTCACTTGCACTCACAAAGTTGGGGTTTTTTTCAGAAAAATGTTTTCTATATGAATCCCAGTGAAAAAAAATCAATTTTCTATGAGATTTCTTAAAGATAAACAAAGATACATCATGGAATTTTAAATCATAATTATATACTTTTTAATAGTGGAAAGCATAACTCAAAGAGACACTCAAGTAATTAATATGTCTTCAGAAGGAAAATATCAGACTCTTAATAAATGTTTGGTTTAAATTTGAAACATTTTGTTTCAAACTGCAACATGGCAATATAAATTGTGATTCTAATCTAGCTTTAAAGTTGCCTGGGTTGGGTAAATGAACTACTAAGAGAATATCTTATTTTCAATAGCACGCACCTAGATAAAAACAGGAATACTGAATTAGAATGAAATAATTGCTATATTATTTTATATTTGTGTTGACATTTTACAAAAGCAAAAATTTAAGAATAAAATTGTGAGTTAATAATTTCAGTTATTTTTTGGAGGCACATATAAGGTTCTCATAAAAGCTATGATATGAACACTTCTTTACTGTGATGATATAAAGCTTTGCTAAATAAACACAAACAGAAATTAGAAGATCTCTTTCTGTGCTATGTAGGAAGAGGTCTTGAAGGGCTCCAGAGGTGATAGTTTACCCCATCTTAAAATGATTGGCTACTTAGGGTTTATGAGGCTTCACCACAGAGTAGGTATTCTCATGGCCTTGACAGATTGCCACATCTTCAGGAGAAATACTTCTCAGAATTGAGGCAGACCTTCATCTCATGCAAAGAATTTTTTCAGGATATTTTTATCACTGCTGTTTTATTTTGGGATACCTGATGCATAATCACTTCTATTGACAAATTATGTACTATCTGTAATAAGAGGGAACCCAGTTCTTTAAGATTATACTAACATGTGAACTAATAGAAAATACTTTAATTATTTGGGAGGCCTTAGCACAGAGATCTACATGTGCCAGTGACATATCATTTCCCAGTCTTTTATTCCTACACAGCACTCTAAGGTTCATTTGCTATGAAATTTATTCCTATTTTCAGTAAATCTATAAAACCACAAAAATATGAATTTCTAATACCATATTTGCTTTGCATCAATAGTTTGGCTCTTGACAATTTTACTGCTTTGTAAAATCAAAATTCAGTACTCCTTTGGAAAAGAATAAATTCGGGTGGTGCAAAGGGAATTTTTTAATTTGCAGCAATCCTGTGTCATGAGAACACCTTTTCCCTCTCCTTTATCATTACATACTGTCAGAAATCATCAGTGTGGCACTTTATTTCTATGAGCTATTCCTTGCTCAATGCTTATTTCATGCTTTCTGGATTAGAAAAAAACAATTTCACACCCAGTGAAATTAGTGTTACATGTAATAAGAATTTCCAGTTTGAAGCTTCATTCTGCTGAATTGGCCTGATTTGGTACAATAGGTTCCTAGAGGGCCATACCTCTCTTTTAAATGGTTCAGTGAGATCAAAGGTAATTTTTTTTCTTTTTTTCACTCTACTCTCATCACAACTGGAGAAAACATTAGAAGAGTTTCAATTTAGGAAAGCACTTACTGTTAAGTATGTGCTTAACTTTTTGTTAGCCAACAAAGCACTTTAAGTTTCTTTTGTTCCAACTGACTCCAAATCATACACAATCTTAAACGGAAAATGCATATTATTGATTTCATAAAACAAGATCAAACTAAGAAATATATTTTAAATGGACTTATCCAAGAAAAGCTGAGATCTGATTCCATTATAATTCATTAAAGATTTTTCCTTCTCAAAGTCCCTGGGTATGGCTGGGGAGATTAAATTGTCAACCTATGAACCTGATCTAAAGTTAAAACCTTTCTCTCAAGAAGTATCAGTTTTCATGTTATGTTCAGCAAATAACCTCTCAGTTTAAGAAATAAAAATAATCTGCAATGTAATGAGATTCAGATATGCACTATTTGTAATATTGCCAAATAAATGCTATCAGTGCTTTTCAAATCATCTAGTGAAAACCACTTCTCACTAAATCTCAGAAAAAATATCACCAAGTATTTTCACATTTCTTCTCAAATGTGCAAGTCATCTTTGGGCTTTTTTTTTTCACCATCAAATACTAAAACTGAAACAATTTTAACAAAACAGCCTACTACACTAGTAAAGATCTTGAATATATGTAATGAATGAAAAAGATACCATTACCAGCAGTAATGTAACTTTTACTCCATCCCAAATAATAAAGCAGAAGAGTACTGAGTAAACCTGCAGAAACATTTGATGTCTCCATCATCCAACTTAGCATCATTACTATCTCTAACATTGTCACAATATGATTTTCACATTTTCAGCTTTTAAATTCCTAACTTCTGAAAACCTCATGCATGCCCCTTCAATAAATTCCTCACTCTTTCTTGTGTAACAATCCCTGGGGGCATAAGTTGGGGCAGTCAAATACTACCAGTGATAGAATAAAGAGGTGATCAACTGTCCAGACTAAAGAATACATGCTCATTCAGAAACACCTCACCATTGTTATAGACACCTGTACCCATAAAACTTGTACCTTGGCATTTTTAGGGAAGCATTTTTATGTCTTCACTATTTCTTTGTGAAATCCCTATATTGCCTTACCCACATTTCTTTCTGAATTACAGCAATTTTCTTCCTTTCAATATTCTCCAGTTCCAGCTGTTCAAATGCAGATACTAAAAACAACTGATGAATCTAGCTAAATCATTTTTAAAGAACTTCACATTTCCCCGATTAGATTTAAAAACAGATTCATAGAGTCATGCACTACCACATGTGCATTTATTACCCATTTCTCCTAAGGGATTAAAAAAGGACAGAGCCATCTGGGAAAGTCATGGCATGAGCCATGGTACGATCAAATCCAATTTCTGTCTTCAGCAGTTTCCCAGCTGAAGTTTCTTCAGCTTCTCAGTCCCCAGTGAAATGTAAATCTGCTGTTCCCCCCACTAGAAGTTCAGAAGGAAGCTGAAAAAGGAAACTATGAACACTTTCCTTCAAAAGACTTTCCCCAAGACTCAAAAACCCTCAGCAGACTTACTCCTTAGCCATGACACCTGGAAGTGCTGCCCCGACTCCCAGTATCCCGCCCACCCCACATGGCACTTGCTTTTCCAACAGAAAACATTCTTTCTCCTTGGCTACATGTCTGCTATTACTTGTTATTTACATTTTTTATTTTTTCACATACTGTATTTTCATATAATGAATTTGAGTATCATTTTTTAATGGAGAATATGAGAAACATGAAGACATCTGACAGAGTTTTCTATTAATTTTTGAGTAGTAACCTTTGCAACTGTACAGGTATCATTGGGAGATATGAACCTTGTTGAAAGCAATGATACTTCTTGGTTGCTGATGAACATGTTTCTAAAAACAGGAACAGTGAAGAAACCCACAATATATAAACATGATTCTCATACTCATGAAAGTAGCACCACTGATAAAATGGTTAAGGGAGTCAAGTACCTGAATAATAACAGTCACAAAAAAGGAGAAACAGAATAAAGATCAAAACCCTATCCCCCTGTTACAGGACATATCAAGTAGTTAAAGGCAGCCCAAGTTAAAAACAGAGTTATTTTTCTTTTTAATAAAAATATATAGTCAGAATTATTTCAGTAAATTAAATTGTATATATCTGACTCTTCCATATGCAGGGAAAGAGAAGGAAGGGAACTAGAACTGGAGGGAAATACCAACAAAGATCCTTCTCCTGTAATCTGAGACTCCTCAAAATTGTATATTCTTTTACAAAATTAATATATATATTTTTGATTTATCATTCACTAATCTCAGACATCAGTAAGTGCAAGATTCCTGTTAATTTCCACCAGGCTGGAATCAGTATCTAAGCAACAATTTTTCCAATACTTCAAGTATGTCTCTATTAACTAATCACAGCAAATGAACAAACAAACCAATCCCAAGAGTATGTAGATTATACCTGATGCAAAGCCACTGTCATTACAGAAACATTCCTGCGACTATGAGAAGTAGATGAATGAATGATGAAAAATAATCATTGCAAAAACAGATAAACACGTTTAGAAATTTTGAAAACACTGGGTATAAACTTTGATAAAGTGAATTTATTAATGATAAGACATGATTTCTAGATATACTAAAATCAAAGCTGGAAAAGAATGCTTGCAATTATTTTTAGATTACTTAAAGCATCTTTACATTCTAAGTGAATATTTCCTCTGATTCAAGACATGGTCTTCCTCATTCCTCTCAGACTTGCAGGGAGCTGCCCTGACACTGCATTAATTGATGCAGTAACCTATCCCCTGAAATGCTATTACCTTGAATTTGAACTGTTGGATTTTACATTTAATTAAGTAATCCTAATTTCATCTGTATAAAACTTGTAAAATTACTTATATTTGAAACCTGAATAGAAGAACGATTGTGTGTCAAATTGTGGCCTTATAAAAGTTTTCATCCTTAATAAAATCTATTCCAGCTATCTAAAGAAATTATCCACTTCCTTCCAACACACACAAAGTTGACCCGAAGGCCTGAGATCAGCTGCTAAGTATAGTAGGAAAGTTATGTAATTAGTTGTTTTGCAAGATCAATGAACAATTGGACTGATCATATGCTGCTGAACTCAGCTACATTCATATTCTGTATTGCCCAACATCCACAACATTTAATATTTATGTTGACTACTTTGCAGATTTTATACTACATCAAAGTAGTGGGAAAAAACCAAAATGTACCATAAAGCAGCAAAAAATGTGAGAGCATTAAATGAATTCACATATAAATTGATGACAAATTGGCCTTCTTCTTTAAGAGTTATTGTGACTAGCTAGAATATATAGAATATATGCCTGGTCATAACCTAGAGTTCGCACAGATCTATAAGGATCCTATATTTAATTGACCCTTGATTCTTCCTAAATGCCACAATTTTTTTTTTTTTTTGGCTGCAGTTCACAGTTAAATGAGCATGATCCCTAAGAATTTTCAGTTTATTCTATTTTCATTTTATATTTGAAGTATGATTCCTTCTGTTTCATTGCTTGAGAAGTTTCATGCTTTCATAAAGAACATAAGTGCATGCATGACTTTAACCATGCAGGTAAACTCCAGAGCAGTTATTGAATCGCTGTACTTCATGACTAATTCCATTGGCTTTAACAGAATCTAGGCACTTACTTAAAACTAACAGAAATTAAGTAGATGCTTAAATACTTTGCTTAATAAGTCTGCAATGACTCTCATGTACTGAACAGTTTGTGAACTGAACTGTAAACAGATGAATGAATCACAGTTAATACCACTTTGTTCAGTAAAACATACTTGTTTAGCAGAAAAAAGAGTTTGAATATCATACATAAATTTTATTTCATATGTAAGAGTATAAAAATGAATTCTAAAAAAACTGAAACCTAATACTTCAGCTTCAGTAGTAATCAGATTGTAAGAGTAGCAGTAGAAATATATTGAAGTATTTTCTATCTGCTTTGGTCCATTTTTCTGTGAGGATATTAATTGACAATAAAAGATAAAAGTATAAATTTGGTCAGCTTGAAGCGTAAAGTGGTAAGTGTGACATTACAGAATGAATTTAGTCTTTATAATATTTTAATTATATTAAGAGCAGATTAAGAATATATTACATCACAGCAGAAGATCCCAGTTACAAATAATAAACGCATAATTCATGCTATTGCATTCAACAGATACTGTTCTTCTTTTTTGGAATTCAATTCCAATTTTAAAGATGTAGCTATCATGCATTCAAGCATTTTTCCCTCAATGAAAAAAAAAAAAAACAAAAAAACAGGAATTTAGCCTGATTTAGCCAGATTACATTTAGCCATGAATTTAAATATTTATAGAACATCTTTGTATACTATTTGTAAAATTTTGGGGGCTCTGATTTCATCTTTGTTTTAGTGATAAACTGCAAAGTTTTGAAAAGATTTGTCTAAGCTGGAAGTAAATAAGGGTCAGATTTCGCTTAGTTGATTTTAAGTGCTACAGAGGTAAGAGAGAATGACAGTCTCATCTGGAAACAATGTGAATTAAATCTAACTGCTTATTTCCTGATTGAGCTAGTCAAAGAAAGGAATCCAGAATATTATCTACCATCTGACAGTCTAAATGAGGTGCCCATCTCTTTCCCCTGATTTTATGGCCAGTTTCAACACCACTGTGAAGTGATTTAGTCATGCAGAGCATAAAATCATTTAGGTTGGAAAAAATTAATGAATTAATGTATCTTTAAAGACTATTAATGAAAACCTCATCTGCAGCCATGTATATCTATGAAGTACTCAAAGTGCTGATTTTTTTTTTCCAAGGGTCAGTGCATGAAACAGAAAAGGCATAATAAGCAAAATAAGTGTTGGATAAAAGCTGAACCAGCTTGATAGAAATGCAGTCTGGTTCAGAATTCCCCACAGCTGTAAGATTAGGGCACTAAAGGCCCTAAAACCCTGTGCATGGCAAGTGATTTGGCTAAAAACCCCAATAAATTTATTTAATAAATTAATCCCTGAACTAATTCCTGAACTGGCTCACCAGGAAGCTACCTGAGTGTCAAGGCAAAAGCAAGGGCGTGGGTGCTGATGTGAGAGAGGGAGGAGAACAACAGAGTTGTGGCAGCCTGGATTTGGATCAGGTTAAAATGTGCCACACCTGAGCCCACATAAATTGTGACACAGGGAAAATTTGATGCTAAATCAATGCAGATATGATGGACTCTGAGGCCTGGCAATATTCTCACTTTGATGCCTGTGACTAGAAGAAGATTTTAGCTGTTTCTCTTTTCTCCCAAATATTTATTCTTGGACATGAAGATACCAATATAAAACCAAATAAAATTTTAAAAAAAGGTTGAATGAAAAGATTTATTCTGTTCTTGCCTTAAAAAAAATCATATGCAATTTCACTTTAAAAGGCTTCTAACTATTCTAAATACAGGGGGGAAAATGTTTTGTCACGGAAATTTTACATTTATCTAAATGAGAAACCCTTATTGAGATAGTTTAATTCCCTGAAGCTGGTAGCAACAGATAGAGTTTATTTTTCTGTCTGACTACCCTGAATGCTATAAAGTTCAGATTACACCTCCTGCCATGAAAAAAAAAAAGAAAAAAAAAACCTCAAACCAATTTACTTGTTTCTGGAATTTTTTATTTTACACTAATTTTTGCAGAAATGTGGTAAAATTTGTAAAAATACACTATAGCTACATACCATAAATTGTATAAATAAATGTGAATTGAATTATATTTAATTTATACAACTTTTTCAGAATTCCACAGAGCGATGTAGCAAACACATCCTTTTATTGGCACAGTAAAAATGGAGTGTTTGTGAAGTAGGAATGCACAGTGTGGGAGAACAGGTCCTACAATTGCATTCAGTAGCTTACAGAGAGCTCTTCTCATACAATTAAGATCAAAAATTCTGGATACCCCATTTTCTGGGTGACTGCTGTAAGCAGCATACGATCAGGAGTATTCAAAATGAGATACACCAGTGTCAATGGACATAACTAGTTGTTTGGAGAAAAGAATGAACAAAAAGATGTCCTAGTGCATTGCTACTTTATTCTATCTTTGAACTGAAGCAAATATCACCATCTGACTTCAAAGAGCTTGTCCAGCATGCTGGTGCTTCATGGTCTTCTATCAGCTAACACAGTGTTCCTGAAATTTTTTTTTTTTTTTTTTTTTTTTGGGTGTAAAAAATTAGCCACAACCCACTTTTGTGAGGGTAGCAGTTTTGCATGTATGTGAGATATGCCTTCAGAATGCTTAACAGAACAAGTTCCTCAGCAAACGCAGGCAAAGCAACATCTTGTTTCCAGATCTCAATCTAGTTTTGGCAGAAGCTAGACACAAACTTGCTCAGACTGGGCAGAAAGTCTAGACAACCCAGTAACAGCATTTCCATGTTTGAACTGGCTACACCAATGCACTTCCGAAGCAAGGAATCAACTCATCAGAAACACGGTTTTGGATGTAGGCAACTATGTTATATTCTTTGTGTTTAAATTCTCATTTGGATACAGCCACTATACTCATCATAATTTAAATGCTTTTAAAAAAACGTTAAACATAATCACATTCAAATAAAAGTGTGATAGTTGCTTTATGAATGTGTCGATACATTTGCATGGTGTGTGATTGCTCATTATACAGATGGGCTTATTTCCATACTATGAAGGAACTGCTTCAGATGGGTGGAATAATTTCCCCCTTCCTTTGTCGCAGGCCGGGATTTTTTTGCACGAAAGGGTGCTGGTTTACATCATAGGGCTTGCCTGATCATGAACTTCTTTAGCAAAACAAAACAAATGAAAAACACATACCAGTACTAATTATCTTTACTAGTTATTCTTCCTCCTCAGAGCAGTCCCACGTTTTTAGGCACTGTATGTAATGTGACTAAAGGAGATGATATGGAGCTATTTATTAGTAATAACCACCACTGAAGGACTTCTCCATTTCCTCCCTACAGGTTTGAACAGGTTCTCCAGCAAACTTGTTGTAGTAGTTTTACTATGATGCTGATGGTAAAGATATGCTTTAACAAGATTTGTAAGGAAAATTATATATTTGCAGGAAAGAAAGAAGCAGGCTTTCAGGTAGACAAACGCAAAGCTGCTCAGACCACAGGAAAGACTCTTTTGTCTGCAGCCATGGAGACATGTAAATGACTGATTCCTTTCCCAGAGAGTTAGGTGCTTAAATCATATTCAATTTGCATGGATTGTGTACCACAATGTCCCCTCAAAATGACAGAAAAATGATCTGTTATATCCACTCATTGAAAAGTAGGAAGTTTGTTACTCCTTACATTGGTTTAATATTGTTAACTAAAGATTTTGCGAGGGAAAATAAAAAAATACAAACCAAAAGGAAGGAATGGGAGAAAAGTTGGTAATTTAGGACCCAAAGAAACATTTAACTACCAGTGTGGCTGTACATGCTGAAGTTTGGCAAATGCACATACATAAAAGGTTTGAAGGAATAACCAAATTGACACTTGGAACCCGTCTGGTCCCTGAAACTTCTTAGCTTGTAAAGGAATATAAGTACACTGAACACTTTTTGCAACTGAAATGGAAGAACAAGCCCTCACTAAAACAATAAATTGAGAAAATCATCTCAACTACTGTTCTCTGGTGGGTTTTGTTTGGTTGGTCAGTTTTTGTTTGTTTGTTTGTTTGTTTTTTCTAAATAAAATCACTTTTAAAAAGATCTTCACTGTCTTTAGAAAGAACCATTTTTAACATCTGGTACTTTTAAGGGAAAATGAAAATAGAACTAACCCTTAGTATAAGCACTTGTAAGGTAAAGGACTGGAAACATAAAGGGGGTAAATTGTTTTAAGACAAAGGAACCTAGCTGTAGGCATCTAATGCATGTGTGGGGAAAGTGAAAAAGCTGAGAAGTATGAATTATCGAGAGCAAGGGAAAGGCCAAGATTATTTTAAAAGTACCTGTCACCAAAAGGTCACATGTTAGGATAAAATAAGGGCAAAGAAGAAAGAAAAGAGGAGTACAGAGCTGCAGGCTTGCCTATGAATTGCGTCCAAACTTTGCAAGAAACTATGTTTCATATCAATAATTGCAATCTAGTGGCCAGCTCCACTTCCACGTGCAACATATGAAGTTAGGAGTCTTGATTCTCAACCGCTTTGTGTATAGAAAGAATGACATTTTCTTTCCCTGAAGTATTGTGGATAGTGATCAGCATCTGCAAGATAAATTCTGAGTGGGTTATACAGAGGTGGCAAAGAACACTAATAATATGTTGACATTCTAAATATAAACATTGCAATTACGTTGCTACAACTACAACTAGCAAATGCCTTGGACTCAAAGGAGGGAAAAAAACTTTAATCTTAAGAACAGACACTGCATGGAATGGAACTAATCCTGTGCTTAGGAACCTTGCTGAATTAAAGCTCTTTTGAATGGGTGCTGTCATACAGGCCACCAACTGTTGAAGTATGGCAGTAGAAGGCTCTTTAAAAGAAAGTTTTATGGTTCTGAATGCAAGTAATTTAAACATTAGGTAAAATTTGTAGCATAAATGGAAATATCAGTTGAAGATAATCAATACCTTATATAAAATACTTTATGCCCTTTTTAAGATCTGAGCAGTGAATGATTTCATGTTTTTTATTGAAAAGAGAAGGTTTCAGGAAGATCAAACATCAATTTTCTTGGCTAGACTTAAGGTACTCTCTCTTGAAAATAATTATCACAATCAGTTTATACCCTTTTTTTCAATTTGCAATTATTTGGCTAGAAAAACAAAGTTAGATTTTTAGACACCCTGAGATTTCTTCAACGTTTTGATGTTTATTTTTCAAATTGCCATCTTAAACAAAATTTTTAGTTATTGTTTAAAGATCTTTGTTGTCTTGCTTAACTTTTGACCAAACAGGAATTAAATTTACAGCTTGCCAGAACATTTACAATTTGCAGTTTAAGGAGTCTTTGAAATATATCATTCAAGGCCTAAATTATGGTAAATCTGGTGTACAATGTACACAACATAGTCACAGAAGGGGTGAGGGGGGAAAGGACCACAGTGGGTCACCTGGTTCAACCTCCCTGCTCAGGCAGGGTCATCCCAGAGCACATTGCACAGCATTGCATCCAGATGGTTTCTGAATATCTCCTGTGAGGGAGATTCCACATCTCTAGGCATCCTGTTCTAGTGCTCAGTCGACCTCACAGTAAAGAGGCACAAAGGGAAGTAAAGCAGTAAAGTAGTAAAGCAAAATAAATGTGCAAAACTTGCATTCCAAAGAGTTCACAGATGAAATCTGAAATTTTGGAGCAAAAGTTATGTCATCCTCCTTGACTGGTGACTTTTCAAAGGCTGACAGGAAGCAGAGATGACCTAACTATTTTCCGAATTAGTCATAACCCTTCATGTCAACAAGCTAAAAGATAAAAGATTCATTTTATATCCTCTGATATTATGACTATAAATTGGAGTCTAAGGATACCTCAGGATAAATGTACATAAATTTGTAATTCTTATAAATAATTTATATATTTGTACTCATTTTTTTGTATACACACAATTATTTCTCACTATTATTGAACCTACTCCACACAGAAACTAATAGGCTTTAAAATCTCATGATGTCACATTTAATAAAAAGGAGATGCCAAATGCCACCCGTATGACTTGATTTACATACCAGCTTTGCAGATATCCTGCTCACGGGGAAAAGGGATAGTAGGTAGCCATGAATAGGGTAAAACTGGGCCAGACCAAGGAATGGAAATAAATTAGGATTTCCTTCCCAATTTTGATGTGTACGCTTTTTTTGATGTGTACAGTGACTTGTTTCTCCTCGCAATTTGCCTTGCCTTCCAGCATAATCGTCAACAGCTCCTTGGCTGCCCTGGAAGGGGCTAGGTTCGGTACTCCACTGCTGCTGCTGCATGCTCCTCGCCTCGGCCGAGCGCAGTCCAGCACTACCCCCAGCCACACGAGCACCATGCAGGCTGGAGCAAGGGACAAGGACGGGCTGTGGCCGGTGCGGAATCCACACTTGCTTGGAAACAGGGAGTAAGATAAGGCGTGACAAACCCTTTGGGACGTGCGGGGGAGCTACCCGGACACGCGCTCCCACGCGAGTGGAAAGACCAGGTCTTCTCAGGGTTGTTACCGTGCAGCCGCGGTGGGGGGCCGGCTGCCACTTCGCAAGGGCCCCATCGCTCATTTTTAACTTTCTGCGAGGAGCGGACGGGACCGTCCCAGGCATCCCTGCAACACTGAGGGAGCGCGGGGCAGGCGCGGCAGCCGTCGGCACCTCCCTCCACCCCGTTCCCCGCCGCGCTGCCCCTCGGGCAGGACGCAGGGTGGGGAAGGAGCAGAGAGCACCGGGGCTGTCACACGGTCCGGGCCGTGCCCCCGGCGCGGGCCGCTCTCCCGCTGTGCGGCGGGGCCGCGCTTCCCCCGGCCCCTCCCCTCCCCGCCCCGCCCCGCCAGCCCTCAGCGGGACGGTGCCGCAGCGGCAGCGGCAAACCCCGCCCTCCGCCCC
>VXBN01012213.1:1456876-1467861 GCA_013397395.1 Sinosuthora webbiana
CCTCCCCCGCCCCCGTCTTTTTTGTTTTTTTTTTTTTTTTTTCTCTCTGCCTCCCCCTCCCTGCTCCGCTCCCTTTTCTCCCGCCGCGCCGCCGCTGGCCGGTGCGAGGGCAGCTGGGGTGCCTGCGGTGGCTGTAGGTGGCTGTGGGCGGCTGACGAGGACGCGCCGCAGCCTCCGCGCAGTTGGGGAGCCGCGCTGCGGGGCTGCGGGAGGCAGCGCTGGGGCCATTGGACGGGCATTGCACGGCCCCGGTGCTGCCGTGCCACCGGCTCCGGCGGCCGGATCGGCAGCAGAGCGAGCCTGTACCCGAAACAGGGTTTGGCTTGTCTGTGAGATGAGTACTGCCACTGCTGAAGCTGAAAGACCTTTTGGTATAAAACCTGGTTTATCTGGTTTAACTTCACTTACCTGCATCATGATAAAAAATTCATCATTTAAATTAGTTGTCGGGCCAGGGAAGAGATCAAACAGGTTAGCCGAATGCAGCTAAGTGTATGTCAAACCCCCGGCATGCTGTTGCCCTGAATATTGATGCAAAGATGCTTTGCGTGTGTAGAATTTTGGTAGAAGGTAAGGTCTCGTCTCACAAGTACCACACTTACTAAAACTGCCTGTAGTCAGTGGCATTACAGAGTAAATGCATGTGCCTAATAAATAGTCATTTCAGACATCAGTGATGATGTTCATGGTGTTCATGTGTGCTGTATCTGTGCATTCTGTTTGGACATACGTACTGACAGTTGCATATGGTTTTGCACCTGGTTTCTTGTATCTTCAACTACAGAAGAAGTTTTATTCACTTTTTAATTATAGGAGTGTGAAATTACTTTGGATAGATTTATACCAGTAAATAACGTGATGTAAATCTTAATTTCCCCTAAGCTCTCTTCAGCCAAAAAGGTGTGATATAAACCCTTTCTTAGGGAAGTTGATGGCTTTAAACATGGAATTGGAAAGGCCCAAGACTGTTGTTGTCAGTGAAGAACACATTATCTTCTCTTGAAGTGCGTTGTGTTTTGAGATAATATTCCACTTTGAAATGTGGGCAGACATTTTATTGATAAATTGTTTGAAATTATTAAGAGGCTTCTTGAAAGGTTTGTGATGTTTTGTTTTTTTCCCTCCAGAAGTGGTTGCTTTTCTTCGTTACATCATGACCATGTGGATACAGTAGTCATCACTGACGATTAAGACTTTGGGTGAAATGCAGATTGCAGAAAAATAGTAATTTTTAAAGAAGACAGAGTAGTCATGGAAATATTCCTGCAGCCAATGAAGAAATGTGGAAATAATCCTGGTGTCAACCTTAAACAGCATACCATTATTAGACTGTTCTTTAAGATGCTTTTTAGAGGCTAAGGAGAGGGAAACTTGTGATTCCACAGGATTTAAAGAGAGACTTTTAAAAAGTGAGAGACTGCCTGTTACAAAGAAACAGAGAAAGAAATAAAAGGTAAAAGGAGCAGATAGCTGCCTGTCAAGGCACTGACAGAAAACAGGGTCTCCCTTCATTCTCTGTCTTCCACAGCTTGATTTCTTTTCGTCTCAGCTAGCTCTGTCTGAAAAGATGACCATTCTTTGTATCTCTTTTGAACTGCGTCATTGGTCATTTTATAGGGAAAATAAAAATAAAAAACAAAACTGGAAAGGTATAAAAGGTATAAACCTGTGCACAGATAAATACATAAGGCCTTACCTTGTCAAAGAAACTGAGCTGGCTTATTTGAAGTTGGTTGAAAAATGAACTTATGACATGCCTGTGTGCTTTTGTAGAAGTCTGTGAGAGGGACAGGGCCTGGCTCCTGACCAGGAAGCAATGTTGTAACCACAAAGTGATACTGAAACTGAGCACGTGAATACCTGCTCTGAGTGGCCAAGTTTATGAAAGATGCAGTGCCCAGTAATGCTGCTGTAGTGCATCAAGGATGTGAGGCAGTGAGTTGGGCTGCTCTGTGTGCACCTGCTGACGTGAAGTACTGGAGACCTGATTTAAATGTGCTACAAGTTAAACCAGCGCAAAATACTGCAGGGTAGGAGAGTAGATTTGTAGCTGAGCTTGAGAAACTTTTTTGCTTGGCTTAAACCTTTTTTAATTCAGTTAGTTAAGTACACTGTAGGTCTATATCACATGTACTCAAGGAGTATATCGACAGTTCTCTTGAGTAGTTGGTTTAAGTCACTGTTACCTTATCCTCCATTTTGATCTCCCTGCACAAATAGAAGGGATTAATGTCATCAGTTTCACTACAGCAATTTGGAGTTGTCTGCAGTTTGAATGCTCTGATAAGGATAACCATTTTCTTTCTGCTGATGTTCTTGAAAGCTGTGTGCGCTGAGATAATTTGGGATGTTTGGGGATGGGAGGGGAAATACCCAGAAATTACATAACAGGAAGTTCTGGTATTTCCTTTACTAGAATCATTGCTTATAGATATACCCAGGCTTAGAAATAGTTATGGCCTTGGAAACCATCAGCTTGAGAAAGTTGAAAGTCAAAATAGGGAGGTGAGTTCTGTGCTCTTGCAGCTGTTTGTGATTAATATTTAAGGTAACAGAATTGTGTTGGTATCTGTGAGATTGTAGTCATCCATGGCTTTAAGCAGCTTCTCTCTGAGGATGGAATAAAATCCATGTAAAAAAAATTAAAAAGTTGAATGCAATACCTGCTTTGAATATAACAACTATTGTTTTAAGTATCCTTCATAGTCTCAGAGGTTTAAAACCTCTCTCTTAAGCTGGCCACCATAATGCAGGCTGGATTGTGTGTCTTCTCTGTGATTTCTGTTGGGATGCTGTGCCTGGTTTAGCAAAGAACTCAGTGTAAAGGTGGGAAGAGCAAAAGGGAAGTACAGCATAATGATTCAGAGGACATTTATCTCCCCCCAAACATCCCAGGACTCAACCTTTGTTTGGATGTTTGTGGGCCCTTTGTTAAAAGGCAATTGGAGCAGAGTTTGGAGTACAGGTTTGCTTTGGAGGGAAGTGCCTTAATATTTAGTTGATAAAGTGAAGTTATGGCTTTGGGGAGAGCACAGGACTGGGGCACATACTGGTTTCTGGCACTAAGAGAAGTTAAACAGGAAAAATATTTCTTTAAGGGTACTACTTCCTGAGGGGTTGAAGATGTGGCTTTGAACCTTTGAAGTGTATGGGTTTTTTAATTAGTCTTGTATGAAAGTTGAACACTCTTGCTCTGGAGCCATTGAAGGTGCCTGGTTGTCCACATCTTGTTTTGAATTAATTTTCCTTTCAAAGGAGGTTGAAATACGAATGTTTGTTCAGCACACTCAGAAACTGCTGTTCAGGCCAGGCTGAAATACTGTGTTAATCTCAGTGAATTTACATACTCAACTGTGCCAAGACTGAGTTCTGTGCTGTACAGAAGCAAAAATTTATATGCCATGACCACCATGTTCATTGAAAGTTTGTGGCCCATGCTTATCTGAACCCATTTCAAACTTCTTGTAGGTCTGGTCAGTGAAAGAAGGAGACTGTGAACACTAATGCCATAGTTTCTGAATCATCCTTGGTTGTGATGAGCATTTAATATGGGCAAAATTCCTGTTCCAGAAGCCAGAGTTGGACACCTCCAGAAGTATCAGTTGGACACCTGATACGTCTCCTGAAATAGAGATGCTAAATTTTTAATTATGCCATAATGAAAAAGTAATTCAGGTAAACTAGAATAAGTAATACAGAAAAAACAGAAAGTACTTTACTTTTGGGTAGGTAAAGGTGGGAAAAGTGTTACATTCCTGGTTGAAATGCATGGTAATGGGAAAGGGAGAAGGAAGAGAGCACCAGGAGGAGAAAGATGACAAATTTTTTTTCTTGCCCTCTCTCCTTTGAGATCTGTTTTTGTCCATTTTTCAAAGTGCAATGAACCCCATAGCAGACTATGTAAATATAAATTTGGAGTTGTGAATCTGTTCAATTGATTGAAATGTTTTAATTAGAGTATTTTTATGCAAAAAGATTCTTTTAAACTACTGTTCCCATGCAGTGCTTTACACTAAACAAATGCAGAATAAAAATTTGAGCATACCAGTATTTTCATTTTTATGCACATGGGAAAATTTAAAAAAGTTAATGGGAAAAATGAGGTGCTACGTATTTTCAAATACTTAATTTCTCTATGTTCACACACAAAATATGATAGCCAAAGATATTTCAAGTGGCATTGTATCAGCATGACAGTAGGTACACAGTTGTAGTCTAATGCCAGAGAATTGTCTAAGTAAGAAATTGTGCCCCAGAGTAGCCAAGATCTTTACATGAAAAGAATGCTGTTGGCTTTTTTTTTTTTTTTTCCTTTTCTTGGAGGCATAAATTAGTTCAGTTTCTTACCAAGTGTTATTTTTGGTTTCACTACCAAGGTTGTCACCTATTTTAAATTTTCTAAGGGATGTATGAGCATTTTTTCCCTGTTTTGTCACATTTTCTTGATACTGAGATGATAAATAATAATCCATGATTTTGCTTGGCAATGTTCTTAAATACCACAAGTTTTGAAAGAAAACATGGTCTGAATGTTGTGACTGTAATGGTGACCTGAATTCACCATTACGTTTGTACATCATTGAGACTTTAGTCATAAAGCTAAATGACTTGGATTTTGTTTTCACTCTCTGTATTTTTTACTTCGTTTATCCCTCCCACAAAATGACACTTGTCCCAAAATAAATCATTATTATTATAGCTGCTGTTGTAGAGAGAAATGACCAGGTGTGACTCAGCTTTCTTCCCTTGCTTTTCCTGTTACTCCACTACTGAGGTGAATTTCAATACCATAATGTTTATTGTAGATTAGCAGGTTCTTCCCCATAAGTTTCTTGTTCTCTTTAGGATGGAAAAAATGGATTGAAACAAGTATTCTCTTTTATCTTTCAGAGAGGTCAGAAAAGTGAAAGTGTATGGAAGAAGTCTGAACATGTGAAAATTGAAAGTTCACATTTCTGCTTTTCTATCTTCAGTGTTAAAAATCAGTCTTGAGGTAAATTGTTAGTGTCTGCCTGTCACCTGTTTCTTTTGTCTGAATCTAGTTTAGATATTTAATTGGTTGCAGAAAGAAATTCAGTATTTTTTTTTCTGATGTTGTGAATTTGACAGTGTGTTCTAGAATAGGCTTTGAACTCAAATACACTTCTTGAAGATAAGTAATTTGTTAAGTCCTATAAATAGCCCAGAGATGCCCAGAAGTGCTTTTTGCAATGCAAATAATCAAATAATCTGGAACCCAACTAGTACTAAGATTTCAGAAATAAGAAGCATGCAAAACTCACTCACGAAATCAAAAGCACCAAACACCACACCTTTCCTCTGCCAAGTTTACACTTAAAAAACCCTAATGTACCAGGTGAAAATACTTGGAAAAATTTCTCTGTTAAGCTTTGTGTCTCAGCCAAACTGAAGAAGATAAGAAACCTGCAGAGAAATAGAGATATTAACTATTTTTTTTTCTTTTTCCTTCTTCAGTGGGAAGAAACAGGAACTTTAAAGTGCTATGGGTTGAAAGTATGTAGGTTCATAGGGCTCAGCTCAATTTTTTCTATGTTTAGCTTCCTGAGTGTGCATGTCTGGACTGTTTGTAGTGGATGGGGAGAGCAGCCTTTTGGAGATGACTGCCTTGATATTTTGGCTTTCATGTAAGGAAAACTTAGCAAAACAAATCCCTTCCTAAAGTGTGTTTAATCCTGGTTTGGTCTACTTTTAAGAGTAATAGGTAGTGTAATTAGAAAAAAAAAAAAGACAAGTGTGGTGAATTTAAATACCATTTTGTTTATTATGAGAGACATTGAGGTGTATATGGCAATGAAGAGTGAATTTTTGTGAACTAAAAGACAGGAATCTGTGTTTACCTTCCAAGGTCTTTTCTGGGCATAAGCTGTTTTTAATCAAATTGTTTAGCTCACTGTAGTTCCCTTACTGTTGACACTTAGAGTGTAAAACATTTTCAGTATTAGCTTGTACTACTTAGGAGTAATTTAACATATTATCTTTACTTGGGAAAGCATCCTTTCACCTCTGCAGTGGTTTAGAGGGTTTTTTAGCAGCTTCAAATTGGTAAGTAAAATTTTGCTGGGTACTGGGTGTTAGTGTACACCTGGGATATTTAGGGTAGAACAATTCACAGAATTAGACTATTTCTCCTTTCCCATGGGAAGACTGTCTTTCAAATGGCTCAACAAGTGTTGATTTCTTTTTTCTTAAAAAATAATGAAGGGAGAGATATATGATAAAACCTTCTTGGCCAATAAAGTTCAGTTTTGTGAGCTGCACTGTTTGCACTTCACATTAGAGCACTGGTTTGGTTTCTTGTATAAAATACAGATTTTTTTAATACTGGAGTGGATCAAAGATGGAAATCTGTGATTCTGTGATTTCATGACCAATCTGTAATCTGGTCATGAAAACTTTACACTTAGCTGCTCTTTTTTTCCTGGACAGTCTCTTCACTGACATCCCAGCTTGGAGCAATTGCTAGCTGATCTATTAATTGATTGACAGTAACTTTTGTGTAAATGTGTTGTCATTTTTCACCAGGGAATCAATTGGTCTGCTTCAATACGTTTCAAATCAGACAAATCGTGTGTGTGTGTTATTTAATCAGTGATAACTGAGGCACATGAAATTTAAATGAATTAGGCATCCTTTTCATGTCACTGAACTGTATGGTATAAGCTATTTCTGGATGCTACTGATGGTGATGGAATGTGAGACTTGGCTGCTGGGTTGATCTGATCAGTGGAACCATTCCCAAAGTATCTGGTTTTCTAGTCTTGTGACTGTTTGTTAGGGAGAGTATTTCAAGCCCTTATGCCAACAAGCTATCTTGTCTGTATATCAAGAGACTAATTTTTATGTGAAATCTTTGCTCTTTTTTCTTTTCTGGGTATTTGGTTTTAATATCACCTACAGCTTTCTCTATTGGATTAGACATAATATATGTAAATATGTATATATATTTAAGTTTTTACAAACTCCTAAATTGTAAGTTTTACTATTCTGCAGCTTGATAGAGGGAGAGTGAGAATATGTAATTCTTCTCTTTATTTTCTGTCAGCATATTTGGACTTCTGAATGGTTATCACACCAAATCTTTGTTTCTAGAAACTATTCGTGCAGTACCTACAGCGTGCAGGAGTGGGTTTTTTATTTAATTTTTAGGCTAGGATATTTTTTACTTCCTTAAAGGATTGGTTCTGAGCTAATTTTTCATGAAAGTTCATGTTCCTGTTATTTGTTAATCTGATTCTAATATGCAATTTGTATATTCGGGTGTAATTATTTATATTTTGTATTTATTGGAGTACTGGAGAAAGGCAACTCAAAGCAGAAGAGCTACGTATTATAAACAGTTGTCAGCAGTTTTAAACTGTGACTTAGATGTGTTGTTTTTTGTGTTTAGTCCTGATATTGTCTAAGGCATATTTTTAAAAGCACTAAAGCTAACAATGCAGTAAATTATTTTGCCTGGAAAACGCGATTATAGAACTTTTGACGTGTTGTAATACAAGAGGAAATCAGGTGAAGGTGCCAAGGTGTGGGATGTTTTTGTTTTGTTGGTTTTCTTGTTTGTTTCTTTACATGATTCTTACCAAGGAGGTAAGGGCTGATTACCAAAATCCTATAAAATGACAGTTGAAGTTGTCCATTATGCTGTGGTTTTTTATGAGTTTTAGAATGGTTCTTTGCTAAAACGTAGCTTCTTACAGAGCATTCTTGGTATTTGTTAAAGTGTTGTTATGTTTGTGTTGGGGAATATGGTGACTCAGAGCAATTTGAAATATAATAGTAATGACTCTGTCATTATTGTTGAAGGTGCAGGGTGCTCTCTGGATGGAAACAAAATGTCTAGTTAGTAGTGCTTTTTATCCCTCTCAGGTATTGCTCCAGTCAGTAAATGAAATGCTGTGAAATGATTTAGGTAGATGTTAAGGGAGCCGTCCCTCTACAGACTCTTCCAAAAACAGGCTAAACTGGGTATAAGATTTTTACTTTGCTGGTCTGCTAATGAAGATGCTGTAATACCTATATGGATGGCAAATATAAAAATGAAGGGGCTGGTGGCTGACTGTGTTCATATTGAACTTCTGGGTGCTGTAATAGCAGACTCCTCGTGCCACCTGCCCCAAAACTGATGACAGACTTCTGGCCTCAGACCTCTTCCCTCCCAGCTTGGAGTGGCTTCCTATAGCTCTTGGGTGCAGGAGATGATAGCCTGTACAGTTTTAATTTGCATGGCCTGCCAAAAATAACTTCAAGAGTATGCATTGTAAAATTTCTTGTTTTCGGGAAGATTAGAGGGTAACTTGTTGTCTGTCCCTGGAGAACAAACAAGGAGGACAATGCTGGCCAGTCTGTTTCTAAACTGGGATTCTTGTCCCCTCTTTTATGAAAATTTTTCAGGTTGAATGTCACTATGTTAAGTTAGTGTTCTGAGGCCTTTAAATTCTTCCTGACTTCTGTGACTTTCAAAGGCCTATTAAAACTTTGGCAGTGAATCTTTATTTAAGACACCCAGTTGTCACACTCAGAAGTGATGAATTTAGAATTTATGGTGAAGCAGCAACATTTTTCTTCCTCCTTTTTTTAGTAACCAATAGAGTTCAATTCCCATATTTGTAGAAATGGTTCATTCTTTTATATATTTGGAAATAATGGAATTTGGGTTATAAGAAATTTAAAAACATTTCTAAAATTTTCCTAGAATTGCACCTTAATTCAAATTATTTTATTTGAATGCTTTTCTACATCTCTTCTAGTATTTTACAGTGGGGAGCCGTGGTCCCTTGGATCTGTTTATGGAAAATTTTTCTTGATTAAAGTTGGGTTTGTTTTGTTTGTTTGTTTTTTCTGCTATAAATGCCAGCTGGGAAGAAGCTGTGAGAAAGAGTGTGTCCTACAAGACAGAGCCATTAGAAGAAAAAACAAAAGTAACTGAGAAGAGACTTGGAAAGAATCTGAAAAAAACTCCATAACAGTTAATGAAAAATATTATCAAAACCATGGAGATATATTTCTTCAGGGGGGTGAAGGTTTTTTAATTTTTTTTGTTTTTTTAAATTTCAATTTTACACATTCATATAGTTTTATACATTCATCACTTAAAAATAAGACACAAATTGGGGCACATCTAATCCTGATGCTGTAAAGCTTAAGACCTCTACCCATTTTAAGTATTTTAATAAAATAAATTATATTCTTAGTTCTAATAAGTGAATAGTTTCTGTATTTATCTCAATTCTTTATCTGCAACATTTGACTTACTGTAAAGTAAAAGATTTTGGTGGCAGTGGTGATAATTTTTTGCCACCTTGGTTTTTAGGCAACTTAAAATTTTCAGTGCTCCTAGACTACTGTTAGTTGTGAATTAGACAGAGTACAGCCTGGTTTGTTTGATTTGGCATAATTCTGTGAAAACGTTTTTTTAAAATACTTTATAACATGAAACATGTATGATTTGTGCTGTCTGCAAGTGATGTTTCTTTTCAGTGAATTCTTGATCTGTCAAGAAGAGCTTGCAATACAATGCTAATAATCATAAGTAGAGAGGTGGCATTGTGAAATGATAAATGAGGAAGACAACTGGTTTTGTGACTAATTAACCAGTGTCTCAGCAAGCAGTCTTTTATCTTGACAGGTTTGCAGGTAAACCCAGCTAACTTAAATCTGAACAGGGGTTGGTTTCATAGTTATCGGTTTGGTGGCTTAGTGTCTGCCTGTTTCACATTTCTTTAAGAGTTTCCCGTGAGTGTACCTTGGTGATAAATGCCTGCCATATAGATAATTCTGCCTTTAAACTGCAAGTTGGCATAGTATTTGGAGACAAGGGTTTACACTTCTGTGTTAAATATTCTTTTAGAATTTTACTGACTTTGTGTGGTTGCTATTTGCATTTCAAAAAAGGTTTCTTGGTGAAATGAGGACTTACCAGAAGAAATTAATAATAGGAAAAAGCTGGCAGGCAGTGGAGATGAATTCATATGTGAGACTACACCTTTGGTACAGAATGTTGGAGTTCCTACTAAAAATGATGTTGGAAAAAAAAGCATAAGGGGGCTTAATGATGTTTGAGACACTTCCGTGTTGTTTAGGTGGGTTTGTATTTCCTGGATAATTGCTTCTTTTCAGGGCAAAACCAGGAGAACTGAGTGAAAGAGTAGCTAGGAGCACAGATTCACACAAAATCACTAGGTTGGAAAAGACCTTCAAGATCATTGAGTCCATGCCCTAACACTCAACTGAACCATGGCACCAAGTGCCACATCCAGTCTTTTTTTAAACACATCCAGAGATCGTGACTCCACCACATCCCTGGGCAGACCATTCCAGTACTTTTTCACTTTCCATAAAAAACTTTTTCCTAATATCCAACCTATATTTCCCATGGTGCAGCTGGAGACTGTGTCCTCTTGTTCTGTCAGTTGCTGTCTGGAGAAAGAGACCAACCCCCACCTGGCTACAGCCACCTTTCAGGGAGTTGTAGAGAGTGATAAGGTCACCTCATTTCTCCAGGCTAACCAACCCCAGCTCCCTCAGTCGTTCCTCACAGGGTTTGTGTTCCAAGCCCCTCACCAGCCTTGTTGCCTCCTCTGGACACTCTCAGGTGTCTCAATGTCCTTCCTAAACTGAGGGCCCAGAGCTGGACACAGCACTCGAAGTGTGGCCTCACCAGTGCCCAGGACAGGGGAAGAATGATCTCCCTGCTCCTGCTGGACACACCATTCCTGATCCAGGCCAGGATTGGGCCATTGGCCTTCTTGGCCACCTGGGCACACAGCTGGCTCATGTTCAGCTGCTGTCACCAGTACCCCCAGGTCTCTTTCTACCTGGGCACTGTCCAGCCACACTATCCCCAGCCTATAACATTGCAGGGGGTTATTGTGGCCAAAATGCAGGACTCAGCACTTGGACTTATTAAACCTCATCTTACTGGACTGTGCCCATCCATCCAACGTTTCAGGTCTCTCTGCAGAGCCCTC
>VXBN01012213.1:1468477-1524158 GCA_013397395.1 Sinosuthora webbiana
ACCTGGTCCCATAGATTTATGAACATCCAAGCAGCTCAGCAGTTCTCTGACTTCCTCCTCCTGGGTAACAGGGGGACCGTTCTGCTCCCTGACACCATCTACCAACCCAGCAGGACAGATGTCCTGAGGACAAGCTTCCTTCCCACTAAAACTGAGGCAAAGAAGGCACCTCTTTGATGAGAGGCCTTCTCCTCATCTGCAGTTACCAAGTTCCCTCCTGCATCCAGTAGAGAACAAAAGTTGGTCTTACCATTCCTTTTGCGTTAATATATTTGGAAAAACATTTTTTATTACCCTTTATGAAAGTTGCCAAATTAAGTTTGAATTGAGCTTTGCCCCCCCCCCCCTGCAATTTTTTTCCTACATGCCCTAGCAACCCTCTTAAATACTTCCTGAGAGACTTGACCCTCCTTCCAAAGATAATACATCCTTTTTTTGTTCTTAAGTTCCTTCAAAACCTTATTACCCATCCAGGCTGGACAGTTACCTTATTGACTCCTTTTTTGGGACAGTCTGTTCCTCTGCCCTCCAGATCTCTGTTTTGAAGCATGCCCACCTTTCCTGGATTCCTTTGTTGTAAGTGAAGAAACTGATTTCACTAGTTCTTGATTTGGTAAGTTTATCTGAATGTGTTTTTGCTCGGTAATTCTGGGTATGCAATGTCATCTATTCATGTGGAAATAAGTCAGCTATGGCAGTTTTGTCATGGATTGTCTGATACGCTCAGGTTGGGCACTCCTGCATGAAATATGTCCGGTGTATGTCCCGTAATAAAATATATTGATAAAGTATGCTTTGACATCTAAAATATTTGTACAAAGGGGAAAAAAACTCCTATTGGCAGTTGTCTGTGTGGAGAGATTCAAAACTCTAGGTCCTCCCATGATAGCTGATTTCTAGTCTGATTGGCTTTCATGTTTGATAGAAATGTTAAGAGCTGCATTGTTGGAGAACAAACACAACTTTGTTGCTTGGCCTCCTTTGCTTCTCTGAAATATGATTCTTGATATAGAATTGAACAGTGATTGTAGTAATAGGACAGGAGAAGAAAAGCCACCTAGAAATGTAAGGCCACTTGGGGAGCGGGGAGCAATGATCACTTTGCTTTGGAGAACCTTCCACAGTATAGTTGGTTAAGTTTTATAGCAAGACAAATCCTTTTCTTTTTTATTTTTTTTTTTTGGGGGGGGGGGGGACAGGGAAACTACTGAATAATTTGTAATAAAGTACAGTCATCTCTGAAGAGTTTTGCATGTTGTACACAGACCTCATTTTAAAGACTGAAAGTAAACTTGACTGAAAAGGGCACTATAGTGAAAACAGGTGCTTAGAGACTCTTTAGACATTGATTATACTTAGCTTGTGTACTGGCATGTCCTACAAAGGATAACATTTCGTTTTCATGTCAAGAAGTATGAAATTTTATTAATCATTGTCAGAGTTTTCTTCTGGTACATTGTGAGGAGGTGTATTTTGTATAGTGCAGTGCTAGTTTCTTCCATCAGTGAGGCATGAGGACCTCATAGATATGAAACAATAATTTCATCAGTCTCTGTCCTGTCTTCTGAGACTTGTTCCTAGGAAATCTGCAAGCATCTGAAACAAACTTCAGTAACAGTAAATACCTAATATGCCTGGTAATTTTTCTTGTTTGGTTATTTCATCTGTCTTCAGGGAAGAAGTGTGCCTTTTGGCTTTGCTACTGAAAACTTAACATGCTTCACCTTTTGTAAAAAGTGTTAATAGGTAATAATATAATAACCATCAGATTACCAGTAGCTTTCAGTTACAACTGATTTAAGTTAAATATGAGCTAATGAGCAGGCCCAGATAGATTGATTTTGTGGTTATTTCTGATTCTTAAATCTGTCCCTGCCTTCTAACTTTAGCAGCTTTGAGTTTGTGTACTATTTCTGTGAATGTAAATCCTGAATTATAAATTATATTGAACTGTTTGTTCTTTAAATTGAATACGAATTAAAGTACATTTATGTTGAGCTGTGCGCTGTGTCAGCTATAATAGTGAATGACCCTCAGCAGTGATGTTTCAGTGTTGGAGAAACACAGTCTATAAAGGGCACGTCAAGTACTCTTGGCATGTGAACTATAGCTCATGAATTCAATTAGCTGTAATTTAATCTACCCTATCCAAGCGGTGTTGGATTTGCTATTCATCACTCCTTTCCTGCGGACTGTGGTCTTGTTTTCAAGTGTATCAGACTATCAAGTGTATCAGGTAATTCTGAGGTTGTATGGGGTGAGAGAATTGTAGAGGGTAGTAGTAAGAAGCAACTATGTCTGTAAACAACAGAGTAGATTAACCTGAGTTTGGGTAAATGGGTTCATGTGTGTTTACCTACATATGATGTATTATGAAGACATACATAGGATAGCAGAATGAAATAACAGAAAATCTGAAAGAAAATGTTGATTCTTACCAAAACAGTGAACTTGGTTTTATTGTCAAGATTTGAGTAGCCATAAAATCAGAGAATGCTTTGAAATGATTGCAAGGGCCCTTAAAGACCATCTCGTTCCAACCTTTCTGCTGTGGGCAGGGACAACTTCCACTCGGTCGATGAAAGCCCCGTCCAAGCTGGCCTCAAACACTTCCAGGGATGAGGCATCCTCAACTTCTCTGGGCAACCTGAGTGATCCAACCTAACATCTGGCCTAAACCTACCCTCTTTCAGTTTGAAGCCATTCCCCCTTGTCCTGTCACTATCTGCCCATGTAAAAAGTAGTGGTTTGGTTTGGGTTTTTTAAGCCCTCTTTAACTGCCGGAAAGCCCCAATACGGTCTCCCCTGATCCTTGCTTTCTCCAGGCTGAGCAACCCAGCTCTCTCAACCTGTCTTCACAGGAGAGGTGCTTCAGCCCTCTAATGACCTTTGTGTCCCTCCTTTGGACCTGTTCTAACAGGTGTGTGTCTTTTTTGTGCTGAGAACCCCAGACCTGGGTATACTCAAGTGGGCTCTTACCATGGCAGAGTAGAGGGGGAGAGAGTAGACGGGTCAAGTCCCCTCCCTTGACCTGCTCACCCACACTGCTCGTGATGCAGCCCAGATCCTGGGCTGCAAGCATGCATTTCTTGTTAATAATTTCAAATCTGATAAATTCTTTATTATACACATATATTTACTCTTTAAATATATTTGTTCAGGGAAGCTAGTTGTTGCAAATGAGATTTATTCAATAATCTTGTATGTCAACCTCCTTTTTGCATAGAAAAAAATATCTAGTGTACAGAGTTCACTTCTATCCTTGCCTGTTCGTGACATATTGCATCTTTCCACCTGTCTCTTCGCATGTATTAAATTTGCAAACTGTGTTTAATACAATTTTTTTAAAAATGAATATTGGACTTGGATGATCTTATGCTTAAAGAAAAACAAAAGGAGAGATTGTACAGAAAGAATTTCCAGCACAGAAATGCCATCTGGTTATCAGCCAAAAAATCTATCCTTACTGTTGCAAAATGAATGATATTGTTATGATATATGCCATAGCCTCTGAAACTTACTCTATTATTGACTTGATTTCTCTTTTCTTGTAGAGTTAGTTTCTTAAGAGTCGTTTGGAAAATCAGGGTTGTTTCATGAAAGGAATTTACTGGTAGGTTGTTTCAGTGTACTTTTTCATAAATTTTCAAATGTGCTCATCCTGATCCATTCAAATAATGTCAGTTATGTACAGTGTTCTATTTAAAGTCTTATTTGCTGATTTGGATGGGTTCCTTGGGCTTGATATTGAGAGGTAGAATATTGGAGAGAGATTGGGTCCCAGTTCTGATATGGGAAGGAAAGTGTGCATAAAACTCAGGGGAAGGTAAACTGTGGGAGATTGGTAGAGTGGCTTTTCTTTCCTATTATGGAACTGCATAGTAAAAATAGAAAAAAAATACTATATCCATTCTGTTTTTCAGTCACATATTCAGTTGGCTGATACAAAGAGCAGAATTTAAGTTTAGCCTTGTTTTTTTGCATTGTAGAGAAAACAGTGAGTGGTCCATACAACGCTGAATAGCATGAAAAATTCAGGCCATGGTCCTTTGGAGTATTTGAATGTTTACTTGCCATTGGCATATCTTCAGTAACATTAGGTATTAATACAAGTGATATTTTCAGTCTCTAATTCCATTAGTAATGTAATTCTTTGGCACTATCAAGATTTTTTTCCAAAATGTTTAATTGATATTTGAGAATGGAATTTGGAGACTGGGATTTTGAAACTTAATATTTGTGTTAGGGCTTTTGTTCCATTCCATATCAAATATAAATTTATTTGGATATTCTAGACTTACTTCCTCTTTCTTGGATAATAGCTCTTTATGTGGAGAATATGGTGATATTCATTCTAGTGCCAAACAATGGTGATTTCATCACCTTATCTTGTACACAGTTACTCTAAATTTGTAAAGGTATACTATGTGAAAATTTGGAAAGGTAATGGAACACATGAAGTAAATTCTAGATACCTAAGGCATTGTTATTCTGTAGTCTCTTAGGAATATCAGTTGATACTGCCTTCTGAATATAAACAAAGCCTTCCCTTTGAGGAATATTTTGTTCCACTCATGAATTCTCAGTGCATTAACCTTTAACCAAATATAAATATATTTGCAGTGCTTGTTCCTGATTAAAATAGTGTTTGAGGAGAAAATTCTTGTGGGCTTGTAGTTTGATTTTGGTTTTGTAAAATTTCATTTGCAATTCATAGAATGCAGGATTGTAGTGGCACAGCAGCTGCTTGAACTTGTAAACGCAAAGGAATTATTTGAGTCTTTTGGAAAGGCATACCTTTTGCTGTGGTTACAATGCTGAGTCATTTGTGCTTCTTATAATAAAATCTCTAGTACTCACTACAATCCAGTCAAAACAAAGATCAAACTAAATAGAATTTTTAGAAAAGGTCACAGTTATATTAGAAATATTTTTCTCTGTCAGCATAATAGCTCAAGTGTGAGAGTAATGTTTTAAATACCTTGTAAGACTATTGTGCTGTATAAACTTGAATAACATGTAAAATTACAGACTATAGAGATCAATTCAGGCTTGCAAATTGGATCTGGTTTGAACTGTGATTATTTGTACACACTGTATCCTCTCTTATGTGCAATATTAAACTGTATCAATATTTTGAAAAAAATGCTAGATGAATGAACTGACATTGTTAATACCACATTTATGACACTGGGTAAGTAAGTTGGGTAACAGTGCTGTAGATTATAAAGCAATATAGGTATCATTTGGCATAGGTTTCATGACATGGTGCATGAAGAATTTAGTGAGTTGCCAACAATTCTTTTTCAAACCTTGCAAATTTATATACTTCCTTACACAGATTAGTATATTCTATTTCAGTGGTTTCTATGTCAGGGTAGGTGTCGTGCACTTATCAGGCCATACAACTTTGAGGTTGGTCTCTTCTGTCTGAATATAGACCTGTGCACTGTAAACAACTATCAAACCCATGTATGTATAGAGTCAACAGGGGAAAATGGGTACTTCTGTGTTCAGAAATTGGGTGTGTAAAAGTACTCTATTGAATACAGAAGTGCCTTTTTTCTGAAAAAGATGGTATGAGCTTTGTGGTGCTTTGTGGTAATCTGTCTTTAAAAGTGGAAGTTTTACTCCAGTTTTTAAAAATACCAGTCCTAAGGTTTTAAGATATAATGTGAAGACTGGACTTTCTGATGCTTTGAGGTCTTTAACTACCACCCAATGGTCAGGCTTTGTCTTCAGTGGGAATGTCCAGAGGTTTTGTTTGTCTTGTTTTTCATATCCTGAGTTAGCTCTAGGTCAGTTTAAAATTTAAAAAGAAAGTGAAAAGTTTGATTGGAAAAAAAAATGGAAAAGTAGCTGTTGGCCACCACTGAACTTTGATTTAATTTTGCTTTCTGAATACTGGTGTATGAGGTTTTCAACCTGTCCTTTCCAGCTTTCTCAGTTGTGCTGGTATGTGTGTATCCAAGTGTGTTTCTGGACTAGGGCCTTCTGTGTTTAATTGTGTAGTAACACAGAAAATAGCAGGGAATAAATAGGTAATCCTGGAACAGTTTTCTATTGGTTGCCATTTCCTGAAACTCATGAGAGAACTAAAATGTACTGAGTCCATTTAAATTAAGTCTTAAGTGTAAGTCTTATCTGTCTTCAACCAGAAGCTCTTCAATGTAATTTCAGTCTTACACTTTACAATTATTGAAGTACATATTAACTATAAAATAGGCAATCTGTTTGAAAAGTATTTAAAAATACAGTTTTTGTGCACTGTGTGGAATACCTCCTCTTCATTTGTGTCTGATTTAGCACTGCTTTCAGTGAAGATGGAAGTGAAATGTAATTGAAAGGAGTGTGTTATAAGAGGTACTAGTCCCTCAAAGGCTTCTGTCCAGCACTGGTGAAGGAGGAAATCGGTCAAGTACAAACAATGTGGCTTTTATTACATTAGGTCAGCAATAATAAACCTTTGTACTTCACAAGACTTTTTTGTTTGCATTTTAAAAGGACACTATCAAGGGTATTAAGCCTCATACTTTCTTTCCATTAACATGGGACTGACTGACAGCAAGTAAGTGTTTCAGAGAAGCTGAATTTCAAGACAGACCAAAATATGATGATTATATAAAATTATACAAGTATGTAGAGACACATATTTATTGGTTGAAAAGAAAGGTTGCTAATCAGACATCTGTTAAGTACACCTATTTAGACTTACCTTGTTCAGAGGGGGCTGCTGTTAAAATTTTGATCTGTGGTGTTGCATGGATTTGATATTTATAATACTCTGTGTAGCATTCGTTTCTTTGGAACTACTTGCCTCTAAATCCTTTATGGATTATTGCATTGGTGTTTGCTTCTTAGTCATCAAAATCTTATTTTGATTTATTTTTCTCAAATGAAAACATGAGTTTTGAGCTATGTTTTGTAGTTGTTGGGCTGGCCAGTTTTATTTTAAGGTTTTCTTTTTTCTTTGGGTGTAATGGTAAGCTTTTGTGTGTGTAATTGTTTGATGGGTACCTGGATGGTTGTGTATCTTCTACAAAGGTGCTGTTTTAAACTTTGAAGACCTTAATGGCTGCTTCTTTTAGTTGAAGTTACCTGAAAAGGATTTCAGTCTGCTGGAACTTGTTATTGCTCTGACATGGCGATTTGTTTAGCTTTGGTTGTTTTATGTTGTTCTGCAACATTTTTGGTTTTTTGGGTTTTTGTTTTGGTTTTGTTTTTTTTGTTGTTGTTGTTTTTGTGGGTGTTGTTTGTTTGTTTTTGATGGTTTTTGGTTGTTTGTTTTTGGTGGGTTTTTTTGTTTGTTTGTTTGTTTTTGGTGGAAAACCAGCTGAATTTCTTCATGCTGAATTTGAGTAAAGCAACCAGCCAAAACAATTCTGTAAATACTTCCTGTCACCAGGGAAACTGAAGGTGAAGATAGAAGTGCTGATAAATGATGAGAGAGAGCTTTACTGTCCTCTTGGTTAAAATTTTTATTATGAGAATGAAACTTAGAAACAAAGTTTTGTTGTTTTTTTCTTTCCCCCAATATAAGATGTCCCTGCTTAGGGTTTTTTTCCTACTTACCTTTTTGGAAGGGGAAAAAAATCACTGAGAAACACTTCTCATTAACTGAACAGAATAAATGGAAAATGGTGTGTTAATGATTTACTGGAATTGATTCTTTATGTACTACCAGAGATAAACTGCAAGTTGTTCATCCTCATAGAAAATTAGAACCCTTTTGGCTTAGACTGCTTCTGGGACATCAAATTCAAAATACTGAGTGTAGTACTACTAATCCAGGTTCGAAGCAGGAGCTGTATATTCACAACTTACATCTATTCACAGACAAAAAATCCAAGAGTATCTGAGGAGAGATCAGGATTCATCACTTTAGATTGTATTGGAAAATGTTTCTGTCATAACATTTTTTATTACTGTTTTTAAACAATCTTGTAGGAGAAATCTTGTAGACTAAAATTTGGGGGTTTATGGTACCTGGTATAGTACTTGACTCATCTTGTTGGTTTTCCTTCTTTTTGCTGGAATCTGGGTTACTTTGTATCCCATTTTGCGTGTGGTAAGTGCAAGTGTAACACATTTGAATTAAATATAGCAACTTTTGGCCTAAATGTCCATTCCTGTTGGGTTTCATTTTAAGGAAGCTATTTCATAGTGGGTTTAAACAGTTAAAGATAATTAAAGCCATTAGAAAAGATTCACTTTCAACACATATTTATTTAGAAAGAGTCCTGAATTACTCAACACTGATGGGAATTTTAAGCATCAGTTAATGTACAGAAGGCTAGGTGTGGGGTTTGCATGTCTGGCTTTTGTTTTTTGAGAAATTATTTGTAAAGAAACCAATAAGTTAAAAATTTCTCCCTTTAATATTTACATTCCAAGAAGTAGTTCACATGCTTATTTTAACCTCTCCCTACCTGAAAGAATCCATTCTGTTAATAAGATTTGGATGTTCTAATTTTTTAAATTCCAAAAAAGGCTTTCTTGTATAATTTCCAATTTACAGATATTTCTCCAGCTATTAAAATGTGACACTTTTTGATAATGTTTTAATTACCTGAAATTCTCATCAGATGAAAGGGAGAATTTAATGCTTCCTAGTGTTTTAGCTTGGCAGGTGTTACTAGCCAGACAGGTACCTGATTCTTGGCTTAAGTATACTTGTCTTTTAAAACATGATAGGCCAAAATTTTTTAAAATTGTACTAATACAGATTGATCAGCTTCACTTCTAGCAGGTGTTTGGTATCATTTGAAATAAGCTGTTCCAGCAGGCCTCCTTAATTTAGTTCAGCAAGTAAAACTTAGTTTCTAGGTGAAAAAGGAGTTCATTTTTAAAGGTTTCTATTTCATCTGGTTTTAAAAAGAATAGTTTTGAAGTTGTAATCTAACTGTACTTCAGGTGTAATATTTAAATAAATAAAAGTAGCAATAATAATGATTTTGCAATGTCCTAGTTCCAATATGGAGGAAAAGCTTTATCATCCACTCATCTGTTCATTTTCTTTTTATCATTGGGTCACAATTTGCAGCTTGTGGAAGACAATAGAAAGAGTTGCAAAAATACCATTGAAGAACCAAGTAGGGAAATACTAATTTGATGAGAATTGTTCTGAAGATTGTGGATATTAAAAGTTTTGAGAAGGGAGATGCATTTAGAATCAGTGTTCTAAGAGCTGTTTAGAAATTGAGAGGATTTATGGCTATCATAACCAGCAATCTGGTTACTTTCTGGTTTCATTTATTAATTTGTCCCTAGTATCTCAAAGTAAATTAAAAAATAAAGAATAAAGAGACAGAAGAAACTTTCAAGAATTCTGCTTGTTTTGCTTAAAGACACTCCAATATTTGCAGTATTTTTGTAGAGAGACAATAATTTGTGAGAAAAAAAAAAGTCAAAAACCTGAAAATACAGAAGAACTTGCATCATTGATGTTTAGTTGATTGGCACTTTCTGGAAATCAGAAATGTGTTTCTGAACTATGGGAAAACAGGAAACTTGACTGATGGGTTTTAATTAGCCTGGTGATTCCCATGTCCTTAGTTCTGAGGGATTGTAGTTCAGTAAGATTTAAATGGGTGGGTCAACAACAAAAGTTGTTGACACAACTTCTTGGTATTCTCTGGCATCCTGAATCCTGTGTGACATTGAAAAGAGACTGAACTGAATTCCAGGTGGTTAAATGTAGTTTTAGTGGTGTGTTGTTATAGGTTCCTTGTATACCAAGTAAGAAGGAACCTAAAAATAGCCAGGTCTTTGGGACCTTTGGAAATTTTTAGAGCATCCCCTTTTAGTCAAAAGCTAGGCTGTACTTTGAACATGCATTGCTACTTTCTTTTTAAGTTCAACTGAGCTGGGATAAAGAATTAATGATACTGGGCTTTTGATTGGTCTGACAAGGGGTGTGGCTGTCATCCAAAACAGAAGACAAAACCACTGGTTTGCCAGTGCCAATAAAAGTTGTGGAACAGGTAATCCAATGATCTTGCCAGGAATGTGATGGGTATAGTTCTTGCTATGTACTGTCTCACATTATTGCTAAGTAGAAAGACATTTTCTCTCTTCAAGGGGTTCTTGGTGAAAATGGAATCACAGCACAATGGATAAATAAGAAGCATCACAGAAGCAGCTCCTCTGGCAGGGCTGCCCATGGTGAACACTGCACACGCATCTCTGTTTCCTATGCTGTTAAGATCTTAATCAGACTGTCTCTGATTTCAATGCATATTGTGAAGGATACAAAAAGGCTTTGCAAAAATTGTGATCAGATATTTCTTTTGTTTTTTCAGCAGTATGAGATGTGCTGTTCTAGACAGAAAAAAAAAAAGGCATCCTATAAAACCTCCTCTGACTTTTATTACTTCTCTGACATGTTTTTCAGTGTTAGATCTGAACCCTCTAGAGTAATGCAGATCTATAAAAGCAGTGATCTAAGATTTACAGTGAACAATTCACAGCTGGCTTGCAGAGCAGTGAAGACACTGAATTTGGCATTTTCAGTGACATTGGTGTAGGATATTACACATTAATAAAAATAAACTTTGCTACTGGGATGTCCAAAATCATCATCCCCATTTTGAGTTGCCCTATTCATGTGCCAACCACATCTTTTTTTGTAGAAGCCCACAGTTGCTTGTGCCTTGTGGTTTCCCTAAATCTTTCTCCCAAGTGTTTATCTTCTGATTACCAGTCTGTTTGGGCAGGCTGGTTTTCCTTTGCTGTGCCACTTGTCCACTTCTTTGTCAATAATTACCGAGAACCTCCATTTCCTAGTCTAGGCTGTTGAAGTTCCATCCCAAAATAGGACAACAATTAAATGGCAGGCAAAATTTGACATTCAGTAGTGAGTTTGCAATCTGATACAATTCACTTAGTTCATCTCTGATATTTTACAGAATAAAGTCTGTTGTGCTTGTAGCTATCAATAAAGACTAATATGTGTCACAGTAGGAAATGTTTCTTCTAACTGTAAATAAAAGTGAATGCATCTGATGATTTTTGTAGGCATCTGTTGAAGGCAGAGCCAACCCTTCTGGGACTCAGAAAGCAGCCCTTGGGGTCATGGAGCTCACATGGCCTAGTTTATTCTTCATTAAAACAGATGGTATTTATCTGAGCAAGGCAAACTTGGTTTTAAGAAAGAGATGGGGATTAAAAGGATGGGAAGCTGAAACAGCTGGGTCTAATTAATGGGAGCAAATAAAGAGGCAATCTAAGCATTAAATTAAGTCATCTACATCAATAGTAAAATAGTCACTACATGACTACTCACTGGATTGTTTTAGCTGATCAAAAGTTGCAGGATTGGTTTACCTAGCATCAAAAGTATCTGAAATTCCATCAGAAATGTTCCCACATTCTTTGTTATTTTCTGGCTTCAAAGAGAACAAAATCCTGGAAACTGGCTATGGTGTTTTTGCATGGTATTAGGGAATCCAGCTTGTTTTATAAGATTGAAAATACCCTACTTGTGTTTGATACGTAGGCCAAGTTGGTCCTCTGCAGATTTTGGCCTCCTCTCTTTGTGTTTAACATGAGAAGGTTACCTAATGGAGAAGATGACTGGCATTCCTTCAAAGTCTGCAACCACATAAAATTTGCAGTAGAATCCAAGAATTTTATTGTTTCTGTTGTAAACAGATTATACTGGATTAGTGGTTAGCATTTTTTGTATTTTATTCAGTTTGCGCATGTAGTCCTGAAAATCCTGAATTGTGTTGCAAACAGCACAGACGCTCTTCTTGCTGTTGTTACTGGTGGCCAGAGACCTTCACTTCACTTATTATATGCCTTAGCAGGAAGAAGGGGCCTGTGCAAATAAACGTCAAAACTGCCTTCAGACTTTGTAAGAACAGCTGTTTTCTTGAGGTATGATCTTCTTGTGTAGGTGCATTGTTTTGCTCTGAAACTCTGGTAACAGGTACTACAATAGACAAATAGGGATATGTATGTGGGGAGTGTATGAAGCCATTTCTCTTCCTTCAGCGGAACAGTACTTGGTAGATCCAAGGACTACTTTAGAATGGTATGATGTCCCTTAAGTGCTCTTGGTTTGAACCAAATATGAAATAAATGTGAGTAGACTAAAGTGCAAATCTGTAAGCACTATTCCCCTTCATTCTTACGGACAAGTACAGAATGTTTCCATTTTAAGGTAATCATAAGGAATGTTTACTTATCTGTCACAAAAGGTCAACTTCAGTTGGTCCACAAAGCTGAGCTCTGTTGTGATGAGGGGAAAAGGTTGAACAGTTCTTTCATAGGGATTAGCAGAAATTGTTCTGTGAGTTAGGTGTCTCCTCACCTGGAGTAGTGCTTTGATGGAAGACTAATAACACTGCCTTATTTGCTTCCAAAAACCTTCCCTCAAATTTATGAAGCTGGACCTTCATCTTGCACAGTGCCACTTACTGCTTCAGGTTTTTAGTTTTCTTTTTATGAATCTGAAGGGCGGAATTTCCATCTAGTCACAACACAACAACCTGTTCTTATAAAATAAATTTTCTTGACTGTGCTAAACAACCATGATAACAAATTGTTGCAGCCTCCCACCTTGACTGTCGTCCCATTTCTCCCTCCTCCCTATCAATTGCAAGGAAGAACATTTTAAAAATACTTGCAGAAATGGTAATTTTGCCACCAGGTTTGAAGAGATATTTTGAATTACAGTAATTTCTGTATGCAGACTTTATCTGATTATTTGAAGACTGGCTAGGCATAAAACAGAACCAAAAAAAAACAAACCAAAAAAAAAAAAAAAAAATAGCAGTTTGTCCCGTGGAAGAGTGGCTGGTGTATGGGTACTGCAGCTAATGCAGGCCTAATGGATTTTCTGAGAAGTCTTGATGGGGACAAAATACAGATTATGAGAGGAGTTGTCTGAAAACAAGTGTTACGTGGCTTCTCGGTCTGTATTGTCTTAATTTTCATAGTTGTTGCAACTGTGCTAAAGATGTTTGAAAATAGACTGCCTGGGATCAGTTCAACAATAAAACTGGTTTGGGAGGTTCTCTGTTCTCGCCTGTCTGTGTGGTCGTCTGCTTTTCCCAGAGGCTTTGTAGATTAGGGCTTTGCCACTATTCTGGAACAGCCTGCCAGGCTTTGCTGTTCCTGGCAGAGATGTTTTTAAGGAGGAAGTGTTTCCAAAGTTAGAACTATTGCTAAATAAGTCCCTGACAGGTTCTTCTTTGCAAATAGATGGATCTTGTGATTTCTATTATTTTTGCTGTTATTTCTGACCAGTGGTTTGTAAAGATAATCTGATAGCATAAGGAAAAGTAAAGCATTCTGAAATAAAAACTTCTTAAACAAGTAGAACAAGTCCTGAAACATGTAATCACTAGAGATCTAGGAACAATTAGATATGTGTTTACTTTTGACTTTCCTGTTGGATATGTCCAACTTCGTTCATACAAGTATCAAAATGCATGTAAAACCACATTTGCTTATGGGGTTAGTATTGTTAATTTCCCTGAGTCCACATTTGAAAGTCTTAAAAATGAAAGGTGGTTTCCAGTTTCAGTGTGCCATACGACTATCGTTACTCTTTACAGTGTTTTTACTCTGAATTTAAATTTCAGCTCCTAATTGAGAAATAACCCAAGTTAATTTTGTTTTATTGTCTGTACACAGTGTAGATATAAGTAATCAGTATTTAAAGTAGCTTGAATATATGTCTCTGCTTGGAAGCTTTTGGGCCTTTTTTTTGTGTTTGTTTGTTGGGGTTTTTAATGTTATTTGTTTGTGTTTTTTACTGCAGAAGCCCATCACTGAGTAAATAAAGTTGTTTGCAGGTATAGTCATGTAATGTGACTACATTGTTAAAGGATTTCATTGCATGATAAATTTCCCAGGGTAACCTGATGGTTTACTTTACTATAACAGCAGGCTTTTTCTGAGACCTGTATGTAGTTTTCATGGTTAAAGAACTGTAACTGGGACAGATGGGAATTTAAAACTTCATTGATAGAATCTTTTGTACTTGGACAATAGTAATCCTTGATGCGTTTGTGTAGTGAGAACTTTTATCTTGAAAACTGGCTTTTAAAACTGTATTGGTAGTAGAGCTGCAAATTCCATTAAACTGGATTGCTGGAGTGAGTAGTTCTTAGTTTGTAAGATGAGTATTTTGTTTTTCAGTAAATGCTACGTCTTAAATAACATGTTAAGTGATTAGAAAGAAAAACTGTTAAATAACATTTTTTTTAGCTCAGAATACACATACAGAAAAGAAGTATTTCAAATGTAAATTGAAGCTACCAGCGGCAAAAATTCCCTTGTTTTTTCTCATCTCCCCAATAATGCAGTTTTAGAAGTTCATTTGTTAGTTTCTTGCTCTTACCTATCTCTCAAAAATGTATTTCCTTTCACATACATATTCCTTTCCCTGTACCTGTTGTGCATCTTAGGAAATTGTCTCTGCTGTAAATTGATCATAACTGATAAACACAATCTGAAATCAGGTAACAAACCAGTTAATACTACTGTAACAGGTCTGTGTGCTGCCTTTCCTAGGGTATGTGCAAAGAAGAGGATGATTGTGAGCTGAAGTATAATAAGCTTTTGACTTTTCTGGAGAGAATGACCTTTCACAAGTTAGGTGCTTGGTTTGAATGCCAGGTGTCCTTTATAGTGGCACATATTTCTGTCTGAGAATGGGATTAAAAATATCTGGTCTACTGCTGTAATGGAACCTACATGGCTTTGTTTAATGAGCAGAAAAACAATCAGCAACCACCCAATAAGTTGAAATGTATGTTCATATTCAAATGTGTAACACTGTGCTGCACAACAAATAGCAATCTGGCTAAATGTGCCAGTTTTACTTCGATTTCAAACAAAAAGAGATACTTACTTCAGTTATATATGATTGTCTTGAGTCCAATGCACTTAAAAAGGAGCTTCAGTGACTATTGAATAGAGAAATGCCTAATGCATTATTTGAAAGTCAATCTGTTTTTATTTTACTTCATTTTTTAGAGTGAATTGGAAAAGGAATACATTAACTATAAAAAAAGGGGTGCCAAACAGCTACTGTTTCCAAGTGGTATAGTACTGTGCGCTATAAGCAGATTTTTAAGAATGTATAAATTTTTAGAAGGATTAGCAAATTTTATGTATTTTTTTCCCATCACTTCCTTATCCTTCTGAATCACTTTGCCTCTTTCTGCACATCTAAGTTTATAATCTCACACCTGAATAATTGGAGTTCCTGTTGGTCTTAATTTAGCAAATTGTCTTTGTTCTTTTTCCCTTTTTATGGTAAGTCGATGTTTCTGCTCCAACTTTGCAGGCACAGGTACCTTTGGACGTGTTCATCTGGTGAAGGAAAAAATGGCCAAGCGTTACTTTGCACTGAAAGTAATGAGCATTCCTGATGTCATTCGACTGAAGCAAGAGCAACACGTGCACAATGAAAAGTCTGTCTTGAAAGAAGTCAACCACCCTTTTTTGATCAGATTGTAAGTTGCTGTATTTTTAGTTCATTTCACTCATACAGAAAGTGTAGTTAAAGTACTCCAGAGTCTCATTGCAAGTTCTAATGTACTTAACCAACGCTGAGCATTTAATTTCTCACATGTAATCTAGATTGAAGTAGACTTTGGAATGAAGTATGTATTTTAGAAGAATCAAGAATTTTAAATAAAAAGGTATAATATAAACATTCAAACAATAATTTATTATAAGCTGTTTCCTCTCTCTTACTTTTCACACTGCAGAAGAGACATTTTGTGAAGTGAGGGGAAAATGCTAATGAAGAATTGTTAGGATTAGCTCATCAAAATGACTTCTAGAACAATTCTTGATGTTAGAATGGTGATGAAAGTATTAGTGCATGTATGTGCTATAGATATTGGTAAATAGCTAAAGATATTCCTAGACTAAAATACCTAGTTTTTACAAACATAAGTGAACTATACTTTTGCAAACTTAATTTTTAAAGAGTTTAAATAACAGCAGCACTTCTTGGACTTTGGTATTCCTGTATTTGTTAAGTGATGGAACCTTGCATAAGGTTGCATTGAGAAGCGTGATTTCAACACAGTTCATAAAGATTACTTTTTTTTTTTAGTGGGATTTAGGTAACCCTAATCATCCCAATGGTCCCATTGCTAAAGAGAAGGTATCATACTCTTCTGTTCAGTACCACAGTGCTTCTTGTGTGTTCTGAGTCCATATCTATTCATGTGATAACTAAACCTCTGGTAATTGCATGGTAATTTTCCATTTATATGTCCTCATGCATGGATACATGTCTGGCTATTAACCAAGATTTGTTTCCATTTATCTGCTTTAATCAGTTTTACATAAAATTAGACAAAATTGGCCTTAGTTAATCTAGCTGTAGAGAGTGCAGCTTCCTGCCAGGATTAAGCAAGTATCAGAGGGAAAAGAAGAAGGCAACAGCACGGTAGTCATTCAGAAGATGGAAAGAGCGCTGCAGAAGGAGACTTTTTCCTTGGTGTGGTGTCAACTTTTTCTAGCATCATGATGCTGTTAGTTTCCAGCTAACAATCAATCCTGTGTGTGGCATAGTATCAGTAAGACAAGTTCTAGAATATATAGAGATTGAGATTCATGGAAGAAATCAAGGTGGAGAGACTGAGAACATCTGGTTAGACTGGTTGAAGTATGGAGAGAACGAGGGGAACAGGATTTTGCATAAATATCTATGTAAATCTGGAAATTCTTTACAAGAAAACCCTACCAAAACCACCAAGCAAACCCCATCTCAGTAGGTCTGTGTCAGGAATAGCGGGAGTAGAGAAATTTGGGTGAGATGTCAGAGACAGGAATGGGAGGATTCATGTTCATCCAGAAGTGATCAAAAGTCCAAAGAGGGGAGATCTCCTGGATTTCATTCACACCTTACGTACAAAATATCAGATTTTTCAGGTTGCCAAAGGATACAATCCAAATAGTTTACTTTGTATGCAAGGCAAACGACCTTCATGTCTTCTAGAGTTCTGCCTTTTCTGTTGAAATGTCCAGTGAGATGTTGCATCAGCTGTGCTCATGTAATTGTCCATGTGGTGCCTTTTTCCCTTGGCAGAGGAGACTCCAAGCAACGTAGCTCAAGTGAAGTAGTTAAAATTTAGGTCACAGCAATATTTATGTGTTTTAAGTTAAACAAGCCTTTGTGGATGATTTTCACTAGACTGTATGACAAATAACATTTTCTGCAGCTTTTTGGGTGACTAAAAGGTTTTTTCAGCCACCTCCTGCCCAATATATGTGTGGGTTTTTTTCTGTTAATTGTTTTACTATAAGTGTTTAACAAAAACAGGAAAAAATTATATAGTTCAGCTTTAATGCCTTTAAAGTGTGTTATCTACGTGGTCTGTTTTTTTATGTTTTCAGTTAGCTTCACCATCTTTAACACTGATAGTATTCTCCTTTGGTTGCAAAACAGGGAATAGGTGTCAATGCAGCATACTATTTCAGGATTTTATGATGGAAAATTATAAAGTAATGCTGCTCATAATTGATTTCTGGTGTTCAGAAATTCCGTATGTCTTCCTATATGTAAAGAGTTCTCTTTTTTTCCTTTTTCTGTTACTTTTGAGAAATATTCTAAATATAGGGAGGTACTGTTTTTCTGTAGACACTGTAGTTACTCATCTAAATAATTTTTTAACAGTTTTTTTTCTAGGTGCTTTCTAGCTTCTTAGGTGCTTTTGCAACAACTGATCACTGGAGATTCCTAGGAAGTCTTTACTGCCATATTTGAGTAATCTGTCATACTGTGGTGCAGCTCTTCATAGTGAGATGTAACGTTGATATGTTTTTGAAGAGAAGAATAATTAATAAAAATCAACTATGTCTTGTGGTTGTATAGGCTAAAACAGGTTGTTTGTCTGTAGGAGTTTACAATGGCATTTAAAGTTTATGTAGTAAAGCTGAATTGTAGAGTTAATGACACCAAACCTTACTCTAATCACAGTTTCTGTGGGACTTTTTCTCTTCTTTTTGTAATAAATTACCATTTAAAGCAATCTGAATTGCAAATACAAAAATTCTTCATTTTGCTCTTTTTCATGTATACCAAATAATGTATCCATTTTTCTGTGGATAGATAAACTTTTAAGAGTCAGTTTTTGAAGAAATTAATTCCAGTAAAAATGCTGTGCTTAATGATGTAGATGTTCCAGTTTTTTTCCCTCTGTATTGTCAGATTTTGCTCTTCCTTTCCCATAAATGTGTGGTTTGCTTTGTTTCACCCATTCCTGCTCTTCTTTCATTGTTTATTGTAGGTACAGCTTTTCCTAGTGACCTAGAATGCATTTTCAGACTGTTTCTGCGTAGTCAATAAAGATACTGTGAACTATATCATCAACAGCCAATTAATGATGTTGATGACTGTGATAGGGAAGAAGTTCCCTGAAAGCAGAAAACAAGCCTGGGCTCTGCCTTCTCCATTACTGAGGGAATGGAAGAGCTGTAGCTGATGTCTGTTAGTCTGTCTTTTTTCCTTGGTTGTCTCAGTGCTGCTGTCAAAAATAAAATCTTCCTGGGTAAAAGTCATTCATGTGTTAGGGAGCTCAGTTTCTGCTTATCTTTCCCAAGGCTCCCTGCCCTGATTAAGTACAAGGTACTTGTTATACTGCATAAGCACTGACTAGAAGCTGAAGTAGCTTCTGTTCTTGTATCACCTGATCAGTAAGTAAGGATACAGAATTCTCTATCTTTCATTATGGAATTAGGGATAGTTCTTTGTTTTAAGTGGTAGTGTTCTTCAAGATCTTACCAGATACTTGTTTTCTTCTTAACTGTTGAGCCACATTTAGGGGTGTGGTGAGTTGATTAATGTAGATAGAATGAAATACAGCATAACTTAGAGGAATGTGGAAGAGAAGATTCCTGTATTCTGTAATGACACATTTTAAAGCCACATATAATTATTTTCTTTCTTCTTTGCCTGTTCTTTATGTTACTCTGACTGCCACAGAAACCGCTCTTAAATTAAAGGTGGCAGTCTGAGGAATGGAAGGTGCCTATCCTTAGATTAATTCTGAGGTACAGAAATGAATCTTGTTTTGATGTCATTTTTGCTTTTCGATTGCTTTTGTGAAAGATGCCATAGAAGAGCAAGCATTGTCATCTAAAGCTTTAGTTGGGATTGTGTATCTCTAGGGAAGAAGGCATAGGAGAGGAGAAGGACTACTCTTTGATGTCTGGTTTTGAACATATTGTCATGAAAGTCTTTACAAAAGCAGATTCTGCCTATCACTTTGGTAATGCTTGATAATATAAAATGTGAGGTGTGTAAAAAATGTCTGGTCTTTATATCAGGTCAGTTATTTGGTGCTTAGAAGAGAACTGTTTTGTACAACAAAACAGAATCTATCAATTTTTTTCTTGCCCTGTGCTGTACTTATCCTCCACTATCTGGTTTACATTGCAGGTTAAGGTGGCTACTTGAACTTACATAATCCTGGATTCTTGGGGGTTTAATATTTGCAGACAAGAAATCAGAAATTAGTTATGTACATGGTTGGGCAGCAGAAGCCATTTGACAGACATTTCCTTGTAGAGCAAATCAGAGACATGATTTTTTTTTTGTTCAGTAAAACACTACTTTTGTTACAGATTTTGGACCAACCACGATGAACGTTTTTTATATATGTTAATGGAATATGTGCCAGGAGGAGAACTTTTTAGTTACCTGCGCAACATGGGGCGTTTCAACAACAGCACAGGACTGTTTTACTCCACGGAAATTATTTGTGCAATAGAATACCTGCACTCCAAAGAAATAGTTTACAGAGACTTAAAACCTGAAAATATATTACTAGACAAAGAAGGACATATCAAGCTTACTGATTTTGGATTTGCAAAAAAACTTGTGGACAGGTAAGTGGGGTTTTGTTCTGGTAGTTACATTTTGCATGCTAAACAGTTAAAAAAAATGTTTGATTTCAGGTGCTCAGCATTTGATTTAACACTCAATGTGGTTCACAGATGTCAAATCCCTTAATCAAATTCCTTAAAATGGCTGTATGGAAAGCAGTATTACCCCTTAGGTATAACCAGGAGCAATATCACACATTAGCAACAAGAAAAAAGATTTTTTATATAGCTAGTTTTATATATTTAAGTTTTCAGCAGTCGTGTTGTAAAAAGGAGTTCAGGGAAGTAATATAAGCAAATGCTACGATGCAATCCTCCATAAATACTGAATTGCTGTATGTTTTGTAACTCATGTTTCCTTCTAGTTTTCTTCTAGAGATTTTTGAAGTGTGAGAATAACATTTGATAACTGGATACAGAGTTTTCACTAGCCTGTGGCTAAAATGAAACTGCAAAAATCTAGACAGAAACCATAAGGCCAGCTTCAGCAGAACTGATTTATTTAAATCTAGTTTCTGTATTACTGTCAGCTTTAATTACATATGTAAAGTTTTTGATAATGCAGAGGCTCCCCCACAGTGATTCCTCTGTTCTCTCTGTTTGGACTACTCTTTCCAAGACTATAATACATGTTTTTAAGAGTAAGCAAGAGCATTGGGATTCAAGAAAAGGGAGGTGAAAACCAGCCTGTTGTATCAGAAGAGTGATGTGACAAGGCTTGATCTTATGCCTTTGAGTCATCTCTTGAGGGAGACCATGTTTGATAGTTGTGATGGAGGCAGCGCAGTGGTGAGTGAGGTGTTACGTAGGTCATCCACGTGTTTGATGCTGCTCTTGTAACAAACAGGTCTCCAGGAGGAGAGTTCTACAAGGTCAGTTTGAATGGAGAGTGTGTGGGTGAGAGAGGGTCTGGAGTGATGCAGAGTCCCCAGGCAGGTGCAAAGCAGAGCTGCTTTATTGCAAAAACCAGGCCTTTTTAGCAGTTAGCCAGTTATCAGTTACATAGTTTTAAATCATAACAAATGTAATTCAACCAATCACCATACACCACAGTGTGAATGCACAGTGGTTAACATAACTTGCTTTTCTTCCCCTAATTCAGCTGAGTCTCTTTCCCACAGTCCTTTTCTACTTAGCCAAAGTAAAAAAGGTCAAAGGCTTGAGCCATGATTTTACAAGGCCTTCCCTTTGTGCAGTTTTACTTATCAGTAACAAGAGTGGATCTGAGATCCCTTATGAAGTATCAGTCCAATGAGACAAATCACAAAAGAGAATCGAAAGTTCTATTCACCTTTAAGGCTGAAAATCTATTTTAAAACCATAGAATTTTATTATGAGTATCTGAATTCAGTTTCCACTGGGCAAGCAAAAAGGCCTACAAATGCTGGCCTTTAATTTTGTTTTCAAAGCAAAATAACTTTTTGCAGGAAGATGTAACATAATCCCATGTAAGAAAGTAGTACAATCTCTTTATAAGACATTTTCCTACAAATACTTATGACTTGCTCTTTACATGTAAATACTGCCACTTAGTGGTAATTGTGTTTCTGTGGGTTTAAGGCACAAGAGAAGTAACTCTTCATTAAATAAGGTGATAGTTCACATCAGAGTATATTTTTCAACCTGGAATATGAATCTCTAAGAGTAAATTGGTTCAAATATATTTTAGGAAATCAAACTTAGTTGTCACTACTGGTTTTAATTGGTTTGTATTTCCCATATTGCTTGGGGGGCAGTGAAGTTGATCAGTTTGTGTTGAATCATAGAAGATTATAGTATTTTTATATTTATAACTGGTTTACCTTCAAATGTACAACAGGTAACATAAATACAGAACATAAAATTGGAATGAGCAAGGACATTATCTGTTAGAGCACAGGTTTGAGCACCTATGCAAATCTGGTTTAGTTTTTTGTATTACTGGGTTTTTTTTGAAACTATGTAGTATTCTCCCCACCAGCTGAAGTCATCTTCACAATGTTGGTTTTGTCACTGTAAAAATACACAGTTGTTAGCCCTTTATCCACTAGTGCATTCCAGTAGGTGCTTTTGTTTATGGCATAGCCTATTTGATCAAAATTATAGGAGATATTTTGTCATTTTTTTGCATGGAAAATATCTCTACACATGAATCTTATGTGTATGGGTGTCAGCAAGTGTGTAGATGTGTGCATATACACAGCATACATGAATGGCAAAAAGAAGACATGAAACCATATTTATGGTTTTCAAACATTGTGAGGTAACCTGCTCTCAGGATCAGCAAAGACATTCCTAGAAAGAAGTCATAATATGTAAATGGAAATGTAGTGTGCAGAAGACTCTGGATACAATGGCACGTTCCAGATACATAATGCTTCACATGAACGATTCTGTAGCTGCCTAACTGAGGTTTTTCTGTAGACATTTTCCTTTCTTCCCATGACCATCTATGAAGGGATGAAATATTCACTGTGTCCCTCTACAGTCAAGCTGCCCTTCAGAAAGTATCTGGCTCTTAGCTCATGTTCCCACTGTGGAAAGCAGCCTGCACCTGTACCTTCTTATTAGTTCAATTTCTGAAGGGCAAGACTCTCAATACTTTCTTTTTAGAGACAGAGAAAAGAGAGGAGGTTTTCTTTGCTCCTTCTGTTCCTTGTTGGTATGTCCTTCTGTTTATCCTTATTCCTCCCTTTTCACTCAGTGTACGTTTAAAAATTTTAACTTTTTCTCCAAAACAGTGTGTCTTTGCCTCAGCTGCTGTTTATTTCTTCTCTTTTCCACCTTGATGTTGCTTAACTGAAGACTTAATAACCTTTTCAGTTTCTTGTAAGTACATTCATATAAAATAGATGTGCCACTACTTTTAAAAAAGGGCAATGTCAAGAAGAATGTTGGGGAGGGGTTTTTTATAGATTACTGTTACCTCAAGGCTGTAAAAAGGATTTCCTTTGAAGTTTTCATCTGTTACTTTTGTAGACCTTTCTCTTTCTGAAAAGCATATACCACTCTTTGGATATGGTATTTTTATTGATTTTTTTTTTTGTTTTTTTTTTTTTTGATTTGTTTTTTTTTTTTTTTTTGTTTTTGGTATTTTTTTTTTTTTTTTTTTTTTTTTTTTTTTTTTGTTTGGGTGTTGGGGATTTTTTGTGGCGGTTAGGGTTTAATTTCCATGTTCTTTCAGAGAAGCAAAACTAATCTGCATGGAATTTTATGGTTTTTTTATAGACAGACTTCACTCAAAGTTATAAACATTTTAGGTAAAATTAAGACTTGAGTGATATTTTTTTTTTCCTGGAATGTTATTCACTGTTAATTTTAGTTTATTCAGTTTACATTCCTAAAAAAGAAATTTACCTGTGAGTCATTCTAGAAACTTGAGAAGTGATTAATCTTAAATACTGGGGGTAGTTCTGCACTGTTGCTTAAGCTGGATGTGTCTCATGACTGTTGTACACAATGGATTGAAGAGACAAAGACTAAGTAAGACACGGTAAGTCTAGTTTGCAAAGTGTTCCCTTTGTCACTGTAGAAGCAAGCTAGAATGTCTTGCAGAACAAATTTTTGTCAGCTGGATACAAAGCAATCTTTGTTAAATAAAATTACAGAGAAACTGCCAGAATACCAAAACAAACGTAGGTGATCTGGCTTATATGCAAAAGGCTTGTCAGGTATTCCAGAGATGGATGCTGAATGGTGTAAAATACTTAAACACATTAACCATTGAAGCTGAGCTTCTTCACACAATACTCTTCAAAATTTCACAAAATTATTTTGGAGCTTACCTTTGTAACCAGAGTAGATTCTTTATTTCATGTTTTAAATTCAACCTTTTCAATTAGCACTTAACAGTATTTCAGCATTTATCTTGAAATTTCAGAACAATGAATATTTTGTAGCAGTTTGAAGGGAAGTCTATTCTTATTTTTTTGCATTGTAATTTATCTTCAAAAAAGTTATCTGGAATTTCAGATGAATATGCAGTATTCATAAAATAGTAATGATAAAAAATAATTTAAAGTATTATCTTTTTGTAGCATCTACTTGATGTGTTTTCCAAAATACTAAATAGTCTGTTTCATGACTAACAAAAGGGGAAACACAAGTCATGATCTTACAACACAAATAAACATCTTAAAGAAAGTGAGCTTCTTTCAAGTTTTTGTGTAGTTAGTGAACATCCATTTCTTGATTAAAATTAAGGGAGTAGTTAATGTGGTGATAATAAATTGGATTTCCTACTGCAACTAGGAGACTTGAAGTTACGTTGGCCTTGATTCACAGTTTCCCTTTTACTTGAATAAAAACACAGTAAAACTGTCAGCTGCTTCATTGGCATAGCAGCCTAAATCAGTATGATTGAGTCACACGATGGATACAGCTTTTTAAATTTGGGAGAGGGAGAAATACTTCATTTTAGAAGATGGCAGTTTTGCTGTTATTCTGAATTCCATAGTCCTGATCTAGGTAGCTGCTAGATGGCAGTAGTGTAAAGCAGCACTGTATGTAAAAATTTAGTATGGTTGATTTGGAAAAGAAGAGTTTATATTTTTTAGATAAATGAATGATAAAAAATAATGATGTATTCTTTACACTTAGGAATGTAGTTTCAAGAACCTTGAAGCACGTTAAATGCCAAGTGTGCCTAATACTTCTGATAGTTTAGCTGGAGCAATTTGGCTTTTGCCATAGTAAACTGAATTTTAAAGAAATTCAAGTCATGATTCTTCATTTAAAGACTTAACTGACTGTACAGCTTCCTTTATCTAAACTATTTTTATGTATCAAGACTTAGGCTTAAAAAAAAAAAAAAAAAAAAGCTCCCTTTAAAATATTTCAAAGAATCACAGAATATGCTGAGTTGGAATGGACCCATAAGAATCATCAAATCCACCTCCTGGCCTGTACTAGGACATCCCCAGGAGTCACACCATGTGCCTGAGAGCATTTTCTAAGCACTTTTTGAACTTTCTCAGACTTGGTGCTGTGATCACTTCCTTGGGGAGCCTGTTCCAGTGCTCAACCACCCTCTGGGTGAAGAACCAGATATTTTCCTGGTATCCAGCCTAAACATCTTGACACATTTCTTTGTGTCCTCTCACTGGTCACAAGAGTGAAGAGATCAGTGTCTGCCCCTCTGCTTCCCCTTGTGAGGATGTTGAAGACCACAATGACGTGTCCCCTCAGTATCCTCCGGTCTGAACAGACCCAAGTGCCCTCAGCTGCTCCTCATAATGCTTCCCCTCTAGACCCTTCACCACCTTCATTGCCCTCCTTGGGACACTCTCTAGTACCTGAATGTCTTTTTTACATTGTGGTGCCCAAAACTGCACACAGGCCTCAAGGTGAGGCCGTGTCAGCACAGAGTAGGGTGGAACATTCATCTTCCCTTCATTCTCAGAAAAAAAAGAAGCTGAATTAGTATTACTTCTAAAGGTGATTGCTGTTTGTCTTAATACATTTGTCCAGGAATGTGTTACTGGTTTGATTGGAGAAAATTCTTCCTCTCACAAACACTCTGAGGTTTTTTTGGTGCAAGTCATGTGTGGTGACCGTTTGTGCCTGTATTCTTTGTCATATTTTACTAGAACTCCTTTTAAAATGTGATACAGTTTTCTTTCTTCTTCTGTGCTGTGATTTCAATTTCTCTTGAATTGGTGAGCACATTTTCAAAGTTTCATCTTCTGACTTGCTGCTGGGGAAGGGTAATTTATTCAAAATGAGAGCACATTTTTTTCTCAAGTGTGCATTTAAACTTAAGTCAAAGGAGTGAAGCTAGGCAAATTCTACGTGGGCAATTTTACAAAGAAAAGTTGACATTTCTGGAAGAAATTATTTCAGAATATTTTTCTTTTCAAATGTAATTTGGTCTTTGTAAACTTAACTGCCTAGCTTCAATTTGTTTCATGTCTATGGAATTTGAGCTTCAATTAGTTAGCAATGTAACAGTTTTATTCTGACCTTAACATAGAAAGCTACAACTAAAAATTACTTTAAAATATATCACAGTAAGTATTGCCTACTTATCTCACACTTGCTTAACTACACCTTGTAAATATTTTAAATAACTAAAAGTACAAAATGTTTCCCTTTTAATGAATATTATGGTAGTGATGACAGGTTAGATTTAAATACTATTTTTATATTGTAAAACAGATCTTAATGTATGTGCACCTGTTTACTGATTTAAACCACTTCTTCTTTAAAAACTCCCTCCTGCCCTTTTTTTTTTTTTCTAAATGAAACTTTGTTTTGCTGGAAAGGGCCATTAAGTTTGTCTTCTGCTGGGTCTGTCAGTCCATGAACTCCCAGGGTCTGCAGCTTACAGAGTGAAAAATACTGTTAATAATTCAAAACAATGTATAGTCTAATGGGTAGAGCTGCACCAGCTGAGAAACTCAGTGCACAGATATTGCACAGATATTTTCTGAGACAGGAAGTTTCTTATTTGCATATATCTCTGTTCCAGGAGAATTGGAGAATATCATCAAAGCAGTCTGTTTTAGATCTTGTAGAGGCCTTTCTTATTTCTCTATTACTTTGTACAGTAAATATATAGGCACATGTTGGGTACTTCTTACGTGTGTTTTTTGATATTTTCCTATTACTGTTATTTCAGTTCCACTTTGATCTGCTTTTGTTGTTTGTTTTGTTGTGGTTTTTGTTTTTATTTTTCCTTCTTTTACAACCAGAACGTGGACTCTCTGTGGCACTCCTGAGTACCTTGCACCAGAAGTTATACAAAGTAAAGGCCATGGAAGAGCTGTGGATTGGTGGGCCCTAGGAATTCTTATATTTGAGATGTTGTCAGGGTAAGTGATAATTACTATATCACAGCAATATTATGTAATACAGAATTATTTGCTAGTTCTGTTCACAATATTAGGATTAACAAATTTGGGCTACATTTAATATTGATACACCAGTTTAATTTGTGCCTTTGGAAAAAGCAATTGGGAAGCTTTACAAAAGAACATATATCACTGTTGTTATGGGAATGTTTTAGGGTTTTGAGTTTGTTGGTTTTGTTTCTTGTTTTGGGTTTTCTGTTTGGTTTGGGGGTTTTTGTGGTGGGTTTTTTTTTTGTTTTTGGTTTTTTGTTTGTTTGTTTTTTCGTTTGGTTTTTTTTGTTGTTTTTTACTTAAGGCTTTTTTAACAGCTTCTCTTTTCCTTATGTGTTTTGGAAAATCAGGTTTTGCTGAAGTTTAGACTTTTATTCACGAGGTTCTTTATATTTAAAGGATTAAGAACAGGACTACTTCTGTAATTAATTTCCAGCATAGGGAAATCCTAGTTACAGTGGGAGCTTTAGTCTGTAAAAATGCACAGTGGCAAGTAGGAAGGCTTTTATTAATACAGTTTGTATGATAACTGAGCACTGGTGTTCTTTAAACCAGAGGAAGAAGAGCAGGGAAAAGCTTTATAGTCTCTTTGAAATCAGTTTGCTCAAACACTACTTTTGGTGTTTTGGAATTTGTTTGATAAGCAACGTTTTCAAAACATACAAATTCAAACTGAAGAAACAGTTTCTGGCATTAATATAATTAATTGTTCATTACTTGTTAGAGTTAGATAAAAGTAATTGTCTCAATTTGCTCTGATTTCAAAAAATAAATATCTTTTTCAGTAAAACAAATAAATGATTTAGGTGATTGTGAAATTGAGCTGGTGTGCTAAACAAGGCATCTGCATGGTTTTCCTTTTACTTTGTTTTTGTCTTGGCTGTGTTGTTTGAGAGTACTTGAAAAAAGATTTGGATTTTTGAAAGTGATTGGCTTTTTTTGTGGTGGGTGCTGTAAGACAAATGCAGATGAAAGCAAGGCTTTCACAGCTTCTGAAGAAACACAGTGTATTTATCAGTTTGATTTCACAGTTCTTAGAGTGCCTTCTGGTGCCTGGCTCAATGCACTCTGCGCCTTCTTGGTCCCCAGGTTGTCAGGTGTCCTCTATGGTCTTTCCTTATAAACCTGCAGCCTTGTAGAATAATGAGAACAAAGTGTGCTTGCTTGGATTTATTAATCCTCTTCTCGGTGCAGTACTGTCATTTCAAAGTGATTTTGGTGACAGTGTTTGGACAAGCTCGTAAGTTTGCCTGAGTAGGTAATTCTCCTGATAGATGGGTGGGCACTTCAGAGCTATGATCCACTGCATGTACTGCTGTGAAGTTCACCCAATAGCAACACAACCTTACCCAGCCCAGCATTGCTACCCACTGCTTGCTTTTTTAGTGTCCTGAAGGCTTGCATATACATTGACATTGAATCTCATAGCAATTTGTTGACAGAAAAGCAATAAAAATATAAAATAGTTGCTGGCAGACGCAGGCAGGCTTGGCTGACTGGTCTAATATGAAGTTGTTATTTATGTAGGCTGATCTGTACAAAGAAAAGGCTTCACCTTTCTTCCATTGCTTCCAGTAAGGTAGGCAGCCCAAGCTGATCGAAAGAATCCTTCTCAGAGAGATGAAAGATTCTCAGAAAGGAAAAAAAGAGATTCCCAGCAAGCTTGTTGCCACTAATCTTAGTCCTAGACAGCAGGAAGACTGTAGATAAGTGTCTGGGCTGTAACATGAGCGCAGGTGGTGCAGTCACCCCGCTGTGATTTACCTTCCTGCCATGGGTTTCAGTGGGACCACTCTGTTAGGTCTGTGTGGTCTCAGTGTAAGTGGATATTGGGCTTTTTTATTTGCATGCCTTACAGAGATGTTGATAACATTCTCTCCACTAGACCACTGATAGAAACATGGTTTACAAAGTTGACATACTGACTACAGGTGGCAGTCAAGCAAGATGTTTGGAGTCATTGAGATCTCAAGACTGCAGGGTGCTGAAGTATGACTGCTGTATGTTCTACCGAAATATGACTGGTATATATGGGTCATAAAAAAAGGGAGCAGCTGCCGTTGTTTCTATGTAGGATCTTCTGTGTCATGACACTGTCTGGCTCAAAGGATGAGACCTGGGTTTCAGGGTGGGGGGGGGGGAGGGAGATGGCTTAATATGAACACTTCGGCTTTTAGAGACCTTTAACCAATAGAGATAGTTTACACTTTCCTGAAAGTCAAGTGAGGTTTTATATAGGCTGATTGACAGAGCAGCTGTCTGCTGTGTCTGATTTTCTATGGTTTTTTTACTACAGTACTTTTATAGACAGGCTCTTCATAATGATTGAATGCTGTTTTGGATAGGGACTCCGTCCAACGATAAAAAAATAAAACAGCAGCATTCAGTCATTGTCCAAAGCTGCAACAGGGACTCCGTACAGGGCTTGTTTGTTTGGGGTGTTTGTGTTTTGAGGTCTGGGTTTGGGTTTTTTTTGTTTTGTTTTGTTTTTTGTTGTTGTTGTTGTTGTTTTGGTGGGTTTTTTTTTTGTTGTTGGGGTTTTTTTGGGTTTTTTATTGGTTTTTTTTTTGTTTGGTTGGTTTTGGTTTTTTTTGGGGGGGCAGTGGTGTTTTGTGGTTTTTGAGATTGGGGGTATAGATAGATACTACTTTATTAGTATTTTTTTTTATGGGATTAAAGGAGGGCAGGGATTATGGCTTGTATGTGTTTCCTTTAGATGAGAAGGTTGTCACATGTTTTAGACTTTTATCAGCTTTGCTGTTCTTTGGGTTTTGAAGTGTTTTTTTTAGAAGTGTTTTGAAGCACTTCTCCTCACCAACTCAAGATCTGGCTAGATATTTACTATCAAGGCTTTTATTGCAGAAACAGTCCTAGTTAACTTTATCCATCAAAATTCAAAGAAGATTTAAGAAATCTGAAAATATTTTGAAGTGAACAAAACCTGACTTCAAGACTGAATTATTGTCTGCAAGTAAATTAATGTACGACATTTGATAGTTATTTCCTGAAGTTAGTCTCTCTGAAGCCCAAAAGCAATTGAAAAGAATTGGTAGGTGTGAGTGTAAGGAAAGGGCCTCTCTAAAAACAAGCAAACAAACCCACACCTTCCTGTTTTACAGTGTCTTATTTCCCTAACTTAATCTCTGGAGGCCCATGGAATTCTTCTTCTGCACAAACTAGGTTTAAGACAAGGTCCTGTTTAGGTTTAGCATAGGAAGGTACAGAAAGGGGAAGGAACAGGGAGAAGCAAGTGTGAGAAGAAATCTTAACAGACGAATAACACCAACTTTATAGAGTTAATCTAAACAAGCTAAACAAACTGCCGATACAGGAGTTGGAACATAAATTTATTTTGAGAAAATGAGTTCTGTTACAATTTAATCCAGAGAAAAATATATTTGCTATTTAACATTAGGTATGTCATAATTGTACTGTTATCAGATATGCAGCTAATATGAATTTCGTGTGTTAATGTGGGCTATGTCTTTTTTATTTTTGCTTGGGTTGTCATAAGTGATGTGCTGGTCTGCCATTTTAGGCAGGTTAATGGTTCTTGCCTGCAGTTTCATATCCTCAGACCTTTGTGTTTTCCCTTGAGGTTTTGCAACTTCTGTTCTTCAGACTGTCTTTGAAACTTATGTCTGTGCCACTGTTATGCTTCAGTTAGCAAAAGGAATGGTTTGCAGCTGTTCTCCCGTTTACAGAGATGATATTTTTTGTAGCTGCCTTTCAGTTGGTGAAAAGGCAGCTGTTTGTATTTGTGTTGTGGTGTGAAGAAAGTCTGAAACTCAAGGGGATTTTTGTTGATTTATTAGGTAGCTCCCTGCACAATACTTGCATTATTTTGTCTAAAATCTGTGCTGTGTTGAAGGTTGACATTTACGAAAGGCATCAAAATCGAGTTACTTGGTTTGTTCATGAGAAAACTCTGCAGTCTTTCGAAGCTGTTGTAATTTTGCATAGCGTTGAAATGCATTTAAGCAGAATTACCATAAAATTACTGTACAGCCAATTGTGATTCAAACTTTTCTCAAGAACTCTAGACAGAATAATTTTGGATTTTCAAAGTAGGAAAGCAAAGAACAATTGAAACATGTAAATATGAAAAAAGTTATGTGTACTTCTATTCTTCTTGATTTCACACCTCAGTAATGTACAGTAATCTGCTTACTGCAGCTGGCAGCTTTGTAATACATAGTTACAAAATATCATTATAATTGCTTTATGCACTTACAGATTCTAATAGGTAATAAATGGAAAATTGAATTTGTCAACTTCCTGTGGACAATGTGAATCATATTTATATTGCTTGACTAAAAAAGAAACTTTATATGATAGTCTTTCTTGTGTGGGAAAAACTTGTGCATGTTAAATAGCAATCACGTTTTCCTTGTTCCTTAGTGTCAAAGCAGGAATTTTTAATAGCACAAGTATTTTTCCTGAGATTCTTCCACTTCCCAGTTAGCTGGAAAGTAGTTTTTCATAAAGGAAGTACTCTGGCTTTCTGAACACCAACAGGAAACGTCCTTTATTCTTTCCCTAGCCAGATAGTTTAGTCATGCTTTTCAGTGCTTTGAATTATTATGGATTTTTTTACCATAAGCCTACAGACACCTTTACTTAATTATTCTGATGGAATTTGACTATTGCCATGGCCAAAATTTACAGTATTTCAAAGGGAATGCTAATCCACTTGATCATCAGCTCAATGAAGAAATTAATACTTCTGAAAACATAATGGAAATAATGTATAGTACTTCTTGAGGAATAAGCTAGTTTGAGCTAAAATTATAAAAAGAGCCTGAAGTGAAGAAATGTTGTTTCCATCCTTGTTTTTGTGCTATCAGTGATTTCCAAAGCCACAAGCACTGTATTTGTGTGTGTACGTGCACAGTTAAGTTCTCTGAGAAAGTAACTATAAAATGTTAGGGAGATGTGAAAATATTTTAATTAAACTGTAATAGTGGTTGGATGTTATTAATATGGTCAACACTCAAAACCTGCGTGGTTTTTTTTTAATTCTGTAGGGATTTTGAGGCAGAGGTTGCTTTGGTCACATTACAGAGGGTAAAGCAGGACTGAGATTATTGACTGAGTTACTCCATTCCCTTAGAAGGTTTCCTGTGGTAACTTTTAAGAACATGACTGAGGCTCAGAAAGCTGTTGGCACTCAGGCTCAGCTGCCTGTACTGGCTGTACTGATGCACCTCTTGCAGCAATCGAGCATGTACTGAACTACGAAAGGAAGCACAGCAGAAAACTCAGTTCTTACTGTAGCTGTGCAAAAAGAAGTAGTCTCTCTGTTTGCTCATAACTTCAAAAAGAACTTCATAGAAAATATAGATGTAGAATTTTAATTACGTGTTATTTACTATTCATCATGGGGAAGATCATGAAATGAAAACTTTATCTGTCCCACACAGAAAGGCAGCTGCACTTGGAGAGTTGTGAACAGTCTGACTGTTTCAAAAACCTTATCTAGCAAAACATATACTTGAATTCAAGAAGTATGACAAATAACTGAACTGGATAATGTATTCATATGAAGGTCCTTTAACACTTTAGACAGAAACTGGTAAAAATAAGGGTGTGCCTGCAGTTACAGGACAAAATCAAAAATGGTAATGCTCTTTTGGAGAGTATATCCCTGGGCTTTAGAGATAAAGACAAAGCATTTTTAACTTTTAACACTGAAAACTCATTTCATATTTTTACTGCAACTATGTAACAATTTTATATTTTTCTATTCTATTGTTATGTTTAAATTTTAGTTAGTTCTGCATTTGGCGTGTTGTGAACAAAAATGTTTTCTGTTTAACAATGGCAGTCTTAAATTATTCTTCAAGATGCTATTTGATTGGTAGTTTCCTACCAAAAAGAACAATAAAATCAATTATTTCTGAGGAGAAGTGCTATAACATAATACTGCTTGTAAGATTTTCAGAATTTCTTTTTCTAACATCTAAAAATTGTCTGTATTAAAACAGGTTTCCTCCATTTTTTGATGACAATCCATTTGGTATATATCAGAAGATTCTTGCTGGCAAAATAGATTTCCCGAGGCATTTGGATTTATATGTAAAGTAAGTCCATGACTCCCAACACTGTTTTTTCTATTTTAAATACCTCCTCAGCACTGTTTCTAAAAAATCTTTTTAGAAGACCTGATTTCAGATTCTGATTTTCTGAAACATCACGTTGGAAAATATTTTATATTATATTTACACTTTCAGTCCAAATAAACTTATATATCTGGTAGATTTCAAGGTGGTGATACAGTTGTAAGATAACATCTGACCCTTTTTTCTGTGTATTATGGGATATTAAATGCTTTTTGACCTTGTGCAAACTCCATTGGCTTGTACTGTAAGAAAGTCAAGAGGAGAAATATAAGGAGATAATCTGAGCAAAAATTAGGAGAGCAGGAAGAAAACACTAAACTTTCTATGTATAGATACACACCACTTAAATCACTCTCAGGATAATTACTTGAAAGAACTCTGGTCCTGGTTCTGGTGGAAAATCAGCTTAGATTTATGATAGCAGGGGCCCAGTTCAATATGCAGTATTACATACTCATGTAATGTGGGGTTAATTCTCAGTATTTAGCAATTGTTAAAGGTATATTGCAGATTAAATAAGGGTTTTTCCCTATTTAAAAATTCCATAAGTGAAAGAATTTTTAGTAAACAATAAAACAGAGGAAATACAATTATAAACATGAAGTTTCTCCTAAGAACCAGAGATAACTGAGTGAATGAGTGAGGGAGTGAAGACAGGAAGTTATTCCTATGTTAATCCTTCATGATGTTTTGATAGTGATCTTAGAGAGGCACTTGCTAACTGTCAGTACTGGGTAAACAATTAAAACCAAAACTAATCATTTGAGAAAGATTTAAGCTTACACTGAATCATCAGGTGCTCTGAATGAAGCATGTCTTCATCCCCTCAGCCCCTAGTTAGTGTCTCATATTTCTGTCTCTTTGTAACAGTTTTGTCTTCGTAGCTCCGTACTGTTTCCAGTTTAGTGTAGTCCATTGTCTGGTTTTCCTAATCCAATTGGTTTTGGAAAGAAAACTGATTATCTCTTGTAATATTCTGTGCACTGAACTATAATACTGTGATCAGAAGGTGGAACACCTCAAATTAGGTTATCATCACTGACAACCCATCCAATATAGTGAAAGCAGTTACAGAGACTAATAAGGTCACCCCTGAGCCTCCTTTTATCCAGTCTAAACAATCCAGCTCCCTCAGCCACTCCTTGTAGGACTCACCCCCAGACCCTTCACCAGCTCCATTGCCCTTATCTGAACACAGTCCAGCATCTCCGTGTCTCTCTTGACGTGAGACGCCGGAACTGGAGACGGGAGCACTGGGTGTGGCCTCACCACTGGCCACTAGAGGGGGACAGTCACTGCTGTATCCTGCTGGCCACACTAATTCCATGGCTTCACTTGTTTTCTGCAGTTGAGTTGTGAGCAGAGTGTCTTGGATGTCAGCCCCTCTTCCTTCTTTTAAACCACAATATGCAGAACTGGATAGTCTTTGACCATCTCTGCAATATTAGCTTAAAGCAAGTACCAAGATTATTTTGTCCAATGAAGGCAGTCTGCGTCTTACCATCTAACCCATCTGTTTTCCCTCTCTTCTTCCAATAAATCAGTATTTCAGCCAGAAAGAAGGCTGTCTTTGGTCCTGTCACATCCAGGCTGTGTCTGAAGTACTAGGGTTATACAGTGTTTTAATTCTCTGTTCTGAGGCAGCAAAACTATGTCCCTTTCTGAACTCTGAGAACTGACATTTTTTACTCACCTATCACCCTCGTACTTTTTACTTTCTGAATTTGTACCACCTCTGCTTTCCCTCCTTCTTACCACTTTTTAAAACTTTTCTTTGCAAAGCCAGTTTAGGAAAACTCCAAACAAAATGTCACTGTTACAGCATTTTACTGATTATTGGTCTGGAGAGAACTTCATGTAGAATTTGATTCTCCAAATACATAGACCAGCATATCCATTGAAGTAATTTTAACATAATTTTAAAATTATATTTTAGAACCAATGTAATAAAGAATAACTAAAAGGAATATTTCTGCAAAGGTGACTGTAAAAGTAGTTGGTCACATGATTTAATCTAATTCAAATATTGATTGTCTGAAATAATCATGAAAGTTTCAGAAATTGCTTTCTACATGGACTTTTTTTATTCCTGTAATTTAATTTCTCATTTAAGTTGAATTTTTTTGCTATTAAAATTGAAGAGTTTTATGTCTCTAAACTTCTTTTAATCTTTTAAAATGTTGATTTAACTTTATGTAGAACTGTTCAATGAACCAGTATTTCGGTGTGGCTTTTTGTTTTCAATGAAATTATAGATGTTACTAGTTTTAAGCAGGTGACTAGCTCTTCCATGGTTTCCCTGGATATTTGGCATAAAGATGGAAGATACAGCTTTATCTGCTTTTTTGATATATATTAGTGTTGAGTTCTGACAAACAGACTGGTGATCCATTTTGAGGTTTGGAATGCCCAGCAAAATACAAAAATACAAAGAATGAAATGGTGCTACTTGGCAAGCAGCAGGGGAGGAGAGAGAGAGAAAAGTTTTTTTCCTTTGTTTCTTGAAAGAGTCTAAAAGAATCCTGAAAGAATTCTGTTAGATTCTTTTTTATTGTTTACTCTTAAACATCCTAAAATATGAGGAAATGAATGGGTCAAAGGGAAGCATGTCTATATTCTGTAACACTTGACAGTCAAATATAAATTACTTCTGATTAACAGAGAACATGTTTTCTTTACTTCAGAGACCTCATTAAGAAGCTGCTTGTGGTTGACAGAACAAGACGACTAGGAAACATGAAGGTCAGTGTAAAATCTTTAGTGTAACACAGCACAAGGTTGAAAGAATTCTGTAGGAAAGATATAGACCAGCTCTTAATAGAGTTTTTGTTTTTGTAAGCATGAAACAGATACATTTTCCCATATATCACATAGGTCATACAAGCCAAAATGCAAAGTTTAACCTCTGTATTTCTGTTTTTCTTAAAATCATTCTCCTATTTGGATTAATGCTACTCTTCATGATGGTTTCCCTCTCCTCACCACCACCCCCACCACCACCCTATTTATTAATGTGAAAACCTAGATTAGACCAGAAAGATGGTATTAAGTCCTGTAGTACAGGGTGCCAGATCATTTGGTTCTTTTTTTGTGGAGATGTTAATCCCCGAAGGAGCACTAATCAAATTTGATATTTAAAAATCTTTTTTAGGAGTATAAGGATTGTTGTAGCACTATGATACCAGGTCATTGTCTTGGTGGGGCTGATTAAGCACAATCAAATAGTCTTCTACCAGGAAGACCTATTTACCCTAATCTGAACAGATTTATGAAGACCATAGGTACTGAAATTAGCTTGTATAATCTTTCATTTCTTTAGAGACATCTAAAATTTTTATTTCTCTGGGTAAGGTATGTTAGAGGTTTGCTTTTTGGCCCAAAGCACATTGAATGGTAAACATAGGTGAAGAAGGTAAAAGGTGCACAATTATCCAGGGATATAAGTATAAATGCTTTAACCAGCTGCTCAGTGTTTTCTTTTGGAGCCTTTTATGGCACAAACTTAGACTGGTAAGAATGTTTTTCTTATCCTTCAGAATCCTTTGTAGTGTTTTTCAGGAGGATTTCTTACACTGATAATTTTTAAACTCATTTACCAGTGAAAACTTTTATATCTTTGGACAGTTTTGAAGAAAAACAAGAACAAAAGCAAATCTTGACTTACTCAAACATGGGCTTTGGTAAATGTGTTTGGCTGGGTTTTGTGTTGTTTTGGGGGACTTTTTTAGTCTGTGGTTGCTTAGGTTTGTTTTGGGGTTTTCCCCACAATTGTCTAAAATGCTTAAATCAAAAATAGTTCTAATTAAGAGCAGATTTTGGGGTGGGAGCACTAGGTCGGAATTGTGTCTGATCCTTTTCCATGATCATGATTGGTTTAAAAAGATGTAAATCCCACTGAACATTTTCTTGTGAAGCATTCAGTCATTGCTTTTGAGGGAGCTAGGTGATACTGTTCTCCTTGATGCCTCATTGGATATGAATGTGGATAATCCCAGTCCACATTAATCTGAAAAAACCTAAATGTGTGATAATGCTTCATTTTGTGGAGCTGTACGTGGTATAATCTTGAGTGCTGTGCTGTGATCAGGCCTGAGACAGAGAACCAACTGTTTTTCCCCGGTGCTTAATGCCTTGAGAACAAGTCTGTGCTTGAAACAAGCTTAATCATGAAAAAAGAGACATTTTTGTTTCTTATGTACATAAACAAAGCAGGCACCCCAGAGAGAATAATCATTGCAAGGCAAATACACCTTTAACTATGTATCTTAAATGAAAACAAATGTTTTAATATATTTACTTCCATAACAGAACTGAGAACCTCTTGATGTCAGCATTAAATATATGTAATGTTTGAAAAAGTTATGTGCTTCCCAGACATCAGTTTTATTTAAAACACCATCAACCTCATTTGTTTTTTTTTTTTAGTGCAAGAATTAGAAAGTATATATGAATAAAAGGCATTCTCTAAAATGTTAGAGAAAACAAAAGTAAACAGGACTGTAGTGAATGGTTTTGTGGATACTTTAAAGCCTTTTCTTGATCTCCATTGTGTCAGAAGAATGCTGAAAAAAGTCCACAACCAAATCAAAAATGGTTGTGTTTTATTGCTGGAACTCAGGATCTGCTAGGGAGTTAACACTATTAATTTATCCTTTAGAATCTTTTAATGATTATCACCTGAAAACAAGAAAAAAGGCTAGACTGTTAGTCTGCTTTGATATCCCAGTCCTTGGAATGAAATTCATGGTTTGGCATACATGTAGCTTAAAAAATAGTTATTTTGATTTCTTTCCCTAAAGAATGGAGCAGATGATGTGAAGAGACATCGATGGTTCAGGTCTATAGACTGGGATGCTGTACCTCAAAGGAGACTAAAGGTACATTCTGCAAATACTGTATAGGACATCACAAGGAGAAATCATTGTTCATTTAAGCTGATCTGTTGAAGGTTTGTTGGCTGTTGCATCTGTGTGTTTGTGTGTGTATAACCACATATCTATATGCACACTTAGTAATTAAATGCATATGTGCCTTCTTGCAATGCAGAGTTAATTGTATGAATGTCTACTTGCATTTTTGTTTATATACAAACTGTCTCAAAAAATCCCTGCTTTAATTTACTGAAGCTGATTAGTTAATACAAAATTTAGTTTTCAGGTTTAGAGTTTTGTAAGTGATTACTTGTTGTAAGTGTTTTTTTATTTGGGGAGGTGGAGGGGATTGATAATTTGTTAGTTTGATTTTTTTTTCCTTTTTTCCTTGTCCTTACATATATGGAAGTATTTTACTCTGGGCTTTAAATTTTTGTGCAAAGTTCAATTCAGGTAAATGTTTTAATAAAAAGTAAAGCACATGGGAGTAGGAGGAATAGGGAAGGTGAAAGAGAAGCATTTATGAATGTAATTCAAACATACTTTTTAATAGCACTGAATTTTAGTATTGTATGATGGCAGATGTTTGCAAAAGCTATCAACACTGCAAAATGCTTTTTAAAGCCCTTTGGAAGTAAAACTGCCTTATTTCTTTCCTTCCTCAGAACTTTCTAACTTTTACAATTCGTTACACCAGTGATTTTCTCTAGGAGAGGTTGGGTTACCATTGCAGTCAGTCAAGTACCAATTAAACATTTGTTTTTCTTTTCTTTGCATTAGTTTTTTACACTTAAATTCCAGGTAGATACCTTGAGTTCTTGCAAAAAAAAAATACAAAGGAGACAATAATAAAATGTTCTTGATGTATTCTTGTAAACAATATCGAATACAAAGCTGTAGGGGACTTTTCTCTTTAGGAAAAATAAGTTTACAGTGTTATAAATGTGTGGGTTTGTTTTATTTTTAATCATTACTGCACCCAGTTAATGTTTTATGTATATGCATTGTAATGAAGTCAAATTTTTGTAGGTATGAACTACAAATTCTGTTTACTGGAACCTGCAAAAACACAAACTGGATGATAGCCTGTTTTATAAGCATATAAACTCTGAAGTTTATAACAACCAAAGCAATAAAAAACAAAGAGTATTAAAAATGATTGTTAGATGTACAATCAAATGTCTCAGGTCCAAACATTTTTATGTGGCATTTTTATTTAAAAAATTAATCAAAAAAGAGTCACTATAGCATTCAGATTATTATGAATACAAAACTTGTTTCTTAGTCTTTGTGATGGTTCCATTAAGCTCTTAGAAGATGAGATAGTACTTAATTTAACTTAAAAGTAGGGATGGGAAATGGATCAGAATTTTACATGGTTATTTCTAGAGGCAGCTATATTCTTCAGAATTTGTTTTCACAATTTCATACTGATGAAGAGATTAAAAATATGAAATAATGCACACAATGCTCCATTTTCCCGGTAAAAAGTGTGAATTTGTCTCATGTATCAATGAGGCATTGATTCATGGTCCTAATAAGGTCTTAAGTATCAATATATAAACAATAACAATGGCTGAAAGAGAGAAAATCATTTCATTAATCATCCTTTCTCTCTTTTCCTTTGTATTTTCTTTCTGTATGTCATTTCACAAAACTGTTTTTCTCTACCAAAATGCTTACAGGGAGGAGGGGTAGCAGGCAGTGCCCACAGTAGAGCACACAGTTCTCAGGGCCAGAGCAGATTCTGCACATTTTCCTCAGCAGCTGGACAGTATTACTGTGACTACCAGACACAAAATTAGGACTCTGCTTTTGGCTGAAGGTTACAAGTACTATCTTACAGGGACCCCTCTTTCCCATTGAAAACCTACTGATGATGACATCATTTTGAGAAGCCCAAAAGATAAGATCTCATAAGCTAGTGGAAGCCAGACTTTTATATCTTTTTGAGGATATGCAGAAGAGCATTTTGCCATACTATATAGTTCTGTCTGTGGTATGACTTTGAGCCAGTTTAGTGATTGTCCATAAGGTTTTCTCACTCAAAAGTGTTCTGTTGGACTCAGCATGATAGTTAAGCTCTCAGTTGCTGAGAAGAGGACAGAGAGATGAATGTCCCTTGAGAGAGGAAAAGTAGTTTGCCCTTCATTAACACCTGCAATTGATGAAATGTTTCTGAAAGGATCTTTATCTCATAGTCTGTGGCCAGAAGTGCAGAGGATTCTCAATGTTAGATTTAAGACAAGTTAAAACTACAGGTACTGTGAAGCTGATGAGCAATACTAGAAACTGAAAGGATCCTCTGTGAAAACAAATAAAAAACTGATACTTCTCTTGGCACCTTCAAGTTTCATAAAAACAACCCATTTGAATTCAGCTGCTTTTATAGCCATCCTTTTGAAATGAATTATGGTGAAACAATTTCTTTACCTGCTTGAATTTATTGCTAGGTTAGGAAAAACCACAGTTGGTAGACAGAAGTTAGTAATTTCAACTTCTTTAAAAGCAATCAATCTATTTGAAAGCAGTGAAGAGGAGGCTTTTTCCTTCAATATGGTAGCAGTTTCCCATGCTGCTATGGAGATTCTTAGTTGAAAAGAAGCTAGTGCTCAGTAAAATAGGTATCTGTATTGAATGTATTGATTATTAATTAATCTAAGTGTCTTTTAACCACATTATTTAAGTGTCAAATTGACAAAGTGTGGGAATGTGTATGTGTTGCTGTAAGCTTCTCTCTCTCGTGCCATTTATTATTAGGGTAAGGTGAACTGTAAATCTTCATTTGTTTAATAGATCTTTTACAGAATAGTATGATGCAGAGGAGCTCATTGAGGAAACCACTTACATTTTTGTTGTGCTTCTTCTGACTAGCCTCCCATAGTGCCCAAAGTATCCAATGATGGGGATACTTCCAATTTTGAAGCTTATCCTGAAGATGACTGGAACAAGACACCTCCGGTACCTCCTAAAGATCTAGAAATTTTCAAGAACTTCTGAGTATAACATCTACACTGGACAAGGTATGTCCAAATGTCAAGAGTGCCCTTGAAAACATTGCAGATCTTTGAGTGAGAACCACATGCAGAAATTACATTTTCTGATTCATAATGGGTTGAAGTGACAAAAATCACTTACCTCATAGGATTTGGTTTTCTACAGTGATGAAGGTTTATTTGCATACAGATATTTAAGTCCTTCTGTCCTTAAATTTTTTAAGAGTGTGTTAAAAAGAAATACCTAGATTGATTTGACAGATAAGGAGATGTGATACATAAAACTATAAGGTTTAACTACTAAGAATGCAGACTCTAGAGGAGTAAATTTGTCAGATTAATTCTGTACCCTGGATATTCTCTCTTATACACGTGATAGGTTCATACTTGTTACTGAGTTCAAATAGTCCACCTTGAGTTCTGTGTTCTTTTTTTTTTTGTCTTAGAAACTGGAAGGAAATTGAACTGCTAAGAGCAAGTCTGAAGAACGATGGAGTTCAGATGTAAAGGAAGATTTTCTTTGGGGCTAAGAATGATACTGCATTCAGATATGTGTATTAGTATATAATAAATATCAAAAAAGATGGAGGTGGGCAGGAATAATTTTTTGCTGTAAACATTTGACTTTAGTTTAGTAAATTGTAATAATGATAGTCTGCTTTGAAGTAGACTAACTAAAATGATATTTTTAGGATTATTTTTTTTAACTTATGGTTGAATTAAGTTTCCTGCTATTCCCAGATCCTTTTTGCATAGTTAACTCATAGACTTAATTTTATAAGTTTATACTAAAGTTGTGTAATTAAAAGCACAAATTAGTATATATGTATATAATGAATACAGTACAACTAAAGCACAGGAATTGTGCAAAGATGTAAATTTTTGTACTTTGCAGAGTCTATGATTTTTATTTTTCAAATAATGTTTTTCAAGAAGTTCTTTAGGAATAAAAGTCTTAAAAAAGGATAAATGAGTTTTTCATCATCTTATATACATTTTATAATTCTTTGTAAAAAACAAAAATAATTACGTTTTAAAAAAGATTTGTACCTAAAATTTCCAATGCCTCATACTTAAACCATAGTACTTGAAAGCAGAAAGACAAGGGCATGTTTTGTTGTTTAAGATGCATCTTAATGGCTAATTTATGAACTTCTGTTACAATTATATCTCTTTGGAAACCAGAGTTTTGAGTGATTATACACTGTCTGAAATGAGATTCCTCACATGAAAACTCGCTGTAAATTTGCAAGTCAGTCCATCCTGATGAAGGGGCTTTGACTGGCTCTGACAGGAGTTGTTCCCTCACAAACTTGTCTTCTCCAAATGGAAAGCATGAGCCATAACAGACCTTTTTCATGAGTGAAATAGTTATTGTTGAATGCTGAACACTTCAGAATATCAGAGGGAAGACTGAATATGTAGTACAGCCTTCTTTTTCTGCTCTTCCTTTTTGAAAATGTCCTAGTCCCTGCTGCCAGCAATTTCCTATGTATAGAGTTCAAACTTTAGATGCAGTCTCTTTTTTTTATCCTGTGCTAACATCTTTCTAGCAGCTTGAGCACACTGTTTTGGAAGTATTTGCAATATTGCTTAATTTTAAGTAGCACTGAATATCAGTATGTGCACATGTATGTATCTATACATATGAATGCACAGAAACATGAAGGTAAATTGAATACTAGCCAAAATCTCTTTTTTTAGGGTTTTTTTTTCATGTTACATATTGTGATACTTGTGTTAATATAAGGATTTTGAAGTACTTCAATTACAAAAAGCAATTACATTCTTTAGGATGTTGTGGGTTTAGATAACTTCTAATGAAATTATCATATTTAGACATTTTTTTTTTTCTCAGAGGAGATCAGCTCTCTGGAATTTTACTGCTATGACTTATGGCTCTACATACTGTTTAATTAGATCATACAGACAGTTTTTCCCAAAAACTACTCTCCCCATTTTTGATCTGAAAGCAATAACAAATGTAGGCTGAAGATTTGTTTTTCTAAACTAAATCCTGAGTGCCTACAAAGTAGGCATTTTATTAATTGCTACTGAAACTACCATATTTATGATTTTATGGCAGATCTGTTACTGGAGTCTCTTTGTGGAAAAGTGATCTCAATTTTTTTTTGTTTAAACAGTACAGAAGTGTTATCGAGAACCTGTAACTTCCAGGGTATTCAATTATTTCTTCATAAAGCGAGTCTGACTTAAATAGCTTGTGTAACACTTGGAAAAAATGCACAATGTGTAACAAAATCAGGATATTTCAAAATGATAATTCTGAAATATCACAAAGCTGTCTTGATGTTATGCAATTTGATGGCCCCAGCTGCCACTCAGTAAATATCATGTAGGAATGTACAATGAAGTACAGGACAATCCATAGGAAATTACAGTTTTAACATTGTGTAAGTACCTTATTCTCTTGGAAAAGCGAACCTGGCCCACTATATTTGTATCTGTGGAATTAGTTAATCTAAATCAATTGGAAAAGAAACACATAAAACACAGCTTACTTTGAGTAAGGGGGAGCAAACAGTTTGGGAGTTTTCTTAATGTGCAAGCTTACGGTATTCTGTGGACTCTGAGTACTACCACATCAGTTTCTTATTTGAAAATTGGCATACTGCAACAAGAAAGTGTGCTAAATATAGGATTTTTCTGCAAATTTCAAAGCTGCTCTCTGTTTAAGTCTTCAGATCTGAAGAAGTGAAGTTGAATTTGAGTAATTTGCCACAGTGGCGGTTAGAAGTTTTGAATGCCTGGACAACAGGAGATAGTGGATTTTCTTTTTATTAATCTTACCCATTGCTGGCAGTGGATGCACTGACACTCATTATGATGGAGACTAAGGAAGTGAATACAATGTTATTAATAATGATAATCTATTGACTTTACATTGTTTCCGAGCCATGTGTACATATACCTAAACTACTGACCTCGTCAGCATGCTTTCTAGTACAAAACTGCTTTCAATTTTTTTTTAAATGAAAATACTGAATTAAAAAATAAAACCAAAACATTTTTGAAGCATTATTTTAAGTGATCAGTTATTTTCTCTACAGTCCTGGACCTAATGAGGTGTTATTACCTGGTTTTTTATTTATTTGCACAAGTGAGTCTGCTTTAAGTCTTTACTGGGACTTCATGGCCCATTAATGTAGTTCTGAGTGCTCATGCAGGTAAACACTGCACTAGGAATTCTGGATTTATGGCTTTTTTTAAGAAGACTAGAAGATTTTTTTAGTTCCTATTCAAGTAGGGTGTTCTCTGAAGTTCATTTTATTTTGATTCTTTCTGTTGATGTGTACTTTTGCATATAGACTGTTGCATAAGGACTTGTCTTGCCAGAGAGCCCATAGGCCTTTGGTATTCTACATCAGTGAACAAGAATGTTAAACATTAAAAAACAACCTTTATTTTTGAGTTTTATATATATATATTTTTAATTGCCCAATCTGAGGTTTTAAGGGATAGACATGAATTATAAACTCAATTGCCTTGTAACCAAATTATATAAATGCTTCATGATTTCAATGAAGAACATGCTGTAGATTTTCCTGTAAATTAGCTTGATCAATGAATATGTGTGCTACTGAGCTTTAACTAATGTGATCTTCCACTGTAGAAAGTCATTGTTATGGATCAAATATAGGTACTAAACTATGTTTAAATGGATAAACAGGGATTTTACAGTTTTGAAAGCAATGAAGATAGGGCTGTTCCTCAGCCCATCTGCTTGCCATTCAGAAGAGTTGTGATGCAGTGCTTCCTATGCTATAGAATTATTTTTCAGCTTTCAATGACTGTAGCATGATTCCTTTTTGTACTGTACTGTGTACAGACTTCCCATGTTTTGCACTTTTCTATGGCAAACCTTGACTGCTTTATAAATACTCTGTTGTGTAGTAAGTAGTGATAGTGATAGCAGGCATTTGTGTGCTACATAATCAGTTTGGACTGCTCGACTTGCGAGGTTCACTTGGGCTAATGTTGTGTGTTGCTGGTTGCTTGTTGTAGCTCACGTGTAAGTACTGTTCAAAGTTACAAAGTCAGCCCTCATTGCACAATGATAAATCACTGTGATCTGTACATAAACCCTAGTAAAACTTTATTGCTGTTTAATTTAATGTAATAGCTGTCAAATCTCGATTCATTTAATAAACCTTTATATCTTTTCAAATGTTTAAACCTAGTTTGTTTCTGTTTGTACTGGGGGGAGATTGGGGTTCTTCATCCAAGAAAATGGTGAAGGGGAGACGAGAGGAGTAGAAAAACAACTGTTCCTTCTTTTCACATTTTAAGCCTTTTCAGAACAAGACACACATGTTGGAACAGATTTAGATGGTGTTGAAGAAGCACCAAAAAGTACATTTTCAAAACCATTTCAGAAGTGCACCAATAATCAAAAGCGTTAACTTGGACTTCTCATTAAACTTTGATTACATGAGCCTAATTGCTTTGGCATTTTCACAACTTAATGACCTGAACACTGTCCAGAACACTCGGTTCAATCCGTTTTTTAGGCATTGAAAAATACTCTTACAATGTCACGAAAAATATTCTTACAATGTCAGGCACACCTAACTTACCCTTTATTTCATCTTCCATCAAAACTTGAAAAATTCATTTATAACAAAATTTCTTTATATGTTTGTGTTAAACATTCCTTCTCTTGGGTCAAATGTATTTTATCTGTACTTATCTGGCAATAAATATATAACCACAGAACCTACTGGATACAGTTTGGACTAGTTAAGGGTTCACTTTTTTAAGATAGAATATTTCTTTTTTTCTGCCTGGCTTCATTCTAAATTCTGTGCATTGATTCACAGTACTGAATACACAAAAAACATTCTGTGTTTTTCTCTTGTAAACCACTGTGTCATGTGCTTCAAGAGACTGCTGGTGGAAAGTGAAGGAACACTGCGATGAGTCCTGGCAAGGTTTTAGTCATGACATGAATCAAAAGGACTTTTCAGTTAAAACACAGGAAAATTTTGAATGATAGCAAGAAAGAATTTTGTTTGGCATCTTGTTCATACCCTAGCCATGTCTCAGAGTTTTTGTTCATTTGTCCTGAGTTCTATGTCTTTTTTGAATGCACATGTAACTCTTTATCTTTTCCAATAGAGGCCACTTAAAATACGCTTTTTCACTCATTCAGAGCAGGTAGGTTTTGTTGGACCACGCTCACTACCCCCAATCTCTCACTTTGTGCTTCATTAGGCATTTGTCTGGCAAAACACTCTTAAAACAGCATTTGACAATAGCCCACTGTTCTGTGACCCACTGTTAGCCAGTAAACGTATGATACTATAAGGAATGGTAGGAAGCACCTGGCACTGTTACATCTGGATCCTGCCCAGTACTTTGTGAATTCTTACATAATTCACAAATCGAGCCCTTCCACGTGCAAACTCCTGCTAGCTGCTTCAATCTCAGCAGCTTTTCATGGGGAAAGTGAAAGGCTCTTCTGCTGCTCTCAGTAGAAGACAACTCCATTCTGTCTTCCATGACCCCTTTCTATCTACCCTTCAAAAAATCATCACATATGGACGTATGTCAAGCTTTGTATTTATCCTTGAAACCAGAAAAGCCGTAAAATTTTAGCAAGCTGAATCGTGCAATTTTCTTTCTATGTACCCAAATACTTTTCCAGTTTTGTGCTATCGTATTTCAAACTATTATTCTTTGAAAAGTGCAGCAGTCAGTGGGGCTATTATGCCAACTTTGACTTAAGGTAGGTTTATCTGATTCACTACATTTGTTTCAATGCCAGTGAGTTGCTGAGCAGTTGAGAGTCTAACATCTCTTACTGCATCTGTAGTTCAAGCCACTCAAGTCTGAGGTGCATCCCAAATATGTGACTTAAACACCAAAATGCAGACCTGTCTTCTAGAATGTACAACTCATAAGATGCCATGCAGGTGATGTCTCTACTGTACTGGTTTTTACATAATCAGAGTACAGATAGATACCTTGAAAAGTGTAGTCGGTGTCAGATTAAACAACTAAACAACTTCAGATTTTTTTTAGTTGTTTGTTGTTTCTTTGTTGGTTTTGGTTTTTTTTTTTAATACTTCTCTCCAGCTTATTGTCCCTCATTCTGGACTATTGTAATAAAGCAGGCAAATGAATGGGAGAAAAATATTTTGGGAAAACAAATAACCTTGAACTGGGCTTTAACCAAGAAATAACTTGATATGCCTGACCAGTATATGCTTGCTAGCACTAAATGTTTTAGAAAATACGGTGCCTGTTTAGGTTTATGCTGGCTTTTAAGCTAAAAATCCTGTTTTTCTCAATATTGTATCCAAAGATGTAGTTTTGGGAGTCAGAGTTTTTTTCAACTTTAGTCAGTAATCAGTCTAGTTCAGAGAATCCTTGATACTAAAATCCACTGGTTGGAGAAGGACAGTGCTTTATAGTAATCATCATGTTCTTGATTTTCTGCCCAGGCAAAAGCTGTGCAGAGGAGGTGGTTGTGCTTTCAGTGCCAATCCTGTTGCAATTCACATGAAGAAAACAGCAGCTTGCTCGAGCCTGCAGAGCCTAAACTTAAGTCTTTTCACCTTGAAGGACCAAGTCTCTTCTTTGAGCAGCTTTTTGAGAGTATAACTGAGCAGCTTAGCCAATATTAAGACTCAGCTGTAGAAAAACTTGGAGCTTTACAATGGCAACTCTTCAGAAGTTTAGCATTAGGGAGCACAGTTTTTGATTTGGAATACAAAAGTAAAAGATTCTATGCTGTTATGTGCTTCTAACATTTGGTGAACAAATGCCAAAAATATGGAGTGTTTCAAATTGTGTGTGTAATATCTAGTAGCTTCTTTGGCCTGCTTTTGTTTTCTCAGTTACAAAGAAATTGTAGTTGAATTTAGGACTCTGTTCCAATCAAGATGCTTGGTGAAACATAAGTGAAGCAGTGCTGCTAGGCTGTGTTAATATAGGAAAAAAAATCATTCACAAGTGGCATGTCTTCCATTTGTACTGATAACCAGTCTCCTTTGATGCATGTTAATTACATGGCTTAACATTCTGTTCTTAAATTTTGGTCAAGCTTTATCCATTCTACTAGCAGGTTTTGCAAAAAAATAAGCAGGTAACTAAACAGAAGTAGGTAAAATTTGTTTTTTTCCTGTTAATAAAGCTGAGCTGTGAGTTGATAAGTAAATGCATGATCAAGCAACAGCAATTTTATGTAGATGCATTATCCAGGAACATCAACCTCTTCAGATTAATAAATTCCTGCTTTGAATGTATTCAGATTTAGGGGGTTTTTTTAATTTATCTTACTGGCCTGTGACTTAAAGCAGCACTGCAGTCCTGTGCCGCAGCACTTGCTCCTCCTGCCACCCTGCCATCATCCATGTAGCAGCTGTAAGTGAGCTCTGCTAACCCAGCTGATCTATCAGAAGTGTTTCCCTGCTGGGACCTGAACTTTGGATCAAAAGCAGTACTTCCACCTAGTTTATCTAAAAAGGAGTTTTCAAAAGCTGAGTGTGACTGAAGTCTTTGTATTCTCTGCAGGTACTTGCCACTGGGGAGTGAGACTATTGCAATGTTCTGTAAAATAAAACAAAATTCTAACACTGCAATTTGAACCTATTTTCAAATATTTACATAAAGCTCCCGTTACTCATGTAAACCCCAGCAGAATCTTGATGATGCAAAAAGGAAAATGTGGTGAACTGCTTAAGCAAATGTTGCTAGGGACTGAATCCATTCTTTAATATCACCATCTGGCTATTGAGGAAATGGAGATTTATAATAATTATAATAATTAATAATTATTTTTAAATAGATTTTCTAGGCAGTCTATCAGAACATGAGTGACCATTACCCTTGAGTCAGGTTTTTTGCTGACCCTTGGTTTTGGATTTTGAAAGTATCTGAAGTCTATTTTAGAGACTAGATTCTACCAGTAATTTTCTATTTTTTTTTTCTATGTGGCTGGTGATTATTTACATGCAAAATATGGCAGATTTTAAATTATTATGTTAATTTGTTTAAAATTTTATTTAATACACTGAAGTGGCAACCAAGTAAGAAAAGACTGCATTCAGTTTAAAAATAAGATATTTAACCATATCAAAGCTTTGGATGGAAAACATTTTCAGGTTGGAAATAGAATAATATTGTCTGAATAAACAAGTATCATGAAGGTGGGCTGATTTCAGTTCTTCAGCTGGGGATTAACCACTGGGAGCTGTTGAATGAGGAATAAAAAGAGGAAGTTTTCTTCAAGTCCTCTCTTCCAACCTGTCAATAATTATGTAATAGAAAAAATGTAGCTATGGCAGTAGCCAGTATTCAAGAGTGAAGCTGAGATATGTACTGGGATATGCATGTCTCAAAACTGCAGTCTGGCTTGTGGTGATACCTAACCACTTGTCCTCTGTTCTGTATCAGGTTTTACTGGGGTGCCTTCATGTTGGGAGTCACCTCCTGGGAACAGATTGTTGGTTGAAGCCGCTCTCAATGCCTTTTGTATCACTTTGAAGTGTAAGTCTTTGATAGAAGTATAAAATCTCACTTATTAGCCCCAAGAACAAGGTTCACCTCAATGGAAAAGGAGCAACTGAGTTAATAGTATTAATCCTGTCTTTTTTTTGTTACGGCATCTTAATGAAATATTAAATAGTTTGAATTTTGACATGTGATGTCACATTTCTTAAGCAAAGGAAGATTTGCAGCTTTAAAAGATGGGGCTTTGACCAGTTTTGTTCTATTTATGTTACACATGGAAGTTGTCAATACAAGACAGTTTTCAGCTTTTGAGTTTGCTGCAGAGTAAAAAAATCTTTTTGTAAGTCATGTTTACCAAAGGATGGGATTCGTGGAGTGAAATAGCCTTCATTGAGATAACTTGTCAGTCTAAGAAACAAACTTCCATTGGGCTTGTGGTGACAGACAAGATTTGGTGAAGATTTTTTATATTTCCAAGTATAAAATAAGAAGATTGAATGATCAAACAGTGATTTTTTGTCAATGTAATTAAAAATTAAAACTAAATCGACTTTCTTATCATGCCAGTGCCAAAATCATGAGCAGTACTGAAAGTTACTTAATTTGTTGTGGTCTATGTGCTGGATTTTCTGTTTTCAAACTGTTGAAAAGAATAGTAATTAATACAATTAAAAATGCAAATGAGGGTTCATTTACTTGTATTGTGTTTAAGCTTCTAGTGAGTTCTCTACATTGAGCAGAGATGTCATCCTACTTGAAATAATTCATTCTGTAAGTTTTCTCTCTCTCTAAATCTCTTTAGTTGATCCGAAATTGGCATCACTTCAAGCAACTAAAAGAAGAAAATCTGCCAGAAGAATATAGAAACAGTCAATGACATGTAGAACATATGTTGTCCAAAAGTGTGAGGGTTTTTTGGGTTTTGGTTTATTTTCTCTGCATAGGGCCATATAGTGTGTGATATATTGGAAGCTAAAACAAAAGCCACCTTGAGACACAGCTTTGAGTTGCAGTATAGTTTCATATATTGCCAATAAAGTTCTTAGCTAGTTCTCTTTAAAGGCATCGATAGCTGTGTTTTCCTGTAATGTTTTGCAAGTGCCTGCTTCATGTTCAAGCTTGTTTCCCTGTTGCCCCGAGGGTGATATTCAGTTGAGTTCACTTCTGTTTATTCTATTGAAAAAATCTCTGATCCTGTTTTTGCTCAAGGTGTTATGAACAATAGCAGCAATACGTTATAGACTGAAACAATGAATTATGAAAGACAATGAATGAGAAGGAGACAAATAAAACAGAGAAAACGCATCTTATCATGGTAGAGTATTTTAAAAGATTTCCAGTAACATGATGAAATTAAAAATCTTTCAAACAAGGCCTTAAAGATACAAAGCTTAAGGAACAAATAATGTCAATAGTTCTATTTACCCAATTTATCTCAGTTTGCATGTTTTGAATAGTCGGAAGTTAGTAGGGTTGTATGTAAGTGTCTGGGAAAGGAGGGTGTCTGGGTAATGTGAAAACCTTACCTGCTAGAAAATGCTCTAATAGAAATGTAACACTACAGAACAAGTATTTACCTGAGGCAAGAAGGAGGAAAAAATATATCTGCATTGCATTTATTGCCTGGTATCAGCACAGCACATTTCGGCAGTGTGTCTTTCTTTGCTTGAGGGTTAAATGTTTTCAAATTGGAAAAAGGACTATGTGAAATAAAAATCTTCAGTGCTTATTTCCTTTGATACTCTATCCCATTCTATGAGAATAAAACCAAAACCAACTAAAAAAACTTCACCACCCATGAAGCAGTTGATTTAAGGCAGATGCAGTTTCTAGGGGTGGAGAGAGTACTTGAAACTAAAGAACAGCAGTGTCTCGGGAATGGGAAAGGAAGTGTTATATCCTTGGGTTTGGAAGTTTTCTGTCAGAATCTCATGCACGTACCTTATGTTACAGCAGAGGAGCTCAGGACTTCAAGGATCAAATTAGGTGAATTAATTTGAAGCAGGGGAAGGAAATATTTAGGAGAAGTTTTCACTTGACCATCTCACAGAAGCACAGGATGCTTGAGGTTGGAAAAGATCTCCAGAGGTCAGCTGGCCCAATGCCCCTGCTCAGGCAGAGCCATCTAGAGCCAAAACAACAAAACTATATTTTGTATTCATCTTAAGTGACATAACTGTCCTCAAAAGCTGAGAAAATAAAATATACACTGCTCTTTTTTTTTTTTTTTTTTTGTATTTTACTGAAAACCCATTTATTTTTAGATTTTTTTTTCCATTTTAAACTTTGCTAAACAGCCACTACTAATAAGTTATTATTTATTAGTAATATAATTCATTGTTCTCACAACTTAAACTGCAGTGGAGTTGAAATTACAAAGTATGAATTTTGTTCAGTTCCTTGTCTTCTCAAATGCTATGGACGGACTAGTTAACCTCTCTGGGCTTAATGAAGGTCTGAAGTTGTGAAAAGGACCATGTGTTGGTTTCAGCTGCTGCATGCTGGTTGCTCATGATGAGTCCTGATTAAAGGTGGTGCTGGATTTGCTGTCTATAGACAGCTTTGTAATTTTCATTTGGAAGAAAACTGATTTTGTTGGTCAACAAGTTCATGGTAAAAAAATGTTACTTCAGTGACTTCCCTGTGAAGAACCAAAGTTTCCAGTAGTTAATAATTTTTTCTACCTCAGAGGTGTTCTAAATGGCCATGCCATCCAATCTCTGTTCTCTCAGGTCCGAAAGCTAGTGTAGCCTTCCTGTGGATTGCAGAGACAGGTTGAAGTTAATGCAGGACTCAGTTCTTTGCAAACTGAGGTACAAAAACTGGTGTGCTCACAAGTTTCTGGGTGTGCACTGAATCCACAGAGTGCTGGTTGCTGTGCAAAACAAACCTCTGTCAGATACAAAGTTTCACAAGAAACTAACTTGCAGCCAATTCTTTCTATGGTGATGGGACAAGCTGACAAATAATCACATCTTGTGGCATGGTGCTTGCATTTCCACCAGACATCATCTGTCTGTAACAAATGCTGATTCTACATGGCTGTCTGGAGTGTGGGAATGGAAAATGTCTCCACAAAAAAGCCATGCAGGAACCATGAGCCCAAGCATGATCCCGTTTGGCTTGCCAGCCAACATTTATCACAGGCAGATGGGAACGAAGCACAGCAAGACCTCTTGGAAAAGGTGTTTCCTGGATCAGAGAAGGTGTTCAGGACAAAGGCTGGAGCAGCCTCACGTCTGTTCCTTGAGCTGGGTGAGAGTTGTGCCACAGGTCTAAAGGCACACACTTGCCTGCTCCCACCTGGTTTTATTCAAGCATCCCAAATGTACAACTTCCATATTGCTCATGCAGGGGGCCTCATGTCAACAAAAGAATTCCCTTTAATATTTTGGTGTTTGCTAATGCACAAAGTGCATCTTCTTTTCTCCTCCCCTGAAAACTGTGCCATGGGAATTGGCCTGGAATATGTGTAATTGAAAACAGAGAGAAACTGATGCCATTTCCAAGTCGTGCCTTTCTTGTGATATACTCCTCATTTACTTAAGCATCACTTTATGTACATACATTACTAACACCATAAATTTTGAATCCCCCTCTTTTGAAATACCATATAATAGCTTAATAAATCTTTTCAAAGTCAGGAAACATTTTTCTGTGTTAATTAACACAGCCTGAGTTGTTCTTTGTCCTTTTGGTGACAGAAGTATAGAGAAAGAATTGTTCTCCCTCTAAAAAAAAAAAAATTAAAAAAAAAAATAAAATAACCACAGAAGTACTTTTAAAGTATACTCTGGAGTCATTTTTATTTTTAAACAATAATAAATCATTTAATTGTTTCAACTAGGCTTAGTTCCAAGCAGTTCTAAATTCAGAGTTAAAAGAATTGATCTTAAAAAGATGTGCAGGAAAACAAAACTCCCTTCCTCTCTCATTTCCTGTTTGTATTGATGGGAATTTGGGCTCTTCTTTGGTTAATTTGGCATGCATTGCTCCCCCATGAGCCTTTCTAGTCAAGGATCACAGAATGTCCACTTCTCACAAGCAAGGCATGAATTTATAATCCAGTGTGTATTTTTTTTCTTTAAAAAAGAGCCTATTAAAAACAGAACTATAAAAAACGTTTCAGTGGGTTTGTACCACTGGGTACAGAAGCAATTCCACTTCCAGCTTGCAGTGTGTTAAATATGTTATACATTGCCCTCTAATGCATTGATCACAATGTTAGAAGTGTAATATAGCAGTAAAATCATAGCAAGATAACAGGAACATCAGCTGACACACACCAAGTGGTCTAGTTCTTCCCAATCATCCTGATTTGAAAAGGAGGGATATCATTGAACTAGGAGATGGAAACTCTGCCCCAAGAATTTAAGCAAATGGCCAGCAAGCTTCAAAATGTCCTTAGACAAAAGGAGATTCCCCAGATCTCTGCAGGGGCTGTGTCTGCTCGCTTGGGGCATCACAGTCTTAAGACATTAAATGTGGACTTGGAGTATAGGGAGTCTCAAGAGTTTTGAGACTTTAGTCCCAAGGCTTTTTATTGTGTTTTTGTGAGTCTGAAAAACTTCACAGAATTGAAATATATATTTATTTTATGATTTATGATATTTATGTCTGCTTTTATAAAACTAGGTCAGTGAGGGTAATAATACAAAACATAGTTAATTTAACTGGAAGGCATCTCATGGGACTATTTTATAAAACAAGGGTAATTTTTTTTTTTTCCTGGTATTTTCCAAGAAGTTCTAGCCTAAAATGGCTTTTTTAGGTTAATCCAGATGAAAACCATGCAACTGTTTGACTGACTAACCATTAAACACTCCCTACTCAGCTAGGTCAAGACCATAAAAATAGCTCTGTTATTATTTAGGAAGGCTGTGATGTTACTATGCTCTGTTATCCTTTTAGGTTGCCTTTACTCACTGAAAAATAGTTTTGTCATCATATTGGCCTGGCTATAATTTTGGCTAATACTTGAACATGGTTATGAGATTGGAAGGATTATTTCTTCTGTAATAGTTTAGGAGTTTTCAAACACTTTAAGAACATCGGTTTCTTTGTATGTCTCCAATTCTGTCTCCCTTAAGCCAGTCATTGGGGGTTAACATCATAATGTTTCTGCTTTAATTGAATGCAACAGTGATTATTAAATTGAATGTATAAGTCAGGCATTTTGAGGGAAAAAAGTACGGTATGTGAGCTAGCACCAGAGAACGTGAAGAAAAAAACAAAAAACAACAGTATTGAATCAAAATTTCTATTTTTTTGCTTTAAATAGTCTCACAGAGAAGTAGCTGGGAGTGAAGTTAAGGACAGAGTGATTCAAGTGATTTGATTCATGAGAATGCTTCAACACATGATTTCACAGACAAGAAAGAATTTTACTAATACACCAAAATATTTTCAGATCCAGGTCCCATATGGAGTCTCTAAAAGGTGTGATTCAAGAGGCTGGAAATGCATCATCTTCACGTACAACAAATGTGCCATGATCCAGTAAAGAGCTTCTGCAGACCTGTCACAATATGATCTTTCCATAGTATCCTATAGACACATTCAAATAGTGGAAGAAACTCTGAAGGCCTGCAGTACACTGTATTTTTGGTTGTTGTCGAGCCTGTCACCTATTGAGTCACCTATTTCAGCCTGAGCCAAGGCTTAGTACCTTCCAGGTGGTTATCCAGCATAGGTACTGTAAATGACCTTCTGGGATCAAATTAGTCCTTAAATTAGTACAATGAGTGCTTAAAATTCTTTGACACTTTTATCTCTCTGAGTGTGGTGGAGGTGTCAAAGCATCCTGGTGTGCAACGTGCAGATCCCAACACCGGCATGTCTCCTCTGCCTCTCCGCAGGCTGTCTGCAACAGCAGCATAAACACAGGAGTCAAAATGAGCAGCTGTCTTCTTCCTTTGTGTTTTAGCAAGGTGAGAGTCTGTAAGCACAGTCCAAGGGGAAGAAAAGAAAAAGAGCTCGTGGGGTAGAGCCTGTGGTCTGGGGTTTGCACTAAGAAGTGACAGCCAGAGGGTGAAAACAGAGCACTGACAGCTCGTGGGGGGAAGAGGTGAGATCTGAAAGAGCAATGGGACAGGAAAGGGAAGTTGTCACACAGCCAAAATCAATTAAAAAAGGAATGAGGCTGAAAGGACTTGAATGGAGAGATTTCATTTGCCTTACATCCATCTTCACTCGGATGAAAAAGCAACCTCTTTAAAAAGTAAAAATATTTAAGGGTTTTTAGCATTTTGCTCCCTAGGAATAGGCTTGTTCTTACAGCCTTGGTCAGTCAGTCAGTCAGACCCTTCCCCTGAGAGGACTATGGAGTGAGAACAGACCTGTCTCACCTCAAGCAGCTTTTCAGAGCTGCAGTCCTGTTCACTGCACAGGCAGGGCTCCTGCTCCTGAGGGCTGCTTCCATAATTTTAGTAAAGCTCATTTCCCTGCTGGGAAGCCCTGGCTTTTGTTTTGGAGGCTGTAAATACACAGTTGTTTGTCCTCTCCTTGCAGTCCTTTCTCTCTCTCTCTCT
>VXBN01012213.1:1524291-1551146 GCA_013397395.1 Sinosuthora webbiana
CTGAAGAAGAAATCTCCCCATGTCCCCCAAATAAACCTTTGTTTCCCTCCCAACTTCGGAGAGTCCACTTTTCTTGAAACACCACAATCAGGCCAATGAAGAAGGAGGTGCAGCTGAGCCAAGAACTCACAAATTGGTTCTGTTGAAACGTGCTGTGAGCCAAGGAGCCCCAGCTGAGGCAGCTGGGCTCAGGAAGAGGGCCGCGCACTGCAACAGGTAGGCAGACAGACGTGCTCACAAGATGCCTCAGTCTGATTGAGTGAAAGCCTCAAACCCTCTCTTACAGGTTGGCACAGGCAACTACAAAAACGCTGTCTCCCAATTAAGTTTTTTTTTGTAAAACAGTGGTTACTTAACCAGAATATAAAAAGAAAACAGAAGTTCAAAGACCACTATTTACTTTCTCATCCCTGACCATGCTTTTTCTTGAAGCTAGGTGATGCTAAAGGGGCAAGGATTAAGTATGGATGGTGTTTTGCAGCCTGGTAAGGACTCTAGCATTCCATCCTTGAACCAGAGATTATTGCTGTGCAAGGTAAACCAATCTGACTGGGAAGCACACATCCCTTCATTCTAAACATCCTGCCTACTTTTGTAGTAGACATAATTTGTAGTTGAACACTTAGGAACTTGCTCTCTTTCTATTCCTGAGCCTGTAGGACAGAAGACCTTGGAAATACTGTGGGTCCCTGTCTTTTGCTTATTAAATTTCTTTTGTTCCTTTCTTTCCGGAGGAAATTAAAAGGATAAGGAATAAATAATGAAAAACAGATTATTTTTGTAATCATGTAACAATCAAGTAAATAAACAAAATCCAAACAGCTCAAATAATTACAGCTATGTTGCCAAGCCTTGGCAGTCTGTCTTAGTGAGTTTGACTGTCTCCATCCAGCTGAGTTTGCAAAGACAGTGCTCATGGAAAGAGGGGTTGCTTGCCTCTCTGCTCTTCCACACTTAACAGTTTCCAAGAGGGAAGGAAAAGCAGGATAGCAGCACAAATCCCATTTCCTTGCTTTTCATGTATTTTTAATCCTCTCTCAAAGCAGGAGCAAACAGCTGTGAGGCGAGTGTGAATCATTTGCTCTCAGTTGTATGTTGAAGAATTGCTGTGCCCTTTCACGGCTGTGAACACAGTGATGATTAGTACTCACATGCAACACAGTTCTGGTACAGCTGCAGGTCCAGGAGTGCTGCAAGTGATACAAATGAGGTTGGCCAAAGCCCCTTCTATCACAAGGCATTCTCCAGCTCAGGGGTTTACACTTGTATTGTGTTACAAAGGCTTTGGCCAAACTCCTTTCTTCCCCAAGGAAACTCAGCGCAGCTCCCTCACCCACCACAAAGTCCAAATCAGAATCACATTTCTGGACCATGGGCCAGACTCCTGGCCCCAGGCCCAGCTCCTAGGTCTGTTTGAGGAGCATATAAAAGCTGTGAAACCTGCCCTGAACACACTGTGGAGCAAGACAGAGAGGAAAATGCCTTCTGCCCATCCAAAAAGCTCACAGCAGTAAGGGAAGATGGATGTGCCAGACCTGGATGGAGCTCTTGATGGTGCCTAAGTTAAAGGAAACACAGCTCTCCTCCCACTCCTCAAATGTCTACTAGGTTGATTTTGTCTGATTTTCCTCTAGCATAAGAAATTTAGGGGGTGGAAGCTGAGATCATTTTCTGATAGAGCAAAAACATATGTTAACCTTGAGTGCTATCATGTTTGCCTCCAGCAGCCAAGAAACCTCCCTTTCTGCTCCACATTATCACTGGGCAATACTTTGATCAGCAGGAAAAGTCTTGGGGAGTTCTCTGTGGAGAATAGAGATTTGCTGGTGTGAATCAGAAGGGTGGCTGCCCTTGCTCAGCTGTGAGGTCCTTTGAAATGCAAGTCCTCTGTTTCACTCACTCAGTGAATTCGCTGTGCATGGACAGTGCTGCTCATGGAGGGAAGGAAATTCTGATAAATCAATAATCAGGAAGTGGACTTGCAGAGGATGCTGATGGCAAAACAGTGTCTTCTCAGGGTTATTTTCAGTGACAATATTGGCAGGGTCTTTGGTGTATGCAATGATTCCAGCTGTCACTCTATGGAAGTTTTGCATTGTGAAAGAGAACATTTGACTAAACAAAAAGCTTGGGTTTTTTTCAATTTGAAGTTGTCTGTGCAATCCTGTACAGGTAGGGATTAAAACTGAGAGTTAGTTACATTAAGAAAATAGCAAAAAGAAAAATCTTCATTTAGGGTATCTGTGACAGTCAGATCAGGTGGCCCTCTCTCAAATTTGAAAGGTGGACTCTCCCAGGACGAAGGTTATCTGTACTCTGGCTTTCTCTATGTGAGAGAGTGGCAGACAGGCTTAAAACTTGCATGGATAATGAATTTTTTTCTATATCTGTTCCTCAGTCTTACCTCTAAATGACCTGAGATGGTATTCATTTTTCTGAAGCCCATGACCTGGGACATGGGTACTCCCTTAAGTATCTCTAATCAGAAACATTTGTAATTGATATCTGTTTGTGTACTTTTGGTTATTGAGCAAGTAGAGCAGAGAGACATCTACTAAATTATTTTTAATAAATCCTGGATACTGTGTTCTAAATGGAAAATCAAACATTTTGCAGAAAGGTCTTTGATATCTAACAAATTACCAATGATGTAAGTAGGATTTGCTACCTAATATTGTTAGGGTATATAGTTGTAAGTCTTTGAAAGTTCTTTAAATGCATCTCAACAAGAGTGCTGACAGCTGTGGATTCAGGAATAAAGAATGCAGTTACTATTCAGGAGATCCAACTGAATTTGGAAACTTTCCTTCCAATTTACTGTAATTATGTCACTAGAAGAGGTGCTGTTAAATAAGTTAAGGGTCAATGAGAGAATTTAATTATATCAACCTGACAGTTCTTTGCTTTCCATGCATAAAGTATTAAGTGTTAAAATCCTTGGACTGATTAGTAGAAAAAATGAAGATCAATGTCTTATACTGTAAAGAGAAGGAAATCTGCCCACTGTTAGCAAAAAATGAACCCTGAAATACTAGACAGCTATAATCCTTTTATGGGAAGGACTAGGATAACCGAATATGACATTTGGCTTTGTTAATGAAAAAAGACTTATGAAATAAAACAAAACTCAGATGTTTGATCACTTCAGGGTGATATCATGTAGGCACTCACTGCCTCCACATATCCTCACTGTACACTTTCCATGCACAGTTCACTGCGGAGGGGAATGACTAGAAACAGCTGCCTTGCCTCAGATATTCCAGATAGCAGCTTGTCAAAACAATCTGCTGGTGAGCAGAGAACTTGTTGTGACTAAGTAATTTTTAGTGGATGTCTCATCAATTTGTGTAATTTTCAAAGCTCTGCTTCCTTCAGGATTTTCTATGAGTCATGGGCAAGAGTCATAAAACAGAGCTAATCTTAGTGTTTTTTGCCATTATGGATTATTGTTACTCTGCCTCTAACACACAATTTTACAGTCTGTATATGTGTGTTTATCAGTTTTGTACTGTGTTCAATGCAGATGAGTTAACGGTGTGACCAGGCCTCTTGGATGTGAGTCATGCAATAATTAATAAAAGTGTCATTTACCAAGAAATCTCAGTGTCCTGGATATTACAAATGGCAGTTATAAGGAAAAACTGACGTGCAAAATTAAATTACTTGCTAAGGGTCACTTAAATGGTCAAATTCAGCCAGCCATTCAAGACTCCAGACCTCCAAGGTCTGTTTTTTTTCTAACTGATCCTTTGGTAATACCAATGACACAGAAGCACAGCAAAAAAAAAAAAAAAATAGGCACCATGTAACTTGTGCTCATGTCCACCTATGTTAAAATAAAAAGCAAGAAATATGATGGAGTTGAGTTAACAAAGACTTCAGGACAGCTGAGATAACTCTCCTAAGACAGCCTTCTAAAGAAGGTGCTCTGCAGCAGTTAACAGTATTTCAGATTTTTTTGAAGTGAAGAAAAATCCATTGCATTTACTGGCTGGCTGAAAACAAAACTGGCTGAAAAGATTGGGTGAACACACACTGGCTTTTTTTCTCACTTACAGAAAAACAAACACAAACCTGTAATGTTTCTTGACTTTCTTTAACTATGCATTTGAGTATGAAGTATTGAGAAAAAAATGTTTGAGTTTAATGGAAATATTATTTGGTTTTTTCAACAACTGTGAAGTTACACAGCTTCCTAATTCTGAATGCTTTTCTAGTATCCACCTGCCACTGTTTTTTCCATATTTTGATTAATATGTATTTCATCAGCTTCCCACAGCTTTGTATTTTGTAGCTACAGTATTTTATCCAAGCCACATAATGAAAATGTTTATCATTTGGATGAAATATTGAAAATGACCTTATTTGATTTCCTCATGTATTGCTGCCAAAGTCTGTAACAATAATGAAGATAAATACAAACTCAGAATATTTTAGCCAAGACTTTTTAATGAAAAGGCTTCAAAGACATTGTATTCAACTGTGTAATTGCTTTTTAAGGACTCTGAGACAGAACAGCTGTAATAATTGGACAGAAATAGTCCAATTTTCCTCATTTGGGTGTGTGTTTACACAGTGAAATACTCTTGATTTGTACACTAAAATTGTGCAAGAGTATAAAGACACACCCCAGAGTCCATATATAAGGGTGTGAAACTGCAACATTGTATAGAATAGAGTCACAGAGGTATTTTTTCAGAAATAAAAATGCCTAATTCCAAAAACAGAATACCCTTCAAAAATACCAAATTGCAACAATAGCTGTAGCCATTTCCATGTTTATCCCCTAAAAAGCACTATTCAGTGATGCAAACCAATGTGCTCGTTAATATATCCACACAAACCTCTGCTCTTTTCTGGTATTTGTGTGTCAGACACTTAAACCTGTTTTAGCTGCTCTGTTTTGAGACTGTCTGCAGAGGAAGAAAACAGGAGCTGCGGGAAGCAACCCACCAGTGACCTATTGGGTTTCACTGAAACTGCTGTGTGGGATTAAGAGGAGAGATTGCAAATAAAAGGAGAATGGAAAAATCTCTGCATCTTTGTGTCCTGAGGCAATGCCTGACAGTTAATTCAAGACTTCTTAGTCCCATACATGTAGTGTTGTATCAGCTGAGAACCAAGATTTTGCTGCTGAGTTGGAGCTCCAGGATCTCCTGGCTGCTGAGAGGACATGAGACTTGCTGGTGTTCCCAGCTGACTTGATAACAGCAGCCCTGGTGCCTTCTGCTATTGCCTTGGTTTCACAATAAATATGTAGTTGGTGGGTGGGTGTTTCCAGTCAGCGGTGTCTACAAAGCTGTGTTTAGCAATAGTTATGGAGCTGTAAAAATAACCATGCCAGACTTTCCCAACAGCTCTCTTTCCCTTGCACTGAAAGGCAAAATATATTGCTTGAACTTCCCACACCCTGGACATAATTTTAGCCGCTTTCTTTTTTAATCTCACACATTTTACTTTCCTTTCACCCCCTTTCCACCCAGAAAATTCTGGATGCACAAGAAAAGTTTTAGGCAAAGACATGAGTGATGGCAAGTCTGAAAATAAATATCACAATCCTGTAACATCATCTTTGGCCTTTATCAGTGCAAAGATGGCCTCATATCCCTTATTTGGTTTTCCCATCTTTGTCACTATGAGCTCCGCCACAGTTTCCAGTATCTCATAACATATGTTAACAAGATTTTTCTTCTGATCATAGCAGAGATGGCATGAAACCTCAGATTTTGGAGTCTGGATTGGATGTGATTGGACCTGTTGTCAGATCCAAGGGTGCTAGGTGTGGAAAGAAAAGGGTTCTGCACATCTCTGCCACGCAGGCGTGTTCCCCACAGCACATTTTCTTGTGTTAAGTCTAATTTTAAATGTGGTTTCCTCCACCTCCTTGCAGTAGTCTTTCATCCTGAGTTGATCTCATTGTCTGGCAACTTTTCCATATGTTCAAGTGTTTGCCTTCTCAGTTCCATCCTATTACTCCTAATAAACTCCCTCATACCATGTTTAATAACTTCTCCTCTTACTACCTCCAACTATATGCAGACGATTATGTTTCCCTGTAGTCAGAACTTAATCAGTTTGCACATACTGAACACATTAGGAACTTCCAGGGTTTTATGTGTAGAATGGCTGGCCACATATCACCAGGATTTTCTGAAAGAGGCCAGTCCCTCACATGTGTCTGTGACCTGGGAGCACAAGTCCTAGGATCTGCTGAAGGTTGCTCCAGTGGGAGAGTGACCAGGGGATGTCTGTCCAGGTAAGGGAAACAGGGGGAAAGAGAGAAAGAGAGCAAGAAAGAGTCTTCATTCCCTTCTAGCACCTAGAGGAGAGCTGGGTGTGGGTGGCAGGAAAGGAATTTTATTACATACTTCCTCCATCTCTCCCTGCTTCCTGCTGCCTAATTTTTATTTACCATTGCCCATATATTTTAGTCTACTAACACCTCTAAGATATGTGTGTTCAGCTTTAGCTGGGGAAAGGGGCCCTGGACAAGTGCAATGTGACCCAGTGGACAGTCCTGTGGGACCAAGTAGTGCTTCCTCCCAGCTGTAGAGGAGAAACAGGCAATAGGGAAGGAAAGAGTGAGAGGGAAGAGGATGTTTGGATAAGGTCCCTGCTAATCTACTAAAGAAAAACACTAAGGACTCCTCATGTTAAATTTAGATGAGTCTAGACAATGGTTTACTACATTATTTGCCCGGAGAGATTAGAATAGCAAATCTTATTCATCCCATTGCATACAGATTTCCCCAGCCAACTTGCACTTCCTTACCATGAAAGAACTTGCATCAGCATCATGTGCTCTTGAGCTATACGAAACTCTCCTTGGCTGCCACCTTATCTCAGACATGTAACTTCCACTGCCTAAACTACGTAGGTTCATTTGGTCCATCACAGCCCCAGCAGACACAGTAATCAGTATATTTTTGCTAATGTTGTCCAAGGGACTGATTTTACAAATATATTCTGAGTATATAGATTAAATAAGACTGTGCCCAAAACAGTGGGTCCTGGCTTTCCTAATATTTCTGTAGAGAGAAAATTCATCCAGTTTGTGCAGGATCCATTCAGTTCCTTCTCTTGCCAAATATGAACAAACATTTTCTCCTCTCCAGTGGATATACCACTGAGAAAAGTCCTTTCCTGATCACAAATTGATGCTACTTACACTTGGTATAAAATTCTTTAATGAAAATAGGGGATGGAGTCCAGTTTATTTGCTTTTGTGAGAGAAAGCTGGTCCACAAGGACATCCTTCTTTATGACTTTCAATGTAAATACTAAATAACAAAAACTATTAGATAACAGAGATGATAATTTTTTCATTTTGTGTTATTTCAAGCAGCTAATTAGAGAGAAAAAAAAAAAAGAGGGGATCCCAGAGATAGCTGGGATAGGTGCTTCCACTGACAAGCGACAGTTCCTTAGTGTTGGCATTGATTTCCGGCTAGCTAAATGAATTCACCACAGGGCTGTTTGGATCTCCTGCTTGGGTGTCTGTGCTTTACATAGGAGTGATCTTTGCTGGGGATATGGATTGGTAATGCAGGGGTTCGGAGCTGCAACGGCTAGCTCTGCTCCTGAACTCGCATTTATTGGTACAGGTCCAGTACCTTCTCACTGTGTGGGTCCTGACCCTCAGGTAGAAACGTGGCTTCAGCATGGAAGAAAGGCAGACTCTCACGTGGGTGCTAGGAAAGGTTTTATTGCTCCCAGATGGCCATGTGAAAGTGACTCTCAGGGCTTGGGTTTCAGCTTAAGTACAGGAGGGTGTGGAAAGGGGCAGGGATTAGCCCAGGACCAATACCAGGTGGGGTGGGAGTTACCAGGACAGAAAGACAATACACAGGGCATCTGATACATGATACAGGGCGGAGAAGTCATAGGCTCTGCCAATCACCCCAGTCCCTCACCAGAGTCTGGGCTGGGTTGCAGGGAGATGGACAGGACCCACAACTAGGGAAAAACCAAAGGGTTAGAACAAGGGGTAGTTTAGAACAAACCATTCTACATAAACTTGCAAAACCCCAATTTCACACCACAACAGATTTGTGGCTTTGCCACCCGGTACTAAAAATAGACCAATGGCTACTCTCCTGCCTTCCAGGTGAGTGTCCTATCAGTGTGCTATAGATTCCCACCTTCCTTGTATCTCTCTGCTGCACCTCAGAGTGAGCTTTAAGTGACTTCCATTCTAAGCTTCACTGTGGTATCTAAGTCCCCACACCAGGTTCATGGTGATTTTGGGGCTGAATCCCTCCAAGTAGATGAAGTGTTTCACTGCTCCAGTGCCAAGGGAAATTCTGTACAGGAGTGTGCCCAAGAGAAGCGCTCTTTCTTTATATCTTCCATTGACCATTCTTAATGAAAATCTATGCCCGGCCTCATGTTTTTGGTTTTTAAGGGGGTTTTCTTGATAAAAAAGGGCACTTAAACACCAGAAAGCAGGACTGAAGATACCTTCCTACTTAACATTTTCATGTAAATACTTTCTTACTAACCGGCTTGAACTTTTAAAATAATTTTATTTGAATATACCTATTTTTTCCCCTTGCACAGTGGAGGGAAGCATCAATACTTTGCTCCCTTCCACTACAAAGCAAAGCACCAAAGTCTGTCTGACCTGCCAGTAGACATTGGGCATTTCCACCTCTACTAGTTCATCATAGAGAAACCAATGTGTTGGGTTTTTTTAATTTGAATAAAATTTATATTTATATCAGGCAACAAGATGTCCATGAACTAACAGGGAGCCCTTGTGGCAAGAAGGCCAGTGGAATCCTGGAGTGCATCAGGAAGAGCATTTAGTCAAGGGAGCTGATCCTGTCCCTCTATTCAGCCATGGTGAAGCCACATCTGGAGTGCTGTGTCAAATTCTGGGCTCCTTAGGGCAAGAGAGAGATGGAACTCCTGGATTGGGTCCAGCAAAGATGATTAAGGGACTGGAGTATCTCTCATATGGGGAAAGGCTGAGGGAGCTGGGCCTGTTCAGCCTTAGGAAGAGATGACTGAGAGGGGCCCTCACCAATCTCTGTCAGTATCTGAAGGGAGAGTGTCAGAGGATGGAGCCAGGCTCTGCTCAGTGGTGCCCAGCAATGGAAAAAGGGGCACTGGGCAGAAACTGAGGCACAGGAAGATCATGAAGAAGGACTTCTTTCCTATATGGGTGACCACCCACTGGAACAGGTTGTCCAGAGAGGCTGTGGAGTCTCCCTCACTGGAGAAGATTAAAAAACCATCTGGATGCAATCCTGTGCCCTTTGCTATGGGATGACCCTGCTTGAGCAAGGAGGTCAGACCAGATAACTCACTGTGGTCCCTTCCACCTTACCCCTTCTGTGATTCTGTGTGTGTCATATAAATAATCTCTATCCCTGTTTTTCCTTTCCTAAAATACATGTGTCAGAATATGAAAGGAGTTGAGGCAAATGATACTTTTTTCTAAAAATATATCGATATTATAAAATATATGGATGTTTGTTCTATAGCTCACTAATTTAACTGGCCAGTTGCCTAGTGTTTTACATCATGATGTCTCCTGGGTAAGGAGTATGCCCTCTTTTTGGTGTCTAGCACACTGGAAGTTTGTAGTTTATTTTTAGGTAGTAATTCTAGTAAAGGGATAAATTAGGAAATGTAATCAAGAAATAGGTGAAAAGGGCTACCAAGATGTCTGGGTTAAAAACACTTCCATTCATGACATCTTCCCAGAGCTCATTGTTTTTCTAGCATAACACTGAGCAAAATGAAAATAATTTATAACTGCTTGCATTGTCTTGAAGCCCAGAATGTGACTTAGAAAAACAATTTGGGATCACAATGAAAATGGCTCATTACTGAAGAAGCTGAAGTAACACCAGATTTAATCCATCATCTATTCGTCTGTCAGTTAAATTGTGCCTTGCATGAACTTACTGCTCTGCCTTTCCAATTCTGCAAGTTAATACGTACGGAAAATTTCTTTTAAGAGATTACAGAAATATTGTGCTGGCATTAATCAGAGAGGTTTTGTCCTATTGGAAAAAATAATAACCATCACCCTTTCAGGGGTGCTACATTCAAAAGCCACGATAGTATTGAAATGCTCTGAGGGTATAGGAAATGTCTGGAAGTTATTCAATGCAGCCTGGACTTCTTTTTTTTTTCATTTGAAATGAAAGCTGAGCTGTTCAGTCATGAATGAGAACAATAGTGGCTTTTAAAGGAATGTAGTTGGGAAGGTTGGCTTTTATTGGCAGTTGGTGCAAGGTCTGTGCTTCCAGAGTGCTGTCAGATACAAGTCTGGAGTGACTGAGGAGCTGAACCCACTCTTTTGTGTTGCAAAAACTCAGATTTGGTCTTGCAGTGCACAGACCATGATAGTGGCACCAGCCCAGCAATAATCAAAGACAGACAAGAAAGAGAAGAGTCTCCTCTGGAAAAGGCACTATAAAAATTGAATTATAAAACAAAATGTGTAGATTCCACTTGGCTGGGTGGAAAAGCCCACTGTTTCTATGTTGTTGCAATAAGGTTTTAATTAAAGGTAGGTTCTGCTTATAAGTATTACAGCAACTGCATCTGGATGGTGCTTAGGTAAGTGACTTAAAGTAGGATTTTCCCATGATTTCAGAGGAAAAGTTTTGTATAGGATTTTATCTTGACAGTTTTGAAGCTTTTGTGAAACCAAGACATAAAAAGAAATATTCAGCAATTCACTGACTGCTGCTGACCAAAAATTAGGTTAAATCTGTTCAATCATTTAATGTCTCTCCTAAAGGAAAGTCAGAAATATGCATGAAGGAACAAATAGTTCCCAGAATAGGGAATCAAAAAGCATTAGGCAGGTCAAAGCACATTCAGATGCGCTGCAGTAATATCCTGAAGAAGGAAGCCTGGCAGGCAGAATTGTTATAATTTTATTATTATTTATATTACCATCGCCCCTGAGGAGACTCCATTGTGCTACAGTTCCTCAGGCCTGTCCCAGAGCTTTTGACCTGCTCTCCATCAACCCCTTTTCCAAAATCATGCTCTGCAAGAAGGATACTAAAAAAAAAAAAAAACAAAAACAAAACAAAATACAAATTAGACATATTGTTACCAGACTCTTCCATGTAATTTGTTTTTTAAATAGAAATGACCACTATGATGAATACATACTTAAAAGGTATAAAAGTCAATATTGGCAGCTCGAACCTATTCAAAAGGGATTGTTTTCAAATAGAAGGATGATCTGAGTACATTGCAAGGTATTGAGAATTTCATTCCTCATCTTGACAGTTTTTTCTGGGACTTAAACTCCAAAGTCAGTAATCTATTCTTTCAGAGAAACCATGTTCTCCCAAAGCATCCTTTGATGTTATAGAGTTTTTCACCCAGTCAGTACAGAATGGTATTTATGAGGACATATTCCAGATATACTGCCACATTTCCACCACATGTGTGTGTGTATTGAACAATCTTTTTCTTCTAACATGACAGCTTTATCTCTGAACAAGTTTTGGAAACTCCCTCTTACCTTGTAAATTCCTTAGATGCAGTTGTATGATGCTGAGTTTTATGTAAAGACCCAGACATACATCGCAGGATTTAAAAATTCCTTTTATCCTGTTGGGCTGAACACATTAAATAACTAGAAGAAATCAAAAGCAACATGTCCTTTATCATAATATTTCTGGAATCTCAGCACATGTAGGTGTATACATGTTGGAGGTGAAAAAAAATCTATCTGTGGTGATACTACATTTGGTAAACAGAATAGTCTATGAAATCAATTATTTAGTTCTTAAGTTGGAAAATTCAAAAAAATTAAATCCTTTAATTAGTAATATTTATTTTTCTTACAGAACAGCTACAAATCCTGGCTAGACCCTACTCTGCTAAGTTTCATATAAAAGTAGTCTCACTTTAGAAAGTCCAGAGACTTCACTCATGATGCATGATAAGAAAGATACATAAAGGTGGCAAATAAATATGGAGAAAACAGTGGAGAAAGCAAACAGAACACACAGAGGAGGCCAATCCTCCATGAGTATTAGCTTTAAATTCTTGCTTGTCATTATCTGTAATTGATAAACTCAATTACAGGGTAAAAGAAAGTAATTAATTTTAACATCATAGTTTGATTCCTTATGTTTGTCCAATGTTGGCTGAATGGGGGCCTGCAATGCATAAAGGCTACAAAATCCCAATCAGGAATTTGGGAATGAGTTTAAAGGGGTACATACTTCACAATATGAGGATTTGTTATCATTGCCTTCTCTACATCCTCTGCATATGTGGTCCTGTTGCCAAGTGTGATTATTTAACCCATTCCATCCCTAAGCTATGTGAGAGAAGCAAACAGCCCAGGTACCCTCAGCTTCAGAGAGAGGGAAGGGCTTCTTACCTAGGTACTTGTACAATGTTCAGAAAACTGGTCCCTGTCCCTGATGGGATGAGGCTACAACCTCTTAGCATTCTGCATGGGCTTGGTCCCCTGATTCTGGAGATCTCTTGGAGAAGTTGATTTACCTTCCTACAAAAGTCAGGCTCTTGGGAAATGATATGTATTTGTAATTTTTTCCAGAGTAGAACTAAGGTACCTCCCTATATCTGAGAACTGACTACTGTATTTTAATATACCAGTTACTAAATGGAAACTGCCTTTTGATTAAACAAACATTCTGACTCTTTATTGAGCACAGAAGCTGTAGACGTCTCAATAGTTTTGCTTGTTTTTACAGAAACCAAAGAGAAATCTCTTTTCATTTGAAAAAATATAAATAAATTCAAATAGCCTGAGTTGTAGCCTCTGCCACTAAAGTTAGGAATGTTATGTAATGCATTAAAAATGAAAACCTTTATCCAAAAGAGATGAATATTTTATATGAACATTAAAAAAGGTGTGGTTTTACTACATTCCATTGCTTTAATAATACAATAGACCCCTAAGCATAATGGAGTAGGGTAAGTCAGCATGATGCCTGCTTTATATTGCTGAAATAACTCCCAAGAATAGTAATGAACATAATCTCAGTGGATGCACTATAAATCATATTCTAATGAATTTTCCCGTTTGAATGGCCGGTTGGCAAATGACCTATGGCTACATAAAGGGGAAAGCTGGGGGAATGAAAGTACAACAGAGTCTGTTGTCAGGATATTGTTGCTAGCAATAAATTCTTGTCTGTTTTATATGAAGCCTTCCAGAAAACAGTATTTTAGTAGAACATACTGCTTCACCTTTTGATGTCCCTTCATTGAAACTTGGGAAATCAGAAAGAGAAGAAACAAGGCCTCCAAAATAATAACAAAAGGAATAAGAAGAGTTACAGTTTTCAAAATTCAGCAATTTTCATACAATTACCTCTGAGGATCAGTGCATTTGTTGATTTTCTGAGATTGTTCCCTAGGTAGTCTCTATAAGGGCAGCCACCCAGGATCTCGGAAGTGTCATTATGCAGTAATTCTCTCTTATTTATGGAAAGGGACTCTTAATTTTCTAGTTACCTTAGTTGTCATATAAAAATTATTCTTCATGAATTGTTAAAAATATTTTCACAGGAGTTGTTGATCTGCATTCCATTACCAAGTTCTCTGTTCTTGCAAACATGCTGAACTTCACTGAAGACACTGAAATGCTCCCAGTTAAACTTTTTCAAACTAAGTTTGGTAGGGCTCAGGGTAGAAATCCGTATAAACACAGAGACGTTAGTGCTTTTCTCTGCAAAGCTGTATTGCAGTTTCAGATATCCTTACTATGTGTGTGGTTAGGGACCAACAGCACCTCTACTGATATTGGATTAAATAAAACTGTTCTGATGTTTTTATTCTTTGGAGAAAACTGAAGGTTTGTTTCCAGGTTAAAAAAGTGTGGCTAGACAGACTTTATGATAGTTTTGCCATTTGGTACTGCCTTTGTTTAAAATTGCTCTTTACTGAGAGTGATGCTCATTGAACATAATACCTTGTTTTACAGGCTGTTTCTTAGGATGTTTATGTGCTTTCTTCAGTAGAAAGAAGTTTTTTGAATTCAGATTATTATTATTATAGGAGACAGAAGTGGTTGTCTGATTCTGTAAATTTTAAACTGAGGGTTTTCTTTTCTCTCTCATTGTTTTTAAAAGGATCAATATCTCTGAAAGTATGTGGGAGAAAAGATAAATTATATGGATGTTGGAGTTTTTGTGTAACTTATTGCTATGATTACGGAAGTAGACCATAATAAAATGAGAACAGAGCTTACCATTTTTTTTCTATCAGTTCAAGACCACCATAGCAGTGTGAGAAAACAGGTATGGTTCAGAGGAAGCACTTTGGAGAGAAAATAAATAGAAAGCTAAATTAAAGCATACAAGTTTCTAACGAATTTGTCACAGACATAATCTCAAAACCCTGAAAGTCAAAGGAGAAGATAAGAGACAGAGAGATTTGTTGGCATTCATCCCAGGAACTGAGCAGCATATAATTGGATTTCATTAGTTTTCCTTTCCTAAAAATTGAGGATATAAAAACAAAAAGGCTGTTCTTTTCCTATAACCTTCTATTGTACATTTTAGCAATCTAAAAGTTATCTGTTTTCTTTTGTTTTGGGTAGAGCTGTGTGAAGTGTTATATACATATCAGCTAAAATCTTTAAGACACATTAAAACTTTTAAGGAGGTATTAGATTAAAAACATATTTGGACACAAAAGTTTTATTAAGAATGTGGAAACAAATTTTCTACAGCTATATATTTCCAAACTTTGGTTTCAAAACATCTTGGTTTGTTGCTTGTGCTAGTGTTTGAACAAATAAATATTTTATTGCCAAATTATGGTATTAACTTCTTTTTATACAGCATCGTCTTCTCCTGACTGTTATGTGGACTGTCTTTTGTCTCTCTTCCTGTATCCTGTCAATGCCTGAGTACTGCACATTGTTTCTTGACACAGTCAGTGCAGTGAAAGTATAGGATGTACTATCTCTTGGAAAGGTGTTTAAAAGCACCCTGGAACTTCTGGAAAAACTGAAGGCAGCTGGTTTTATCTTAAACTGGACACTATAATTTTTCCTGGAAGACAGGCTTGCTGATATATTATCTGTCTGGAAAAGATGTCACCATTGGTGTTTCTTTTTACAGTTTTGGATATTTTGATATTAAATGGTTCACTAAATATGGAGAAAGGGCAACACCCATTTACGCAGTTTCTCTAAGTTTTGCCAAGTGGGTTGAGCCTTAAAACTTTGGGAACGCCTTTCTCTATACAGAGCTCATATAAGAAAATCATGTGCTCACACCAAACTGTCTTTTGAAAATATGGAGAATTCTCATAGATCATTTTTCTTAGTGAGCCTGGCCTGTTTCAACACTTCTTTGTGTGAGTCTGCACTTGCAGAGAACTGTCTGCAAAGTAAGATAAGGATACTAAGACATAAACTCACTGCCCTATTACAGCGCCAGTGCTGTGGCCAAAGTCTTATTAGATGCACCACATATTTCTAGCAATTTTCCTCCACACATTCTAAATGACCAAGACAGTGATTCTCTGTCACTAGCTTTCATGTTTTTTTAGAATTTTATAATCAGTGTTCCTACCCTTTTCCTTTTTTTTTCCCCCACAAAATTTTACTTTTTCTAATTAATTGTGGTAAGGAGACATAATTTTTATTAAAAAGCTCAATATAGAAATGGGACAAGTTTTTAAAGCCTATATTCACATGGCTGAATCTAGAGATGTGAAAAGGTGATCTAAATTGAAGATATTAAAGTGGTATTGTTGCCTTTTTACTTGGCTTAGATTTGAGGTTAAGATCCTTGGTTTCTCTTGTAGCAAACAAAGACAATACTAACATCTAAAACACAGCAAGGACCTGAATGACTTAGACAGCTTTGCATTTACAGAGGAACGTCTGGCAAGACTTCCATATGGATTTGACATCAACATGAAAAAAAGGATAAACCAAAAAAATCACAAAAACCCTCCACTCCCAGATACCTGGGGTCTGTACTTACATTTACAACTCAGGCCCATTACTAAGACAAGGTGATGGCATGAACTGAATTTGAGAAATAAATGGAAGATATTTGTTTTTAGGGCTGTAAACGTGTTTCAGGTTTTACGGGGGTGGCAAGAAAGAGGTAAGAATAGAGAAATAAAAGTGATTCCTTTTTTCTCTGCAATAAACTAAGAGGCAACCTTTTTATTTCTTTATGAAAAAAAAAAAAGGAAAAAAAATTAAAAAGAGTCAGAGCAGAGAATTTTTGCAGGCAAAAGCTGTCCCTTTACTACATTTCTGAGTAGAAACTGCAGAGGCATAAACAGGAGAAATATAGAAACTCAGAAATTCTTCCAAATCTTGCAAAACAAAGAAACAGACAAAAAGCAAAAGAAAACATGAGAAGCCAGGAGTCACACCAGGTTTTCCAGTACTCTGTCAGCCTCAGGACTACACCCAAATGTGCTGAATACTTCAATAAACACCCTTCAAAGTGCTGATTGCTGTAGAACCCCACCTGTACCCAACAGGATCACCTTCACAGCTCAAACTGTATCCACTGTGAATGTGAAGCAATTACAGTAAACTTCTAATGAGCAGCATGAATTTACAGCCTCTTCCTTCTGCTTTAATGATGTGTTGGCTTACTGATTTATTTTCCAATCCAGTTTCAAGGTTGGATTCAGTGTCTGGACTGAGGAATGTTGCAGCAGCAGCAGCAGTTGTTCATTATTTTTTCTTTCTTATTCCTCCCTTTTATTTGTGATCAGCCCTTATCCTTTTCTCTCCCTGATGAAGCCCCAAGTGCGGGGTTAATTGTTTCAAAGCAACAAATAGATTACTTGACTCAATAAAAGCACACATGCACACACACACACACACACAAGTCTTGCTTTATTTATGAACTTTTTGGTTGCTTTTTTTACTTTCTATTTCAGGAGCCTTAAGCTAACTTTACCTCAGACTCTACAAGTGAATTAAAATGAATTGCTTTATTATTTTTTATTCAGTGTCTTTCTGGAACAAAGTAATGTACATTTGCTTCTTACAAACGGCAGTTTTCTCAAAAGTCTGCTACGCGATGATGTTTTGGAACAGGGGGACCCAGCAGAGGTCTGCCCTGCTGGCAGAGGTATGACAGCTCAGTATTTTGTAAGATGATCTTTTGCATAAAATCTCAAGCTGTTCCAGCTGGCTTTTTTGACAGCGTCCATATGGGAAGGGGAAGAAGCAGCTCTGAGAACGGGCCATTTCCAAGCCTTGTGTGTGCTACTGCTGAGCACTTGGCCATACCTGCATCTCCCTTCCCCTGCTACTTTTTTGTCTGCCGATGATTATTTCAGACCACTTCCATGCCCCTGCGGGTCACATGAATGGCATAGTAAGGTTTTGCAGCACTGGAGTAGTCCTGAGAGACGCTGAGCAGTTAAGATAAGAGCCTAAGATAATGGCAAATTCGGAGCAGCTGGAGGAAGCAGAGTGATCTCAGTATCACCCAGAGCTCTCTCCAACACCGCTCATTATTCTTTCCTGATACCTCTGGCTGTATGACTGCATGCTAAATTTATTGGAGACTGGCTTCTACGAGAAGGACAAAGAACATTTTTATGCTAGTCTGTTGGTTCAGTGGTGATCTAGATGAAACTGTTAAATATTAAATTTAACAAAAACCCTGTAAGCAGACCCTAGAACTCCAGTTCTCTACAGATGCCTGTCAGGAGAAGCTGGAGTCGCACATTGCACAAGCTCAGGATTTAGGTTAGGTTGGGCCTAGGAAGTGCTTGGGTGAGATTTAACCTCGAAGAAAGCTTAGAAAGTGTGTCACTTCTTCAGAACTGGCTTCTGTTTTCAAACATCTGTGTTGTTATAGGACCATCTGACATATTTGGCACATTACACCTTAGCAGACTGTGCAATAAAAAAATGACTTTACAGGAATTATGAGATTACCTTTGAAAGAAGTAAATGCTAACCAGATTCATTTTTGATAGTGAATATTCCATAAATATTTTGTGGTGTTATTGAGAAGAAAAAAGCAATCTTCATTGTTCTCCTTTTCATCCTCCCACAGAGTGACAGAAAGAAATTGTTATAACTCTGTGGAGGTGTTGTATAGCAGCAGTTGTGGAATATCAATGTACAAGGCTCATAAAATCATTTGCAGCTTGCAGACTTAATATCTCAAGAGAGGTTTTGTTTTCACTTTTGATTTTTAAGAAACTGTACACTGCTAAGAGCTGATGGGGGGAATGAGAAATGACACCTAAAGGCCAGAAAATTTTTTTGAGAAGAAATTAACATATTTTTTTGCTTTCTCAATACTAACTCAAAATATAATATGTAAATGAAATATACAATTGCTTTGGTTGAATAATAATGAAGACATTTTAACAGGGCTAAAACATAGACATATTTTGAGCAGTCAAGCCCTGTAATAAAACCCTTTTTTTTTTTTCTTTCAGCATATGCGAATGCCCAACTTGTGCATTTCTTATGGCAGAGGAAGATGTTGATTTACTGTAATTTTTTATGCATATAATAATTATATATAACTACATATACATGCATGATACATACCTGTCTAAAAATGTAGTATAAGTCCATTCTTCCCAAATTGGATTTTAATTTTAAATTAAACAATGATGAATCAGAGTTTCTCCTTACGGTAAATTCTGAAATTCCAGTTTCATTCCAAGGATGCTGAATTTGAATTTTCATCTGCACAACCCTCCCAGGTCGACATTGGTAACTGTGCAAAAGCATTTTCCATAAAACGTCATTTTTTAGGGCTGACTGTTTATGAAGTGATATTTTAGCTGAGAAGTATGGCAATGCACAAGAATAGTTTGCCATTGAAGCTGCTTGTCTGTGGCAGCAGCTACTGTGATCTTGGCCAGCACACGTCACTCAGAGCCCGTGAAGCTGATGATGTGTAACAGTAGTCCATGTTATTACTTCAGTAATTATGAAGGTGATATGACCAGCAAAGAATGGGCTACATTGGATTTTCCTTGCTCTCCAACTTGTGGAGAGTGACAAAGCAACAGTTAATAGAGAATCCCTTCAGAGGTATTTCAAATAAGCATGGTGGACTGATGGTCATTTGATTCCATATTAATGCCCACCTGGAATAGCCATTGCCCCACTGAGCAGGAAGTCCACTCTGCTCCCACCATGATTCAGAGGTGTCTGAGACTTTCTGCTTGTCCATTTTAAGTCACAGTACCATAAGGTGGAAAGCAGGGAAGAAAACAGGCTTTGTGCTCTTAAGTACCAATAGTGTTATAGAAAAGTTAATAGCATTTTCACAAAACAAAATTTCTTCTGTAGAGTAGATATAAGCCATCAAAATTTTATTGTATATGTTTAAGTTATATTTTTCTTTTCCCCCACTCTGTTTTTAAACAATGGAGTTTGTATTTTTAGGGTGTTGGATAAGAAATAGTAGCAAATGGCAGGTTACGGATATTAAAAATCCTGGTCATGCATTTGTCCTCAGAGACTGCATAAGACCCAAAGCTTTTTGATAAGTACCTCTTTTATAATTTTAAACATAATAAGAGTGGAAGATAGATTTGCATAGAAGTCTTCAGTGTTTTAGTATTTCTGTGCCTATTTTACTGGGCACTTACATTTGGACATTTACAAATACAAAATTCACGTATAAGCAGACACACCCAGACACTTCAGACCAAGATATTTTTTCGTAACAAGCTTACTAAAAATGATTGAATTTCCATTCAATGATGCCAGAAACATTTTCCACATTTCCTAAATAGTCTAAGAGACCAGTTTTGAGTTGTATGGTTCAGCATGCACTAGAAGCCTAGTTTACCAGTAAGTTTCTGGATCTGAGCTTTTCCTGACTGTCGATTTCAATCTGTTATTTGGAAGATACAAAGTTGTAATGCAATAAGTGGTTTCAATTTCATTCAAGGTATGTCCAAAGTCTGCTTTCTTGTGTTCCTTAAAAGAGTTTGGATACCCTCCCTGGGTCTGTTTCTGTAAATAATTCAGGTTAGTTACACCAGGGGCTGTGGCAACAATACTTTTTTTGAAATTGTTACATAATTTACTGACTTTCCTCGTAATATGGTACAGGGTGACCCAATGTGTACCCCATTTGGTACAAGAGTTAGTGACTATATGAATTAATCTTAAACAGGTTTGTATCCAGAAAAGGCTTATATTTCAGAATAACTGGAGAGTTTCTCTGTTGAAACAGAAAATTGGTGATCATTGGAGAGTGTTTAGGGCTTAGGAGTTTGCAACTGACTTTCTTTGGGGAGATGTATTTATGGAGAAATTGATAGCCAATATGGACATATGCTAGGGCTGATTCTAGGAGAATATTAACCTACAAAGATAATTGATTGTATATATACACAAAACAAATCTCAGGTAGGAAGAGAGTTCATCTTGTGACTGATGTAACTGAGCAGATATAAACAGCCTTCTCAAGTTCTTAAAAAAAAAAAAAAAAATTCAAGAAATGTTCACCCATTTCTGCAAGTGGGAGGTGGGAAAGGCGAGTGGGGGATTACAGGAGAGATATGCCAGGATCTGGCAATCTCTGCATGGGGCTCTGCAGGTGATCAAACTCTCCAAACAGCAGCAAGCACAGCAGCAACCTGGCAGGACATGGCCATGGCCTCCCCTGGGCTTCCAGAGACAAAGTCAGGGCACTCATGTCCCAAAGTAAAAAGCTCTAACAGACATTAATCCACTGAAAATCCACTGTGAAAGATGTAGCTCTCACATACCTCCCAGGGGCTAATTTTTGTCACCTTGGCAGGGGCTGATAAAGTTCCAAGGTGCCACCAAAAACTTGCCACTTGTTTTGTCTCTTTTTTCTAAAGGTAAAACTTCAGTTTCTCAGCACTGTAGGTCCCAGCTGAACAATCCCAGTTAATCAAGCTCTCCAATCCCTTAAGAGGATCCAAATCTACAAGGGCCCTGATGAGTTAAAGTCTTGCTTTAGAGGTCACACAGACAAGTGTTTTTATATTAAAAAGTCAGATCATCTGGTTTATTTATAGTGGGAAAATATGTGAATTGTTGACCTTCTTTGTTAAATTTTTAAATTTCCTGTTCTTCTGTATATAGGGATATAGCAGGGTCAAAAATACTTTAGGAGAGATACATGGAAAAGGAAGGTAGCAGTACATAACAGAAAGGCCCTTTTTAAAAAGAAAAACTTGGAGGAGTGTTTGACACAAAATGAATAGGACAGGACTCCATACATAGAAGACCAAATCATTAAGATTGAGAGTAAACAAAAGAAGGAAGAGAGAAAGCTCTGCCTGTCTCAGTGTGAAGGACCCAAAAGGTTTAGAGCTTGAATGCAGATCTGGGATGTCTACAGACCACAATGTCATGAAAAGTGGAAGGAGAAATTCTTGAGGGTCATCATGCAACTTCCTGGGATTATTCTGTTTGTGTTCTAGGATTTATATGCCACTGTCATTAGCAGCTGTCTCCTAAGAACAACAGCTTTCAGAAATATATGGGATAGTAAATTCCCAGTAGATCAGAGCTCAGTATAAAGGCAGTAAGTGATTTGCCATGTAGCATGCACAGAGAGTGACATTCCATCAGTCTCTCTGCAGATGAGAGTTTCCCCGTAGACACATCTCCTTTCCCAGTTTATTGTTTCACAATTATTTATTATATGTTAAATGCCACGGAAACGATTCTACTGTGAATTTAAATTTTTAGTTATTTCCATGCTGCAGCTCTGAAATTGAGGTAATGGTTATTGGAACTAGCAAGATAAGCAAAGATGATTTTACCTACTGAATATTCAGTAAGAAAGCTTTTTGAGAGATACCACAGCACATACAAGCCAACTTTAGACACAACAAATTACAAAGCCACCAGTATTTTAGAAGAATTATGAATATTCTGAATATATTAAATGCCTACTTATAAAGCACTGTAACAGTTGGTTCAGGACATATCACGTTATTTTCAAAGCATTATTGGTCTTCATCAGGCTGCAGGAAGCAATAAAGAATGTCTTTTAAAGCCTAGGAAGAATTTTCACATTGTTATTTGAAAATAATGCTGTTCACAAAAGGATCCATTTTGAACAAAAATGTTCCCACAGCTCAGCCAACTCAATTTGTTTCACTGTTTTAGTGCCCAGTATTATATTGATCATACAGTTAAGTTGTTCATTATGTTGCGGACCTCACAAGAATTTTTGAACTAAAAAATACTTGTCAGGCATCATAAAACAAACAAACACCCAAAGAAGATGAGATCCTGTAATGAAATCTGCAAGATCTGTGGTTATATATCTGTAATCTGTTCTTCATATGAGGATCTCTGGTACATGAAGGATTCAGCCTTAGAGGATGTGAGGAAATGAAGGTGGCTTTTTGCAGAGCAATGTTAACTCTAGACCAAAGCACAGCCTAAATCCTCATGGTTAGTGTGTAACACTTTTCTACTTCTCAGCACCACAGGACACAGATGACTCTGGGGATGCCTTAAGCTGGAATTGTGAAAATCCTAAAATGCATAATATTAAAGGATGAAGGCTCCCCCAAGATTTATGCACCTCTGGAATGAGATAAGACAATACCAAAAGTTTTGAGGATTTATACTTTGGACTTGGGAACACCAGCATTTTTTTTTCTATGCAATTCTTTCCTTCTTTTTTTTTTTTTTCTACTCTATTCACTACATTCCAATAAGCTCAGATGAAGAAATATCAAAAACCTATTTGCAGGGAAGATCTTCAAAGCTAAAACCTTTTGAAACTGAACCTAATATTCTTATCTTTTTAGAAGGATGTTTAAATTAAGGAATTGGATTCAAGCTAATCTTTGATTAATAAACATACATATATTACATACATATATCTATATTTTTTAATGGCATGCTGCCTTCCAGAAGATAAACAACATCAGGCACTTACGTGCAGTTGCAAACAAAGCTAATAAATGTCATTTGCACTAACGTAATATGTTTGAAATAAATCATCCCAACAAGTAAGTTTTAAAACATGACAGCTGTCACATTTTGGTCTGAAGACAGGGGCCACTAGGGGCCACCATACACCTCAGAAAAACTGGGTTTCTCTCCAGGGGGAAAATCTTAACACACATTCCGCTTGTACATAACTGACTTTACATTTCTCATGAAATGTATTTGAAAAATTTGTTAAATTTGCAAAAAAAATTTTTTTAAAAGGTAATTAGGTTTTTCTTTCTATCTCATTCATTTCAATCTGCAGGACAAAAGACAGAAGGCGGGGAAGCACTAAGTGATGAATTAACTCCATGAAAGGTGCTTCCTCTGTGAATTACTTCTGCATAAAATGAACTGTGTTCAGCATTAGTTCTTAAAGTTATGAAAATAGCAAAGTAGTCTGCTTTGTGTTTTCAAATAGGTGTGTTTTGAGAGAAGGCCATATGGTTTCAGCAAGGAATCATTTATGCTGAAGGTGTAATTGGAGTTACAAGGCACTTCAAATACTTTAATTGGAGCTGGGTCTTCACTTGAGGTCATTATTAAGTAAATACTTATTTTCAAGTAAAATGTCTGGTTCCCTCACTCTGCTACCTACTTATAACAGACAGAAATTCTGCAGGAATCACAGCAAAAATAACATTTAAAAAGTTATCTTGTTTCTTTGGCAGAGGCTTCCATGATTTCCACCTCCACCCCTTCTCTTTACCCACACAATAATCCCAGTTGAGTAGTAATTGACAATACAGACCATCCTGTAAGATTGAGTCATCTGTTAGTGTTAGAAGCAACTGATCCATGAAATCCTGAGTGGAAAGAATTTGTTTCAGCCAGTAGACCATTTAGCATTATTATATCTACATACATGTAAATCTAAGCAGTTGCATACTTGGGCAGATATTCAGTTCCTATATATATTGACACTATGATTCCATTGGACCCAGAAAAGCTATCTTTATGGATTAAGATTTCTGATTACCTTCACATTTCTTTATGGGTTTCATGTGAGAAATTATAGCAAATTCCTAATATAAGCTACTAGAATTCAGACACCAGATAAAATCTTTTTTTCTTTTTCCTTTTCCTTTTGGGATATCCTGCACAGATTTTCCATTCTCAGAATTCTTACACTTCGGTCATGATCTTAGCCACAGTGGAAGTTTTAAAAATACCAGTTTATACACTTTAATATTTCTCAAGTAAGTTCATGTGGCATTCACTGAAGTAATAATGAGACTCCTATTAAAATGAGGATGAATCTTGCATTTTTTAATTTCTTCCTTTTTTTTTTTTTTCTATTAAGAACTTGATCTTTAACTGAAAGCTACCTTTCTTCTGGTTATTTCTTGATGTCTATGTTCAACTGCTTTGCAGAACAGAACAGCCTTCAGTGCCTTTGCCGTTCTGGAGAACCCTGGAGACAAAGAAGAGTTTATTTAGGGGCCTAGATGTATTGTTATGCCATGATTCATACTTGTAAAGCATATCAGTTTTCAACTGCTACTCCTTTGACAGTATGAGATGGTCAAAGAGGGTAGTGAATTTTCCTTAATATTTATTGTGCTTCTCCTGATTTAAGAAAAATTTAATGCATGAAATCAATGACAATTCTAAACTTGTACTGAAGCTTTTAGTCACTAAGGCTTTGTTAAGTCACTGATGATCTCTACAATGCAGCATCCTCACATGATATGTGCCCTCACAGGTAAAATTCAAGGATCAAATATAATGAAAACAGACTGCTTCTAAGAGGAGTGGGTGATTTATGAGAGGGAGAGAGATTGAATATTCCTTCTGAAGGTTCTCAAAGTCTGAACTTCAGCGTAAGTTCATAGCCTAAGAGTAAGAAGTATTGAACTATTGCCAAGTGTATTACCCCAGGACAATTACAGAATGGTGAATTCTGGCATAAGATGCTGTTCAAGACATAATTCATAAGGGGGAATAGCAAAACCATTTATGATTTACTATAGAGTAAATGTGGTTTTAAGTGGGATAGTGCATCTATCAGAAATGGCATCCTGGATTTTCAAAGGATCCTCTGGATATTAAGCGTCAAGTTCTCGAAAGTAGGATTTGAAGCTCAGCAGGATTTGAAGATTATACTCCCCTATGAACCAAATGTTGCTTGCTTGTTGTTTCCCTTATTAGAAATGGGTATATATGTGAGGGAATAGTTGTGGGAAAAGCAAATAACAGAAATTTTACTCACTAACTTTTCCAAAGCCACCTTCTATCTCTTATTTTTTCTCAACTTCCTGCAGCCTTTGCTGTTGAGATCTTTCCTCCAGATATAATTTTTCAGTGAATTTTAATTTTTTTTTACATGAATGTATAACTTCTACTATTTAGCAGAACTTTTTAATTTTTTTTCTATCCCCTGTTCACCAGAAACTTCTGAGCTCATTTACCTCCCTGTTACATTCCTTTTTACCAGGCTGACCCTTTAGCTTACCTGTCTGCATACACCATTATGTGTTTCTACTAGTTTTTCTCTTTCTGATTCCAACAACTTGCACAGGTTTGATGAAAGGATCAATGAATAATTTTGCATCTTTGCCCTCATAAAATAACTCCTTGGTTCAGTGTTTCACTTCACACCATCTTCCCCCATCCTCTCTCTGCTGTTCCTGAAGGGTGAGATGACCCTCTGACCCACATGCAGCAAGCTGGAACTCCCTTTTACACAATCCTAGAAAAACATTCCTTTTTTGTGTTTCCCAGAGGAAGTGAATGAGTTATAATAATGAAGGGAAGGGAGAAGCTGCCAGTTGTTTCCACCTCTGGATATTTTGGTTGGAAGGAGCGGGGTTACTGTATTATTAGGAAAGGATGCTGTGCTATTCTGAGATGTCAAAACAGGAGGAGGGTAAACAGTATAATTTTTTATTTCCGTATTTACAGATATGGGAGACGATCTGTCTCATTAGTCCTCTGGACTCAAAAGCTGGTTATCAAAATCCACATTCTTTCAGGGATTTAAGTTTGTAGTTTGGACTGGAAAAAACTCATACTGACCTTTCTGAAGTTCAGTCACCTGCTTCACTTGTGGCCACATCTTAAACATGTCTGCAGGATCTCTGTATTTTTCCATTGATGAGCCCAGGGGCCCAAAAATCAGCAGCTAAGGTTGTTTCTAGGCCCATGTGAGTGGCCGCTGACAGTGCTCACAGCAGGAGAAAGCTGTGGAGCAGGGCTGTGTGTGATACAGCTAATAAGGTATCCTACTGTTCGATGCAGTTTCATCTCGGCTGTGTTTACATATTCTCTTAGCATCATTTCTCAATTTTAGATAAGGATGAGGCCCTGCAAAGTAACAGTTTTGCTTCACATTTTGTATAGCAGATGAATCTGGGATGTAGATCAGCTCCTTCCTCCCCTCTGGTGAGGTAAAAAGTTCAACATTTTTCTCCTTTATTCTATTCATCCTTGCATAGATCAAAATTTGATTTATCAGTTACGTACCATTGCAGCCAGCCTTCGGGCCAGGTTTATTCAATTGCTGTCAGAGCAGCATGTGTTACCTCCACCTCCCCCACAGTGCACAGAGCACCCCCCAGCCCCTGCTGCTGTAGGCAGCTGGGACCCATCAGGTACCACTGCCCTGTCTGAGCAGCCCGAAACAGGACCTCTCCCAGGGGGAAAAGGTACTGTGGTGTACCTTTGAATTAGGAGGCCAACATTGCTTTGGCTCTTTTTGCATTAAAATAAAAAATAATAATTTGTGGTACTCTTTCAAACGCTTGCAGGTCTCTTAGTAAGAAGCTATCAGATGGACAAAGAAAAAAGATTAAATATCCTAATGCAAAAAGCATGAAGGTAAGACAGTGAGAGAAAGTAACAAAGTAAACTTTTCTTTTTTCTTTCTTCTTTTCTTCTTTTCTTCTTTTCTTCTTTTCTTCTTTTCTTCTTTTCTTCTTTTCTTCTTTTCTTC